>CM023613.1:16935665-17290665 GCA_013358685.1 Antennarius maculatus | reverse complement strand
CGTCTTAATCCCGTATGACACCTGACGAATTTAATTTCATTACGAGCGCTGCATTATTCAAACACTTAAATGATACAAACGGCAGCCCTGACATGTTTGAACTGCAATTATCTCGGCTCTTTACCTGCTTTCTATTATGCAGGACTTATTCTGCCCCCGGCAACAGGAATATCAGTATGAAGCTGTATAAAGAAATTTTACTGGCTGATACACAGCTATCTCCACTAAAGTTGCATTTATACAAGGTCACGCTTGTTTGTCCGTATCCTATACAGTCAGATATACCTGAATGGTGTGTGTGTGTGTCTTATTATCTGTTTTCATTAAATACGGAGCAGCAAATGTGAATTACAGACTGACCCTATAACCTTATTCTGCAGAAGCCGGTGATTATTTTGTATTCAATCGAACAACTGTCGCATCTGTGAAGATTCCTGAGGCTGAAGGAGGTTTTTCCACTTCGGTGTTAAAATTCCAGGATGTTCAAGGCCAAGAAAAACATTTAAACACACAATCTGCGCAGCAGAGGCTTCCAGCAACGCGTCTCCTGAAGAACACCACACCTTAGCTCAGAGGTAGCTAGCGCTAACGCTAGCTATTTTAGCCAGATCAGCTGCTCGCTGTTCCTTCATGAGTCTAAAGTGTGAACATGTGACCTCATTACTGAGTCGGACCCGTTCAGACCTGAAGGCGTGAAGCAGCGGCCCGTCGTCTGGCTGACGTTAATGGAGCCGCCGTTCAATCCTCTGTTTGCTGCGTTCAGTTCTGCATCGATGCCTCGAGCTGGAACATGACATACTTCAAGCCAAGGCTACAGGCAATGTGTGTGTGTGTGTGTGTGTGTGTGTGTGTGTGTGTGTGACAGAGAGACGGGGCCTTAGGCATTTGTTCAACCATTTGTCTAACTTGGATTGTTGCAGCACTTATAGACCAGACCCCTATAATAGACTGGCTGTCTCTCTGGGAAACACACACACACACACACACAGACAAACGGCCAGCAGGTCGGGCCGGGTTTTATAATTCTATTCCTTGTCTCGTCACTTCCGCCCTGAGGTTGATAAATAGGTGGCACTCTGCACTGGCTGACACCTGAATAATGTAAACACAAAGACCACACACACACACACACACACACACACACACACACACACATACACACATCTATGGAGGGAATCCTGTTATAAACACAAACACAACAGGATAAAATCCTCTCTCTGAACCGGACCTTCTCTAGGCCGAGTCAGTTCCCAGTTCTGTTCTCCTTCCATGGATACCATCTCTCTGCATCCCATAATACTCTTCTTTCCCTCTCCTTTCTTTTTACGAGTTCTTCTCTCCATCGAATTAGTTTAAGGAATCAAAGGAGGCTTAGAAGTCATTACGACCACACGTCTACATTCAGCTGTTATCACTGTCCGTAACATCCCATAATAACAACATCTTGTCTTTGCATCCGTGAGGTGTGTTTTAGCTGATTTATAATTCACTGCTACGCATTTAGAAGGATCTATTCTGCATTATAAGTCATTATTATCATGCGTTATAGCTCAGTATGAATATACTCCACTAGTGTTTTTGTGTCCTCGCTGCTCTGACTCCTCCTCCTGCATCTTCCTCCTTTCCCCCATCTCCTCCGTCTCATTTCTTCTCCGTCTTCATCTGCTACTCTTCCTCCCTCTTTTCTCCCCCCGCCACCTCCCCTCTTTAATCTCCCTCTACCTTGTACCCTTTGATTTTCACATTGGAAATTGAAAGTGCTTCATCCCTCTTCATTCCCTCGTCTCCCTCGCTCCGTCTGTCTTTCCTGCGTTTGGAAGTTCTCTCCACTTCCTCTTCCATTGTCTACTTCCTCTTTAATCTTTTGTATTATTGGGGAAAACTCGTCACTGTTCTCATAACCAGAACGTTCCTGTCTGGAATGCCTGGAACAGAAGTCATTACAACCAAAGCTTTCAGCATCAATGCAAATCGGACCAACCCGGAAAGACACGGGATGGGTCTTTACTGTTAGAATTATAAGATACAATAAAAAAAAAAACAAAGAAAAGACAAAATCATGATCAGATCGAAAAACATGCACGTCAGGTGAACTGATCATTCCAAATTGCCCGTAGGTGTGAGTGTGTGCGTGTGGTTGTTTGTATTTTATATGGCTTTTGCGGTGCACCCTCCTCTTGTCTGTAAGCCAGCTGGGATTGGCTGCAGCAACCCATGTGACCCACGAAAGCGGGATAAGCGGAGAAGAAGATGAATGAATGAAATTACACAATTACTGACACACTGGTGTTTCTCACAACCCAACACGTGTCACGTTGGCGGTTGTGGTTCTCCCTCTCCCTGACATCATGATGATTGTCTCTCTCTCTCTTTGCGTCCCCCCCCACCCCCGTCCAGGATGATCCCGGCCAACCACAAGTACTTCCTGCTCAGCGACCTGGCGTCGTCGCGCGACTACGAGCTGTGTGTTTTGGCCGTCTACGACGACGGCATCACGGCGCTGACCGGCACCAAGCTGGTGGGCTGCGTGTCCTTCAGCACCGAGACAGAATTCGGACGCTGCCATTCCATACGGGACCAGGTTAGTGCCTGGAACACAAACGCTCCAATCGCGACGTTTTCAGACGCTCCCCTGACCCGTCTTCCTGTGTTTGATTCTTTCAGTTCCTCGGAGGCACCATGATCATCATCATCGGCGGCATCATTGTAGCGTCTGTCCTCGTCTTCATCTTCATCCTCCTGATGAAGTACAAACTGCACAGCAACCACTACAAGCAGAAGGCCGCCGCCCGCCACGCCAACGTCTGCTCCCAGACCAATGGAGGAGGAGGAGGAGGAGGAGCCAACATCCTGGCCCTGCCTCCCTCCTCCTCCTCCACCGGACAAGGTAAAGGCAGACGATGTGAAGGTTCGTGACTCCTCTTCCTCACCTGCTGCTGAATAAACTGTTTGTCTTCCAGGTGGAGGTGCGAATAAAAATTCCCAACCGTCATCGTCGGCGGAGGGGATGGGAGGAGCTTCTCTTCGAGGGACGACTGTAGTGGACTTAAACCCCGCCCATGACGATGACACCATCTCCCAATAACAAACAGAAAGCTGTCAGTCAGACCCACGACCCGCCAATCTCTCACCCCAAACAATACTCCACATCCCCCACAACCCCCTTTTTTTTGATTCGTTGCTGGTGCCTGGAGCCAAACTCCACTTTCCTCCGAGGAGCGGCCTTCGTCCTGGGTGAGTATCTACCAGGGGGTGGGGGGTGGGTGTCGGTTTCCGGACCTCTGTCATGACGTTTGGCGCCGATCGCAGGCGTGTAAAGCTGGCGTGTTGGTTTTAGCGCCGTCACGCCGAACGATTTCAGCCAAAATTTCCGTTAGAGGAGCAGGAAGGAGAGTTTCGTTTGAAGTCTGTTTGAAATGGAAATCTGGAACGGAGGCGCTGAGAGGAAGCGATAGAGAGGAGAGGCGTTGAGAGGAAAAGCGAAGTTCATTCAGCCTGGCATGGCTGCGTTCCATTCAGAACACACTCAGATGAACAGTCACTCACCTGGATAACACACAGGTGCTCACACACACCTCGGTGCAGCGAGCCGGAGATTGAACCCGGATCTCCCTTGATTGGATGAGCAGAAAGCGTCCAGCTCGTCGCACCACCTCTGATTGGTGCAGCCGTTAATGATGTCACTGTTTATGATGTCATCGACTGAAACCCGATGAGCACGGATCAAACGGTGTGATTATCTGTTTGTTTTCTGTCATCGTTCAGATACCATGACGACCAAAACAGTTCGTCCTTCATTCCAGTTTCCTCCTTCTTCTTCTTCTTCTTAGTAATACAAACAGCCCCCCCTTTCCCCCTCCCTCCAGTCATTTGTTTGATTTTAATGAGTTGTTTTGTTGTGACGCCTTCGTCCTCCTCCTTTTCCTCCTCTTCCTCCTCCTCTCCTTTCATTTCAGAGTTCAAGGTTATTTTGTTAGTCAGTTATCCATAACTTTTCTCTTTATCTTTCGATATGTGCGTTCTCACATTGGGACGTGTCTATCCTCTGGGAGTGGGGGGTCGATGTGAGTCTTCTCTGTTCTTTTTTTTTTGCATGAATTGTTTCCGATGAAGGTTCAGGTCAACAGCAGAGCCTGCAGTCAGCTGACGTTTATGCTAATGAGCCAAGTAGGAAGTCGCTTCCCTGTGAAAGTAAAGATTATTGGTCAGAATGAAAGGGGCGGGGTCATAGAAGTTCTTTTTTTCAGCTGTTTTCTTTTATAAAGTTTTTGCATTTTTCATCCTGAAATGTTCTCTTCCTGTGCTGTGTCTACATCCTTCCTTCTTCCTCTCTTCTCTGTATTCTCTCCATCCGTCGTCCACTCGTCCTCTAGTGGCCCAAACCTCCTTCTGTCTGTTCATCATGGTGACCCTCTGTTCTTTCCTGCAATCACACAACTCCTTTAAAAACACATTGTTTGTCATGTCACACACACACATTCAGACACACACTGCAGTGTCACAAAAGCAATCTCGGTACACACACACACACACACACACAATGACCCTCAGGCCATTTGTTGTGGGTTTAATATAGAAAGAATCTCAATGCACCTGCTTTTCTTCCAATCCATCTGACCTGAGATGCTGGTCAGATTGCCTCACCCCCTGCAAACACACACACACACACACATACACAGAGAGAGAGAGGGAGAGAGAGCTGCAGAAACACTAACTTAAGTGTTTGTATATGTATTTCTGTGCTTATGTGTATTTTTCTGTTTTTTCTGGAGGACATTTTCTGTGTTTGTGTGTGTGTGTGTGTGTGTGTGTGTGTGTGTGTGTGTTTGGTTATTACATCAACTGAAGCATGGTTCATGGTTCTGTTGACATAAACTGAACCTCTCATTGAAACATTTTAGCATCTATTTTAAGGATACCACAAATGATTGTAGTAATCCTCAGAAGAGATGGTTCAACAAACCATCTGTCAGATAATTATCATCATCACCATCATCATCATCTTCACCATCATCATCACCATCGTCATCATCTTCACCATCATCATCACCATCGTCATCATCATCATCTTCACCATCATCACTATCGTCATCATCACCATCATCATCACCATCGTGATCATCACTGTCATCATCATCATCAACATTATCATCTTCACCATCATCATTACCATCATCATCATCATCATCATCATCATCACTAACTCACCAGGAGGAGTCACTGTTGACTTAAAGGAGGCACTCATGAGACCACTGTGCTTAACAAACACGTCAATGAACATGTTTCTCACCAAGGTTACATAAATGCAGATGAAAAGAAGAATAAATCAATGTTATAGTTTAAACCAAGGCCAAGAGCCTCATTACACACCCTATGATGAGGCCTGGAGAAACGGGGTGGGCGGGGTGACGCCGGGCAAAGAAGTGCATCTGAATTTGATTTAAAAAATGATGCTTTTTGGCCTTTTAAAGTTTTCTTTGGACATCACACACATACACACACACACACACACACACACACACACACACACACACACACACACACACACATACACACACACATACACTCACACCACTCCTCCCCTTGGAGGTAACGTCACCGGACGCTCGGTAAAAGCGTCGTTCCCAGCGCCACACACAGTGCCACAGCGACCCCTGGTGGTCAGCATGTGAACTGACACGGACCGGCCATCCAGAGGAACCTCCTGCCTTCGCTTTGGATCTGCCGGCTGGTTCGTTTGTAGGTCTATACAGAACTGCTCAATCCTGCTGTCACTGCCCCCTTAATCAGCTGATGAAACATCCAATCAGGGACCACCGCGGATTTTTCCATCTTTTTATTACGCCGGGACTTCTTTCACCTTATATCTATATACCAGAACCAAAGGGTTGATTAAAAAAAAGAAAAACAAGTAGCATAAATTAAATCAATTAAAACCACCAGAACCAGTTGACCTCAGGGAGGAAGCACATTTAGAACAGGAAGCAGATTTAGAATCACCTCAGGACGCCAAAATAAAAGTTCTCTTTCCTGTTTTCTTTATATACACAAAAGCCGACTCAGCTCTTCCTTCATATCTGTTTCCACAGAGAGGCCTTGGAGTGTATTTTGAAGCCGACAGCTTCATAAACCTTTCGACTAAAACGAAACAAAGTCTTTTAATCCCCGTCTGAAATTAAAAAAAAAAAAAGACTGGAATGAATGTGGAAAGAAGTAGAAAGACAGATAAAGAGGGACGCGCGACAGACGGATGGATGGCGGTTTACAGCTGGTGAAGGAGAGACAGCTGAAGAAAGACAAAGAGAGGGAGGATTATCTACTTATATTTAGTCAGAGAGACGGGGAGAGAAAGGAATGACAGAGGAAACAGCCACACAGTGAAATGAGTCACGGTGCCTCGAGACAGTTATTGACACGAAAAGATGGAGAGGGAGAGAAGCCAGGCATGATGGGAGGAAGAGGAGAGATGGAGTGAAAGAGGGAATAAGATTGGAGACAAAGGGGAGAAACTTTAATATTAATGAAACCGAATAAATAAATCTTTGTTTCTTCTTTTCTTTTTTCTTCCATTCAACTTGTGTCATTCCAGACTTTCCTAAAGTGATTCAACTTTCAGAAATGAATTAAAAACTGTAAACACACACACACACACACACACACACACACACACACACTCTTCCAGCGTCCTTGACCATGTGTTTTCCTGTTGCTGTTAAATCAACATGTTTGATGTAGTTACGGTATTTTTGTTTTCACAGATTTTACTTACATTCAGCCTCACGGCGTTGGAGGCGCACATACAAACACACACACATACACACACACACACACACACACACATACACATACACGCAGAGGCAAGTACACAAACCTCCTATTTCCACCTGAGAAGCTGAAACGTCTTGAGGGTGAGAGGAAAAGTCCAAGGATGATTTAACAAAGAGATGCAGAGATTTAAAAAAAGAAAGCTAATGAGGGATGAAGGGAGCGATGGAGGAGAGATGGAGCGATGGAGGAGAGATGGGGGAGAGGTGGAGGAGCGATGAGCAACCATTAGCAGCTCGTCGGTTTTAAGTGCTCTGTAAACACAGCCGGCCAGAGTCAACAATATTATTGTCTTTATTTGGCCATTAAATAACCAGACCCCCCACGGTGGCGCAGTGGTAAGCGTTGCTCCTCACAACACGGCGGTTCCGTGTTCGAGTCCCGCTCTGTGCGGAGTTCACATGCTCTCCCTGTGTCTGTGTGGGTTATCTCCAGGTTCTCCGGCTTCCTCCCACCTCCAAAAGCATGTGCTTCATGTTGCTTCACACACACTCACTCCTACGGTCCCAAATTGCCCGTAGGAGTGATTGTGTGTGCGTGTTTGTATGTCTTTGTATGTGGCTCTGCGGTGCACTGGCGTCGTGCCCGGAGTGTCCCCCGCCTCACGCCCTATGCCAGCTGGGATAGGCTCCAGCCCCCCGTGACCCGCCACGGCGGATACAGCGGCGGTACATGAAAATGAACAACCAGACGCCCCCCCCCCCCCCCCATGCAGATGGCGGGGGGGGCGTCTGGTTGTTTGCTGTTTCTGCACCTCCTCCCTCCTCCTTCCTCCTCCTCCCTCCTTCTCCTTCCATCCTTCCTTTCTCCCTCCTTTCCCTCATATGAAAATGAATTCCACCTCTCTATCTCCATCTCTTATTCTCCACCTCCTGTTTTCCTTCATCCAGCTGGGATCAATCCTTCATTAACGTAGAACAAACACAAAATGCACTAAAATAACAGAATTATTTATTAAATCATGTTTTGTGATTTGAGTCTTTTAAATAATGGATGTTATTGTTTAAAGAACTGCAGTTGCTCAGTCTTCTGATTAATTATAGATCCATACCACATTTATTTTTAATCAAATCGTTGATACATTTTAAAAACCAATTATGAACACAGTTGGTTTCATTTAAACGAGGCATTCATGGACTTTTTCTTTGCCCGTTTCTATTAGTTCTTCTGTCTGCTGATGATTGATTATTCTATTTATTCTAGTTCTTATTTTGTCCCGTGTCTCACAAATGAACTGTTTAATGTGTGGAGACTGTTTGAACATCAGCCCAAAACATGTTCTATATCACATGTGTCAAACTCAAGGCCCAGGGGCCAAATGTGGCCCGCCACATCATTTTATGTGGCCCACGAGAGGTCAAAATGTCTAAAAATAAAAAGGTCAAAAGAGTGCTTTGACCAAAAACTACATTTCCCACAATGCAGCTATTTTAACTTTGACAAAAACAAAGTTAGGGCGGCACGGTGGCACAGTGGGTAGCGCTGTCGCCTCTCAGTGGGTCCGGGTTCGAGTCCCGCTCTGTGCGGAGTTTGCATGCTCTCCCCGTGTCTGCGTGGGTTCTCTGGGTTCCTCCCACCTCCAAAAGCATGCACTTCAGGTTGATTGGCCGGTCCCAAATTGCCCGTAGGAGTGTGAGTGTGTGTGTCCATGGTTGTATGTCTTTGTATGTGGCTCCGCAGTGCACTGGCACGTGCCCGGAGTGTCCCCCGCCTCACACCATATGCCAGCTGAGGTAGGCTCCAGCTCCCCATGACCCACCACAGCGGATAAAAGCGGCAGAAAATGAATGAATGAATGAATGAATGAATGAATGAATGAATGAATGAATGAAAAAACAAAGTTAATGTCCTAACTTGTGTTTGATGTTATTTTCTTTATTGGATATTTACTTATTTGATGACGTTATGTGGGTTTAATAATCTGACAAATTAAAAGAATTAGTTATAACAGAGCAACAAGCAAACAAATTTGTAATGTTTGTAATTTGAATATGAAATGAATTCAGAGTTATTTAACATTAAGGAGTAGTTACATTTATGTTAAATTACATGGAGTTACATTTAGTTACATTTATTAGTTACATCTGGCCCACTGAGAACAGCCGTTATGCTGATGTGCCCCTCGGTGGAAATGAGTTTGACACCCCTGTTCTATATCCTGATGGATGACAAATCAAGTGAACGCTAACGGTGACCCCATCTCCTCCAGGTGCCCCATTGGTGCCATCCCCCCAGTGAGCCCCGCCCGCTGACACCGCCCCACTCCCACACCAGAGCCTGCTGGGAATCCTGTGGAGCAGCCGGACGACCGACCGCCTCCCTGTTGACTCACAAACGCTGCTGGGATTTGGGACCCGGATCCTACTTCCTGTCGCTCAGGGATGAGAGCAAACTCCGCCTGGAATCTCTTCTCGTTTCCCGATGGACGCATCATGATGATCGGACGTGGTTCTAATCGGTGTCGGTCGGATTTACTCTGCATTCGACATTAAGATTCAAGGTCACGCTCGATGCTGCTCTGGGAATATAACGGACGGATTACTGAAAACCTTCTTGGTGGCGTTTTTATTTCCAGGATGTTCTCTCATGGCGGATTGCTGATGGTTGACGTCGCCGCTCCTCTCTTTCCCCAGCATACAGTCATATGCCAAAGGATTACTACAGTATTACATGACAGCGTCATTATGATTCCAGGAGAAGCTGACAACTTCCAAAAGCACAGCGCTATTATCTCTTAGCAGTCGCAGAGAAACCATGTCAGGCCTTGGATTGAAGACACGAGCACACTGTCAACATCCTGTCAACAATAGTAAACAAATTTATCTGGCACTTTAATCGTATGTTTTCATCTTTCTTCCCCTTCTTTCCTCTCTCTCTCTCTCTCATTCCCATGAACAGCTGAATAGTAACTCTCTAATTATATGAATGACTTAGAAAAATGTTGAAATAACATCCGTTTGCATCTGAGGTCGATTCATTCTCTCTTCGTTGGAGTGCAACTTAAAAACGTCGGTGTCCTGAGATCAGAGCCTTGAGGAACGCCGACGAGGATTTGGTCTTGAAGTACACTTGAAGTACAAACATGCGGCTCTTCAGTGGTGAATTGTGATGTTCTTTTGACGCTGGAGAGCAACGATATCCACACAAAAATGACGGTGAACTTGACCATAAGTGTTCCTATTACTAAACGCTGGCGCTTGAGATTGTTAAATGTATTAAAAGGTTGTAAAAGATGGCCAGCAGAACTTGCGCTGTCCCTTGCCCCCCCCCCCCGTCCCACCCCGTTGCCCCCCTCCCTTTGACGTTTGACAGTGTCTGTGTTTGTATGTGACATACACCTTACAGTCTTCAATGGTTTGATACCCATGATTTACTTTGAATATAACAGAACAAACGACCACAACGACGAGAAAAAATGCAACCACAAGTGAAATGGGGATTTTATGCTTTCATAGATACAATGATGTGGATTTATAATGAAATAAAAAGGTATTTTTCTTGGAAAAAAAAAAAAAAGAGTGTGTCGCTGTGGCTTTGGACGTTAAACAGATGTTTAAATATAACACATCTTCACGACAACAAAAGCTCCTCGGCTCTGGAAGTGGGACCGGTCCCGGATCACATTGCATGAAAGGTTTCTGAAGATTCTCTGCCAGAGCCGAGGTATGCATTCAGTCGTCCTGACTTCACATTGCAGACATGTGTTCTGTCCGTGATGCTGCATTTGTGCGTGCATCTGTGTTTTCCCCCCTTCCGCCCCTGACCTCCAGGTTCTGCCACCTCTTCCTCTCTTATTGTGGAGTGGAATCCTGCAGCTGAGACCTCCTTCTTAATCAAGGCGTGGAGTCCTGACAGCTCCTGTTGGTGTGCCAGGGAGGCAGACGGCAGCCATCCTGTTGTGTTCCAGCGTCTCTGGGAGTAATTAGGTGTTTTCTTACCTCTGAGACAGGCGGCCATCTCCTGTTGCTGACAGCCTTTGTCTTTTGTTAGCTCACTGAACAGCTGACTCCTTGTGTTATAAATAAACCATTTATTTGTGTCATAGTCTTTTCTCTGTGTTTTACAAATTAAAGCCTGTTGGATTTTCACTTTAGAGGTCAGATGAGCTGGTGGAAGTCAGGAGCCCTAGTGGCTCGTTGAGGGTGTGGTTTTTTTTTTTTTTTTTGTGATGTAAAGATTCCAAACCACGATGGTGTTACGTGCAGATCCAGGTTTGTGCCGTCTCATCTCGCTGACAGCTCATTTGAAATGTTTGTGCACTTTGTCAACAGTTTCTGTGTCGTTCTTTTAAACAAGCAGCTGTCTGCCACTGTCACTTAAATAATGAATGTGCCTTGTTGTGGTTAAACGGCAGAGAGGTGTTTGAATTTATTCACCCATTACCCAGGAGAGAACTTTAAAAGATGACAGGCATCGCCGTGTGTCATCATCACCCTCACAAACATCTTCAAAATATCAGCCTGTCAAAAAAAAAAAAGAGAAAGAAAGAAAAGCCTGTTTTAGATCTGTCAGTTCTTTCTGTGTCTCACAAACAATATCAGCCTTCAAAGAGTCATCAGCCATTGAGATGCAAGATGGGCTGCAGGCGCTTTGGTGCCTCTCAGCTCATTGTTTCGGTTCATTCTCATCCCCTTTCATTGATTTTCTTTCCAGAAGCACCAGGCAGCTCTTCGAAAAATGAGAGGTGTCGCTTCCACTGAATTTAGAATGAACATTTATTTGGCTGATGTGGCAAAAATATCAAGTTCTGTTCAAGTCAGCCCATTTTAAGAGTAGAAGCTGCTCCTCTACCATCATCACCTCTTCCTCTCTACATATTACAGAAGTTTACTGTGGAGGAAAAAATTTCACAACGGTCAATCTGTATTCATTTCAGGGGGAAATGTTCCTCTAAAATGAAAATTAAACGCGTCACCTGTCACAACGGAATGATGTAGTGTTCTGTAATACCCCTAAGGACCACTAGAGTTCAACATGGACGTCATTTGTTTTACTGTAAATTACAATTTAAATACAGGAGTACAATAAAATGATTTTTGCAATGGAATTTAATTCACCAGGAAATACATAATTAATCATTATTTATTGAAAAGATCATGAAATTAAAAGTGTTCACACCCTGTCACTATTCATTCAAAGTAGTTTCTAAATTCAACGTTGCAGTGAGTCAAGAGGTGTGTAGGAAGACTTCATGAGGTATCCAGAGTGAATACCGAAGAGATGAAACTCCACAACATAACAAATGCAGGTTAAAAATATTTTGTCAACTTAAAGTCTGTCTTTGATAAAGATGTAAAACGTAAAGAATAAACTCATTAAACCTAAAGGCCTTCAGTGGTGAAATACCTTTGGAGAACTAGTATAGTAGTTCCAATGTTTGGAATATTTGCTATTAGTGCAAATGTAAATACCCCTTGATTGATGTATATTCGAAATATAATATTTATTTTAGGTTATATTTCAGGGTTTTTTTGGTTTGGTTTGGTTTTTTGTCGCTGTTAATGACAGACATGGCAACACGGCTACGGATACTTTCCGCTCTTCTGGTTCAGTGTTTAAGATAACAGAAGCAAATAGAACAGAGACAATGAAATAATTTCACCACAAAACGGCTGTTTTATACGTTGATATCAGAAGAAAATGGATAAAGAATTTTCTGCATGATTAATTAAGCAGCGAGCTAATGCCAGAAGACATGCTAACTGCTAACACATGGCGTGAATCAGGGAAATCAATTAATTAATTAATTAATGTGATGTAAGTAATCGATTTTATTACTTTCTCTGTTTGACGTCTACTGTTGTTTGCCAATAATCATGGATCAAACTCATTTTTCTTTTGTGTCAGAATCATTATTTTCTTATCACGCAATGTTCGACATGCTAACATGCAACCAAAGTAAAGGCAGGTTCGTCATTATTTCGTAGTGCATAAAGGAGCAGTTTCCTGATAGGTTGGCCGTGGTCACGTGACTCTAGAACCAGGAAATCAATTCACAACTTTCTGAGCGGCTGCCAACTACGGCAGAAACTCTGTATGGAGGTGTTTACATTTATTTGTGCTTATGGGGTTTTTTGGGGGTTTTTTTTGTTGCAACACAGAGAGCGTGACTGAATAAAGATTACTATAATTATTCAAATCCAAATTAAACCATACATATTTATTACAATTATTTCACTAATTATTAAGTTGTTTTTTTTAACAGAAAAACATTATGGACACACATCTGGATCAAGATCTGTTTCAAATTCTAACCAAAACCAATGCAGTCACAAACTGCAACATTCCGCGACACCCCTGAATTCAAAATTTTACCCTGACCTACTTGCATAGGTCAGAGCTAGTGCTTTGATCTATGGTCATACTCACACTGGCCTTCTCCCTTGTCTTTCTCTCTTATCTGGTTCCAGAGTGTACAAAAGTTGAAATTTGACCTTGACCTAGTTTTCTCAAGGTCAAGGTCATCGTCTCATTTTCATCCCCTTTGCTGCCCAAGTAATGTGCTTTTTGTTTCATCTCTCTATCTGCGATGGTTGTGAAGATATGTGGTGGACATACTAACGGACTGACGGACGAACACACAAACACTGAAAATTACAATACATCACTGCTTTGAAGCGGGATGTAATTAACCTTTTCTAGACCTCACACTCACTGCTCCATGAAATCAAATCAAAATTCATTTGTAGTTTTTTTTTTTCATATCTTGTTCACATCACAAACCTTCGTGCAACTTAACCTCATCATTATTTCTCCTGCTAGTTGTGCTGATTGTTAAATCATAAATCATTATGATGCCGCTGCTGATTATTATCGTGATGACAGCATGGATGTTGTTCCAACTGTTTTGGGGAGAACTGTTTTGACTTTAGGTTTATTTGATTCATCCTCCACTGAGTTTGAGGGGTAATCTGTTGTTTCTCAGGTAATAAGAGCTAAAAGTACACAAATAATATGTGGGACAACAGGATTCAACCTCTGCTTCTCACTAAACTGAAGAGCTCTTCTGAAGCTTCTGGTTTATTCAAAAGTGAAAGCCTTAAAAAGCTCAATGCTGCCTGTGGTGCCTCCAGAGCCTCTGGAATTATTGATTATCACAGAGATGTTTTTTTCCTCACACCCCTTTAGTGAACATCACACACGTGGGAAGCTGCATCTTTACAGAAATCAATTCGTTCAGCCACCAGCAACTCCTTCATGGGATTTATGTACAAGAAAAATAAAGAAATTCACCAAATAGCAGAAATATCAGGTTTCACTTTTATTAATAAAGTCTTTTTTTTTTATTGCAGGTTGCAGGAAAACATCGCATAACCTGGTGTTACAACAGAGTCCCGTCATTTGGTCAGTCAGTCAGACGAAGAACATCCCAAATAGGAACATGTAAATGACCGGACTAATGATTTTACTGAACCGTTAAGCCTTTGAAAGCACAAAAAGGTGCGTAAGCATTTAAGTAGGCCCCTACTTTTTAATAACTATTATGTTTAAATTTCAAACAGAATGATTCCAATTACAGGAATTAAATATGACTCGAAATATTGGATGCAGGAACTACCTCAAGCTTCTACTAAAATCAGCCTCTGACAGTAACAGACGCTAGAAAGAGATTAAACCTGCATTCAGTCACTGGACCAAACAAAACTCTCACTTTTAATTAAACCAACAAATATCTTGAAATGTCGTCACAATACTGAGCCTCGATCCTTAACAGTTGTTGATCCCCTTCCTCCAGTCAGTGACAGTAAATTAACTTCCATCACAAATCAGAAATAAAACCAGCAGATTTAAAATGTTATTCATTCTCTATATTAAAACTTCAATCTTTAATTACATTAATACCCACACATTTTCTGATTTCAAAATAAAACCCTGAAATTTTAAACAAGACAATTTCTTTCTCCATTCAGTAAAGTCAGCAGGAAAAAAAAAGAACATTATAAAAGAAAAATGCTTGTCTTGTTGTTGTTGTTGGTAATCGGTCGATGCGTCGCCTCAGCTACGTCTGATCACACCTGCCCTGCTGCCCTTGAGCAAACGTCCTTTAAAGGGTTGGAGAGCAGAGCTGGATCAGGATTAACACTGAAGGCATGGTGACGGCGGCCGAAGCAACGCTCAAACTCAGGTTTAGTAATTTTAGATTGCTGACGCCTTAATAATCTAATATTGATGAAGAACACAAACAGGAAGAAACGGGGAATAAAACTGTCTGAACTTTACGTTCAAACTGTTATTTACGCCGTTGTGTCTGAAGGCGATTTTCTGTCCAGCAGCCAAAGTGGCATCAATCCTCCACCCCTCTAGAGGAGGCGGGGCTCCTGCTTTTCTGCCCCGGCTGCCTGACCCTGGTTCCTCCTGGTTTCTGTATTAGCAGCTCTTTGTCCGTCTGTTTTCAGAAGCGTGAAGCAGGGTGATGATGATGATGCTGCGTCGCCAGCTGACCGCTGTTGGATTTGTCTCTCAGCATAGCCATGGCCGTGTTGGAGAAATCCCTCAGGATATCCACCGTCTCCCTCTGCAGGAGGAGCGACTCCTGCACAAACTCCTGCTGGCTCTCCACCAGCAGCTGCACCGACTGAGCCAGCGCCTCCAGAGAGTGAGACACGGAGGTGAGGAGCATCCTGCTGGCCCGCTGCTGCTCCAGGCTCTGGGAGGCCATCTGGGCCACCTGTTCCCGGGGGGAGGCTCCGGCTGGGAGGGGGTCGGATGGGTTCGAGCCCGAGGTGGAAGGACGTTTGAGAGAAGGGCCTGAGGGGGTGGGAGGTGCAGGTTTTTGATAGATGGAGGAGGATACAGAAGAAGGAGGAGCAGAGGTGACAACAGGAAGAACAGAGGGAGCGGGCGGAGGAAGGATGGAGGAAGTGGGGGGGTACAGGGTGAGAATCATTGGCTGCAACAAATTTAGAGGCGGAGACAGATGAGGAAGAGGAGACAGGAGGGAGCGAGGAGGCAGTCCCGTTTGAGAATGGTGGTGATTTTGAAGGAGGAGGTGCAGCAGAGGAGGAGGAAGTGTCTACATCAGACGTTGAAGGGAAAACAGCGGAGGTGGAGGCCGCAGAGGAGGAGGGTCTAGGTGGAGATCTGCAGGAGGTGTGGTTCGGCTTCTCGTTGTTGTTTCGGGAGTAGGTGTGAGCCGGTTTGATCCTCTGCAGGACGCCATCAGGCAGGGCGTCCAGGGAGGTGGAGGTGGATGGAGGTAACGCCTCCGGGTTGCAGGAGAACAAGGAGTCTTCGTCACAATCCATCGTCCGTTCTGCAGATCAGAGGGAGGAGATGTGAGCGCTGCGCTCCTCACTGGAGGGTTCTGATGTTTGGCTGTGTTTCACGTTCTTACCTCCGTCCTCCGCCAGGTCAAATTCAGACGAGGAGTTGAAGGGTTCTCCTGCAAAAACATCGTCACATCACCGTGGAGATGTAGCAACAGTTTAAACATCAGTGAAATGAACAGAAACAAACTGCAGCTTCGTGTGGATGGATTTTAATCATGTACTCGTCTACAGGGGGAGCCTCTGCTCCTGGTGTCGGGGGAGGGGATAGTTTAGGATGGATGTGCTGGAGAACAACCTTCAGCTCCACCTCAAAACCTTTCCATGGAGAGAAAGGTTTGTAGAAAAGTAAAATCATTTTGTTTTCACATGTTCACCACAGGAAGCCATCCCTCCCGTCCAATTGGTCCAGCATGTAAAACATCTGGTACCTCTATGTTAGAGAAACACAACGATGACATCAGTTTGTGTCTCAGTTTGTTTATGCAATGATAAAGAATTCTTCCACAACAAAAGCAAATTGAGCATGAATGTTTGTTTTGATTTGAAGGATCTGATGGTATGAACATGAATATTCTGGCTTCATCTGTGTGACTCACAACAAACAGAATTTTAAAACATCTGCACTTGGGGAAAACAAACTTTGAAGAATCTGTTTCCTTTTGTTCTGATCTCATAAAATTATGCTTTTGTAGGGAGAATGACTTCCACTTACCGGAAAACTCTTTCTCTGGCGAGGAGAGAGGAGAGATGTCAAAGCACGGTCCTTCTCCTACAGGGTAGGTGGCGTCCGTCAAGTCGAGGTAAGAGTAGGACGAATTTGATGCCGGGCCTTTAAGGTGGAGTTTGGAAAACTCATCGTCGTCGCCAAACTCTTGATCGCTGTCGCCATCTGAAAAAGACAACAGCAATTATTACCTCATGTAAATTCCAGGAATTAATGAAACGTTCACAGGCAGCGCCTCCCTCTCATCTCCTCACCTCCTGTGTGGCTCATCATCAGTATCTTGTGGACCATCTTCTCCACGGGGCCCAAGTGCTTCTTCCTCAAGTTGCAGCCGTTGGGGCCTCGGAGGGCGATGATGCGCCGCTTTCCATCACATTTGAGGTCTGCCCACTTCTTCATGATTTGACGCACCTGAGAGGGCCAGAAACAGAAAAACATTTCTGCCCCACCTGTGACGATTCCACACAGGCTAACAGTTGTTGTCATCAGCCTGTAAATGTAATGTGTGTAAGATGAGAAGAACGAACCTCTCTGTGATTCTCCCCCAGCCCGTTGATCTGATTGGTGATTTCAGCCCAGGTCTGTTTCTTGGTTTCAGCCGAAACACCTTGGTTGAACTTTCCTGGTGGGTGGGGTTAGGGGTGGGTTGGGGTCATCAGAGGTCACGTTCAACAACTTTAAACTTTTAAACTAAGACGGCCCAATTTAAACAATAAAAATTATCTTTTGTACAGCTGTAAAATTTTGCACAGCCAAGATCAAATTCCGCCACTGTGGCTCCAACCAAAGCAATTTAATTTGCTAATGCTCTCAATCTCCTCTTTGAATGGCTTCATCTCCATGGCAACAGTAACCATAGCTCATTGGTGCTACAGAGTTTAAATCTGTCTGCCTCTTCAAATTGAACAACAAATAGAATTTCTGAGTAGATCATTAAATCAGCTGAGAGTCACACGTTTTAGTGAACGATTTAAAAACAGCAGCAGCTGAGAGGTGCCAGAACTCACTGAGGATGATGCATCTGTTCCTCTTCACAGCATCCAGTAGCATCTTCACCTCCGTGAAGGAGAACCTTGGTTTAGATCTCAGCCCTCCCTTTACTCCTCCTGCCCTAAAGTCCTCATCATCATCACGCCACGCCACAACGCCATCTCCTCCTCCCCCACTCATCCTTGTTTGATGGCTCTTTAGAACTCAAGAGTCCAATTTCACCTCCCACTGGGATTGTCTCGTCCTGTATCACACGTATGACCGAAGGGCCCGTCGGAGAGGAGACGCGGGGAGAGAGATGGGCGCAGAGGGGGACGAAGGAGGGGTGGAAAGATGCCAGATAGATCAGAAAGACAAATCAACGTGAAGTTAATCACATCTTCTGACACACACAACATCAATTTTCCATTTTATCACCAACTCAAAATGATGGACTAACGTCACAGGCGTGTTTTACCGGTCGGCCGTACATCGGTTCTTAACAGCAGCTCATACTTTAACAACAAAGTGGTCAAAATCTTTACTTCAAACTGTTATTGAATCTCTGTTATTGAATCTATCAAACATTAATGTTGCTCAGTTGAGAAAGTCTGTAAAACAAAAAGTTTCCCGCCGAAACTTAAATTACCAGAGGGAGCGGGCGGAGAAATAACGACTGAGCTGCTGTGGAAAGTTTGTAATAGCAGCGATATTTGAAGACAAGAAAAAAAAACGTATAAATTTGGACCATCCATTTTTATGGGCTTAGTCCAGAACATTGTTTTTTTCCTTCTACTGTCTCTTCACTGCCCCCTTGTGGTTGGAAAAATAAAAATCACTTGCACCAAGAAGCTTTTTATTGTGACGTGATTGTGTAATACTTAATAAAATAAGCTAATATGCTCCATAATTCAAATTCTTTATGACTACACAAAATATATTTTGATTTACTTATTTACCATATTTTATGTCTTCGTTTTGTTTGTTTCCGGTATTACTAATAAAGTTTGGTTTAAACGTCAGACGTTCTCTGAATCGGTCCAGACCAACTTCTCAATATACTGTAAAACCGTATAAATTTACATCGCAAGTGCTGCAACCATGTGACGCATTTGGACCAATCACTGATGGTCTTCTGGAGTCTTTGTTGAGCTCGTGCCTGCCTCCTTCCCCCGGAGGCTCACAGCAGACCGACTCCGCCATCACTGTTAGCGGTGCATCGCGGATGCACCGCTACGTTAAAACGACAACACGCGACTTCGTGCAAATTTCCGTATTGACACGTGAACGTATCGATAATGGAAAAACGCGCGTGTTCAGAACGACGGGTTGTATCAGTGCGCTAAATCCACGCCTATCGGTGGTCGACATGTAGGACCCGTTTCTTGCTAGCTCTAGCCAGTCGTTTTTCCCATTGTAGATATTTACGTATTTACGTCGTATTTACTTCCTGTTAATGCTAATTCGGTCCGCTTCCGGTGCTTTATCCACAATTAATTACGTCGTTCGGTTTTTGTAATCTGTCTGTATAGGAAATGATTACCAGAAAAATGGCGTTGTTCTCCCTCCCCTCTTTCCTCTGTGTGGTTCTCCCGAAAGTTCGCAACGCCGAGAACAACGCTACTGCGCAGACTCCGCAGCGCGAGCGAATTTTTTTTTTTACTCCCTGCACGCGCAAGATTTTCATGCCCCTGCGCGCCCCCACCAGCCTGAGATGTAGTTTGCGCAATCATCTTATTTTCACATAAAACTTTGAAAATTATACGCAATATTTTTTTTGCATATAATAATTACATATTTGAAGTATTTCACAAAAGAAAACTGAATCCTGAAGCTCGTCCTGATGGTGACCTAACTCCGATAACTGCTCCCTCAAAGACATTAGTTCAAGCCATTCGCAGTTGTTATTTTCAAACATTTAATCATAACGCTCATATTTTAGCATATTTTTCACAACAAACAACAATATGCAAGGTCTTCAGTCATACTACTACCAATAATTGTCTCTGAAATGCTGTCGTGAACATAGAGGCCTCAGCAAAGGTCAATCGCTTATAGGCTGTACCTAATAACATTTAAAGTACAGTATCACACATCACAATGAAAGTGCAACAGCGATGAAGAATTATGCATGAGGAACCAACACGCTTACAGCTACTGAGGACATGATGAACCAAAACACTCGGTTAAAAACACAAAACTGTATTTTATTTCAATGAGCTTTAACAGTGGGAGCTGAAGTCTTGATGAAATCCCCTTCAAATGAGGTAATTAGATCAGACAGGCAACACCAATTCATCGTCACCACTATTTTATGTCAACACAACAAAGATAGAGAACAGGAAGAGCTGGTTCCACGTTTGTCCGCTTGGTGTCGCCAGAGAACCTCCATTGAGGGACAAATGCGTGACTCGTTCTGATGGGCGATGCGCGGCTGTGCCCGCAGAGGGCGCTGTCACGCACAGTTTACGAGAAGAAGGGGGAGGGGTGTGTGCCTCATACACAGTGATGTTTACATTGGGAAGTAAATAATTTGTTGTGGTTAGTGTGCACATTTCTTGGCTTAAAATTACGCCAACCCGTAACCTTCTTTTTCTTTACACGTTCACGGTGGTGAAGTCATTTCTTAATTTATCTGTTTGTGTTTGTGCTCTCTGCTGCTGCTGCAGTTGGTGGTCGTCACGGCGCCGATGCACCGACCCAGTTTCCCCAGTTAAAGCTTCCTGTGCTCCAGTTCTGCTCTGGGACCAGGAAGACCACCTTGAGGGTGGGTGAGTGTTCTTGGCATTGCCAATGAAAACACCATGGAAACAGATCACTACGTTAGTAATAAGTCAGTGTAGCATCAAAAGCAAAGCGCGCTAAATGACTAATACGAATATGAAAACACGAGACGAGACGTAACAAGCTCCAGAGTGATAGGCGCAACACTTTGGCACAGCATGCAACAGCAAGAGATGGTGACATGGAAGAAACTTCTATCGTTTCATCAGGTTGTTGGCTTTTTGGTTGGCGGCGTCAATGCGGGACACATTGAGAATGGCCTGCAGAGACAAAACAGCCAAAGAAATACAAACAGGAAGTGTTATTAAGAATCTAGGGATTTTTTTTCCCAAAGAATAGCGAACTAATATTGATACTGATGTGATTCACATCTAGAGGTGTGATGAGGTTCAGCAGGGTCCCATCCTGGGACAACTACATTTCAAACATTTCCCCAACCTGACAGCGGTATTTGTAGTACCAGAAGTGTCACTGTGTGTGTCACAGCTTTGGCCTGCTGAACCCCCCCATGGGCGTACCTTGCTCTGGGTGCGTACGATCTGGTCGTTCTGCGTGTCAATCTCGTTCCTCATGTCCAGAGCCATACTCTTCAGATTCCCCACGATGCTGCCCACGTGAGCCAGGTTCTCCTCCATCTCGTCCTCCCGGGCATCGTTGGTCACCCTGAGGCATTGCAGAACAATGTGTGTGTGTGTGTGTGTCTGTGTGTGTGTTGTTTGCCCAGCTGCGTCTCTGTTGGTGTTATATGTCATTCTGTTCTAAAGCAAAGCAAACATACTCTCCTCATCACACTCTTCTTCTCTACCTCCTGATGTATCCTCCACTCATGATCATGATCTCTCGCTCGTCCACCACGCGGGACGACGGCGGCTGATTGGAAACCACGCCGTCCTGACCGGAGGCTCCTCCCCAAACCGCCTTGTAGGCGCCGCTCTCCTCGAAGGCCTTCAGTCTGAGGGAAAGTCAGAAGGTGGCTTTAATTTAACGTGAGTGTAACCCATTAAAGGAACAGTCCACCAAATATGAAGCGATACATTCACACTATGAGACCTGGTTAAACAAAGGGGGCATCAGTGAATGGGAGCAGAATGATTTTAGGTGAACCGTTCCTTTGTGATATCTGTCTGTTTAAATGGGGTCCATTTAAACAGACGACTGGTTGCAAAGCAAGCGGCACAAAAACCTACAGCAACCAATGAAAAGTCTGGAAAGTGTTTCCTACATGATCCAGTCTAACGCAAGGAAGCATGATAAGGATGAAGATGATGACGATGATGGAGAATGAACAGCTGCATTCTGCTGATCATTATGCATTTGTCTCGGTCATTTCTATCACTCACACACACACACACACACACACACACACACACACACACACACACACACACACACACACACACACACACACACCTCCACCTACTTATCACAGGTGCAGAGGCCACAGCACTTGCCCAAGTCGGTCAGGTTTTTCTCAGCCTCCTTCATGTCGGAGTTGATCTGATCCAAACACTCCTCTATGCGCTCCAACTGCTCTACGAGAGGAGAAGGAGGAGGCCGGAGGATGGAGGAGCAGAGAGGAGGAACAAACATGGAGGAAGAGGACGAAAGAAGACAGGAGGAATAGAGCGGCAAAGAGGAGCAAAAAGGCAGAGAGAGGACGAGATGGAAGTGAAAGGATGTTGAAGAGGAGGAACATAAAAAGCGGGAGAGTGAAAGAAGATGGTGGTGGATCGGGAGAAGAGAACAAAAATCCAGAGAAGAAAAAAACAAATATTATTTCCCAAAAGCCCCACAGCTGAACTGAAAAGGAGCCGCAAGCAGCTAAATACCAAACCACAACCTCACCCACACAAAAAAAGTTGAAATAAATAAAGAACAACTGGACAGAGGAGCGAACAGAGACGTGCCTCCTCAGTGCCCAGCTCCACCATGACTCCTTCAAGCTTCGGTTGAACCCTTCATAAAGAACGACATTCATTTGCTTTTAAGACATCAAGTTTGAAGCTCATCGGATGGAACTGGGCACTGCCACAGGTTTGTGAGGCCAGCGGTCGCTTCCTGGAGTCCGCACGTACTTCCTGATTGGCCAGAAACAAAGCCCACAGCACTGAGCCATGTCTGTAAGGTTCTTCTCTGCCTCCCTCATGTCCCTGTTGATGGAGTCCATGCCTTCCTCGATTCGCTCCAGCTGCTCTGTGAGGAAGAGGAGTTTAATGGCTAACCATGTTAGCTTATCTTTGTGTCAGACAGAGGCAGAGTTCTTATTGATCATCGAAGGCCAGTCTGTAGGTTTTTAAACTCATCAACCGGTGAAGATTCCAGCTTTAAAAAAAATACAAATAATATTTGTCAATAGATTTGAAGTCTTGGGGCTTCTGCGGACTTTGGTTCCCCCATACCAGCTGTTTGGAGTCGCTTTATGTTCAATTTCTACCATATCAATCTGAGCTGTTCAGAAAAACTAACAAACTTTCAAGGGTTCTTCATCTGCGACTTCAGAAAGACCCTAAAATAAAATATCAAAAGATCTTGACATAAACCTTTACATTTAATGTTTGAAAATGCTTCTGAACATTTGTAAAACTTCACAGTAACAGATGGAGCTAATAGCAGTGATTACCTCCTTGTTCATCCAGCATCACCAGAGCTCTGATCCCAGCATCTTTACTCTGAAGGAAGGACACAAGAAAACACTCAGGGGTCGTTACAGCACAGGACTACACCTACAGGACTACAAGAACCAGATTCCAGGTACAGTACACCTTCAGGGGGCGGAGCCACAACACTGTGGTGAAATGATAAAACTGAGTTTATATCTGTGTTGTGCTTTAAAAAACAAAGTGATTTGTTCTTCATGTTCTCTCTCTCTCTCTCTCTCTCTCTCTCTCTCTCGCCCACTAATTCCTTCCCAGCAGCCCCGTCTTCAATCATCTGTCTAGTTTAAAGTCATCCGGTGAAATGACTTCAAGCGCTTCCTGTCATGGAAACATGGAAGCTAATGATGCTAATGAAGATGAAATGCATGATGGATGCTCACACTTACTCTGACTGTGAGTGAGTGTGTGTGTGTGTGTGTGTGTGTGTGTGTGTGTACCTCTTCAACCAGCTGCACCATTCTCCTCGTGCTGTCCAGGGACTGAAATGCACAAAATGCACATCACTTCATGAAACTGTCAAATTAGTATCAATAAATAAAACACTGAGAATCTATCAGACTTATTGATTTTACACAACTTTCCATTTTTCACCTTTAGAAAGTCATGTGAAGCAACAGCCACACATGGGCAATCCCACCCAGAGCTTTACACCCACAGTGTGCATGTGTGTGTGTGTGTGTGTGTGTGTGTGTGTGTGTGTGTGTGTGTGTGTGTGTCTGCATTGTGTAAATATCATGTCAATCCTTGGAGACTTCCCACTAAGCAGACAATGAAGTGACAAATGACTTTGACCTACAGTAACCTTTAAACTTTGCTGAGCAACTGTGTGTGTGTGTGTGTGTGTGTGTGTGTGTGTGTGTGTGTGTGTGTGTGTGTGTGTGTGTGTGTTTAGCAGCACCCCATGTCGAGTCCATGAGCTCATTTGTGCCCCGTGTGTCTTTGCCAGGAGATCAGGTGTCTCCATGGCAACCAGGTGAGCCAGGTGTCCATGAGGGAGGACTGCGCTGAGGTGGGGCTCCACCCACCACCAGCCTGTCAACCAGCCTGTCGGGAGTTTTAGTCTGTTTGAGTCACCTGGACAGGTCTGGGTGTTTGGCTTGGGTTTAATCCCTACGAGGCGTCTTGCGATGAGAAACGTTAATAAAAGTACGGTGAGGTCATCCTGGTCATGAGGTCATGACCAGGATGACCAGGATGTCTCAGGGTGACCCCTGAGACGTTACAGCTGCGACTGTGCTAAAGGCTAGCGACCGTCCTGCTAACCTGCCTGTTGGGTTTATTAATATTCCTCTGACGTGAGCTGTGTTCCAAGGAAATCCACCAAGTCCGTATTCCACCTGGCCTACAGAGAATCACACCTTTATGTTTTTGCCTTGGCATCACGAGGCACTGTCGCCGAGCAGCAACAACTGGTTGGAATTGTTTGATCCAGATTGCAGTGAGTGAAATGTTGTAGCACAAGACATGTGTGTAGAAGTAATAATGATGATAGTAGTATTTGTAGTTCGATGAATACAGAACCAAAAGGGTCATTCCGTGGTAAGTGTTAAGATTGGACCTTGGAATTTTTTCAATTTCATACCATGCAGAACATTGAAAACTTACAATAAAACATATTTTTCAAGCTCAAGCACCATTTTCTGAAAGTCTTTTAGCACATTATAACAGAGATTAGTTTCTTTTTTCTTTGTTTTGGGGGGTAGAATGTGACAGTGTGAAAAATCTAAAGCAACACAGCAGACATTCTGGATTTGCTAAAAGCTAACACCACAGTTAGAATGAAAAAAATTACATTAAAAAAATGATTCATACAATTATAATTTGAAAATTTTATCTAGAAGTTTTCTCCCTATTTTTTATTTTCTTTTTTGCCTGACAGGGTGGAGATACTATGCTTAACAGAGAAGGTTTTGGAAGGAAAATCTACCTAAAAATGTTACAAAAGAAAAATCAAAAGTCACCATTGTTTGAACTTCTCTCCTTCTACCTCTTGAATGATGTCACTTCCTGTTAGTGCTGTCACTTACAGGGAGTGTATTGCATTTTGGAGCAAAATTGCATTAGTATGACGGGGTGGGACATGAAATGGATGGACTCAGATAAATCATAATATTTTAACCGAAAAATAAATCATTTTAATATAGTTAACACGTTCCTACTAAGAGGAAAGTATTTGTAACCATAAGAACAGTAAATGCATGAGATTTATTTGATGTTTTTTTAAGTTTTACATTACATGAATGATAAAGTACTCAGAGCGTACCTAAGAAAATATGCAAATTTCATATTTATATTTAATTGTATTTTTCCTCATACTAACAAGGAAATTTGAATCAATGGTTTCAGACACGGAAAATATCATAGGGAGCTTTATTTTGTCTCCATTTCCTCTCTGAATGTTGGGAACCCAAACTTAACAGTTTTCATGGAACAACCCAGAAATGGAGGAATGAAAGCAACGGCACTCGGGAAGTGGTTGGCCAGAAAGGATGGACAAGATCGAAAAACAACGAGGCAGATTCTGTTCAGGATATCACAGTCATATGCCATTTTCAGCCGTCGCTCCACAACGAGCGGGTTGGTGTGCTGATCTGATTAAACACAACAATGAGCGCTGCCAGCCCATGTAATGTCCATCCACCATGGACGACTAACCAGGATGTCGAAGTGATTAAAATCTGAAAGCAGGAAGGACAAATGGGAGCGAGAAGAAAAACGAGATGCTGCTAGAAAAACTGAATCCATGCTGGTGGGGCCAGATTTTATCCTCTGTTACAAAAGAAATTCGAATATAATAAAACATCAACCCTCCCTCCGGAGCACAAGCAAACAGAAACTGATCAGCCCTGATTGGTTGAAATATTGTCCAGTCAGTTTCAGATTCCTTCAGTTATTTATGAACGTTCAAATAGCAGCACATGAACTCTGGGAACTATAAATTTATGTTAAATTTCTCTGTACTCACTGAAAACAGATTTGAAGAGGTGGGGCTTAACCCCATGATCTGTGACATCACAAAGTTTAGAAGCCAATCTGAATATGCTTGTATTCAACGGTTAAATATGGAAAATGTTGAGAGGGGAGAAAGAAACGAGGATGAGGGAAGGATGAAGGCTCACCTCCTCTGTCACCTGGTGGGCTCTCCTCTGCAGCTCCTCCTGCTCTGTCAGAACGGGTGTGTCTGACGCCATGGTGTGTGTGTGTGTGTGTGTGTGTGTGTTCAGTCCCAGGTGACCAGATTAAGCTGTAGCATCAGGTGGTTTTGGCACCTGGTGAGCACAGCGACACCAACATGATTTATAATTACTGACAACAGAAATAGATGAGCAATGAGTCGAACGATTTTATTTGACTTATTTCATCAGGATGAAACACCTGGTTTCTTTTTTTTCTTGTGATAAAAAAGCTTCTGTTTTTCATGATTAAATGTTAACAATATTACAATGAATGACGTTTCTTATGAGATAATTGAATAAATGCAAAATGAAGCATCACAAAATATTAGAACTGGGCTCTAAATCCCTTAAATTGAACATTAACCCAGCAGATTCCAGTCAGGTTCAGGAGCTGCTTCTCCTGGCAGCCAACCTGAAACTGTCCTCTATCGTCTGACACAAGTTCCTCATTCATGTCGTGGATGACGCCTTAATGACCGTTACTTCCCTACAGAGAGTTTTATTAACATATTGATAATCTGGTTAAGAGAAATGAGGGATTTCTGGGTTCAATCCAGATCAGGGCATAAAAGAATAAGTCAACTCTGTTCTGTTCAGATTTATGATTCAATAAAACTCTATTGTGAAAAAATTAAACTGTTAAAGTTAATTCACTTCAAGAACAGTAATGAACCAAAACACTGCTTGAATGCTTGAAATATTACTTGAATATTACTTTAATTATGACCAAAACACCTTAAATAAATAAAAACAATTAAAAAGAGCTTAAATATGACAAAAATCCATAATTATTAAATTAAATATGCCCAAACATTCTGAAAATATGACTGAAACATGTCACATATGACCAAAGAAAGAGATTGTGTAACTAAAATTACATAAAATGAACATGAACTTGGACAAAAAGTTCAATATTGCTATCAATATGGGGCGGCAGTGGCTCAGTGGTAGAGCGGGTCATCCAATGTTCCAAGATCGGTGGTTCGATTCCCGCTCCCGCCCGAAAACACCCAGATTGTGAGCTGACAGTGGGAGATGAACTGCCTAGGTGCCCTTGAGCAAGACACCTAGGCAGTTGCTAGGTGCCTTGCTTACAAGTTGCTCATTTGGGGCGCTCCACAAAGGGAATGCCCGCCACTCTACCTCCCTCTGCATGCTTACAGGCTCCCTGTGCGTGTTTGTTAGTTTCAGAGCTTATACACACTAATATACATATACACACACACACACACACACACACGCACACACACACATATATATATATATATATGACTAACTAGAGTGTGCCAATAATTTCCCTTCGGGAATAAATCCAGTATATAAAATTAAATAAATAAATACAGATATTGACAAATATATCTTCAGTTAGCTTGTGATCCAACCTGAGACCCCAGTTCATGAAACCAGGCTCCTGCAGCTGTTCATGATTCAAAGACTCCAGATCCTCCTCCACACACACACACACACACACACACACACACATACACACGTACACACTTTCTTTTTTACATGTTATCATGCAGGAGCATCATAATGACGCCTCAGCTCTAATCACCACCTCCCAAAATAAGGAAGGAGGGACGAGAGGACAGAAGAGGAGACTCTTCACAGTTCAGCGAGGAACATCTTTACAAGTCACAAGAAACGAGTTGAAAAACTCTTCACTGCATTAAAAACAATTTGTATTTGTCTGATTATCATCACTAATTACACCACACACACTGTCATGATATCACTATGATGTCAGCCTGGGATCCTGCTTCTAGCACTGTGAATGGCAGCTCTGAATCCCCACCTCTCTTGTTCCTGTTAAAATACCCCTCAGCTCCCTAAATTTAACTCTTTGTTGGTTAAACTAAACCCAAAGTGAAAATGACATCAAATTCCCTCGCCACAGTTTTTACAGAATTTTTAGACAAAGCAGGACAACGCTGGAAACAGTAGCTCCACGGCATCCCACCAGGTCGTAAACATTTGAATCCATCCTGCCACCTGCTGGACACCGTGACGTCACAGATGAAGCATGAACTATTGTTTGTTCCATATTCAACACTTATTATGAGAAAAAAACGATAGGTATTAATCAAACATCTGACAGTGAGCACAACATTATAAAATCATCAGATATTAATGTTTTAAATATTCAATCATCATATTTAAATCATATATAACTTTATATCCTGCTTGTTTTTAACCTCTCAGCAGATTCTGCTTACTTTTAATCACAACTGAAAGGTGAGCAAGCGGGTGGAACTAGTTTTCAGATGTCATTAGTTTTGTTTTTTATCTGACTCTGGTTTTCATAATGAAGTTTAAAAACACCTCTCCTACCTTTCACCGGCTCGTCGTTGGATTCCCTCGGAGTTTCCGCCCAGATCTGAACATCTGCTGTTTGCATCGGGGACCTGTTCCTCCTCTCCAGCATATCCTCTCTACCGGCTACACTTAGCACCGCCCCTCTCCCCCAACCCAGCCGCGCCCCTCCCCGTATCGAGCGCACCACACCGGAAACCAAAACATCACAATTCGTTCATTGAACGATTTAGAATAATATTATGTAAGTTAGTATGAGTGAAAATATTTATAATAACAGAAATGATGATAATAATAATTATAATAATAATAATAATAGTGTGTACTCTCACTTTGTCGAATTGGGACAGCGATAATTCAATTACCTATAAACAGGAGAATAATAACCCGAAGAGGAAGAAGCCTTGGTGCATTTACAAAAAAAATACTAAAAATATACACTGATAAAAAAGGACAGAATTTTGCACAATTTAAGAACCTGTCAAACAAATTTAAAGTATTAACTGGTAAACACATTTGTGTTTTATATTTGCGTTCTATATTTTTCTTATATTCACTTTTACGGATAAAGATTTATAAAATTGAATAAAGAAAAAAGAGGAAGAGCTTAAACTGGTTTGAGAAGCTCAAGTAGAGAAAAACACAACCATACCATTTCCTTCGTTCCAATAGTTTATTCTCTTTAAAATTCGCAATCAATTTGATAAACATTTTTAGCTTAGTGACCAAAAATTTTCCAATATTTGCCCTAAAGCAGGAGGAATATGGGAATCTGTAACAATGTGAGGATGTAGCGCCACTGTCTGGCAGTAGCAGGAGGGTGCAACAGTAGCTCCTCTTTGGTCCCAGGTGGATTTCTTTCCCTTGTTTTCAGCTTTATACTCTTATTTCCATCTTGGTCCCGTAACCAATGGAGACGGTGAGGCTCAAACATTATTGCACATCCACAAGGCACACACAAGAAGAATGAGAGGGGGTGAAGGAAGAGAGGAAAGAGGAGAAGACATTTCCTTCCTTCACTTCAGGAATACATTGTCAGCTGGAGCCACTAGGAGACAGAAAGGGACAAAGTCAGTCACAGAAACTGTGCAACCGGATACCTGCAGTCAGAACTCAGGGATAAAAAAACAAACATTTTTGTTCAGCTTTTTTTTTTAAATCAATTGGTCTAATTAGAATATATATATATGTATCTTCTTCACATTCATTGTGAAAATGACAACAAACGGGATAAAATATTTTTTATTCAAACAATTTATGAAAAGACCCAAATAATTATAATTACAGTCATTTGTTTGTCAGTCTGAGTAGGATTATGCAAAAATCTTTTAATAAATGAGCAATTGCAAGATTTTATTTTCTAACTTCCTGATTGATGATTGGATAAAAATGACATCATCATGTGGTCCGAGTATGAAAAAAAAGGCAGACTGTATGTGTTTTTAAAATCTGATGTGTTAAATAAAACGTCTTTTTTTAACAATTGGTGGGAATTGAATCCAAACTAATTTGACATTTTGTCCAGGAAAGAAAAAAACTCCACAAGATTTTGTTGCAGCTGTTGTGAAACAAATAATTTTGTTACTTCTAATTCAAAAACTTCTCAAGGTACTCAGGGGATGTTGTTGACAAAGACCGGGTCTTTGTAGTAAATATCAGAAAATAATAGTAAGGATTACATTGCATTAGATTTCAATCTACGATTGAAGAAAATGAAATTCAATTTGTTCAATTTTAACAAAATTGTGTTTTACCTCTTTGATGTCCAGTTCAATGGAGCCGGAGTTGCCCTGATCTAGAGTCTTAAAGGCTCCTGAAGAAAACACATGACCGTAAGATATTTAACCTCATTCATTAGTCAACATTTAAACAAAGGAATGATGTTCAGCACATATTTTGTCAAAAAAATGCTTTTATGTAATTAAAATCTAAAAATATTTAAGTTAGGGATCTTAAAATTCTGAAAGCTGTTCTTTCGAAATGCTGAATCTTAAAGTAAAAATATAGATATCTTTTAAGTGTGACTAAATTTCTTTAATGCTGATGACACCATATTTTTAGAACATTAGTGTCTCGCATAAACAAAAAAAATCACAGGACAAATCTTCAGGGTTGTGGTGGGATTTATCTCAGGTATTACTCTGTGTTTTACATATAGGTAAGTCTAGGGTTAGAATTGTGCATTAGATCTGGATCGGATCTAATCCAGTCAGACACATGTAAAAATCAGTACGATCAACAAAAAATGACTAAATAATGTGATATTTTTAGTCAAGACAGACTCCACTTTAAATGTCATTTAACAACATTGAGGAGAAAAAAAAGACACTCACTGCACATGGCATCCAGTCGCACCAGGCAGGCGATGAAATTATCAAAGTCCATGTCGCCGTGCTCATCGCTATAGCGACGGATGATCATCTTGTAGAGTTGATCATTAAGAGGGAAACCTGCACACGCACAATTAGACTGAAAAATTGTACTTATCACTGTTCACAATGACTTACACACTCACACACAGACTCACACACACTCAGTCATACACACACACACACACACACACACACACACACACACACACACACACACACACACACCTGCAGCCTTAAAGGCACCCGGCAGCTCTCGAGAGGAGATCACACCAGAACAGTCAGCATCGCAATCCACGTAGATGCCCTGATGACAAATAAACAACACAAACATTCAGTGTTTGTTGCTATGGAGACATTGTGTGTCTGCCGGCTGCCACGGGCGGGGGGGGGGTGTATGGCGGACTGACCTGCCATCTCAAGATATTTTTCCAGAGGTACTTGAACTCGTGGAGGCCCAGTTTACCTGTGCTGTCGCTCTGAAGGGGGGCAGGGTCAAAGGTCAAACACAGACACCACAGCAGCAAACATATTAGCTGGTCCCAAACCCAGATAAATGCAGAGGAAGTGCATTTGGCGTGAAAAGCTTTGCCAAACAAATATGAGTATTTATCTAAAATGGAAAGATGATGACACGCTGTGGCAACGCCTAAAGAGACAAAGCTGAAAAAAAGTTTTTAGAAACTGTTAGCAGCTAGTTCGCAGAAGAAAAAAAAGGAGAACATGGAAATTCTGCAGAACCTTCACCTTCTTCCTGTGTGAAGGAGGCAGCATTCACCACTAACCACCCCTGAAGAAAACTACATGAAGAGGAGAAGGTAGCCGCGACTCCAGCGCTGCCTCTGGTGAAAGGATACGTCCATGATGGCCACCATGCTGCGACACGATTCGATGCTGAAACCATCTGTTTTCAAGCCCGGATCTATTTGGTTCAGCAATAATAATAATAATAATAATAATAATTTTAAAAAATGAAGAGTAAAACTTAAAAAAAAAACATGCAAAAAGGTGAACAAAATATTTCACACCATTTCTGCTTTGATGTAAAGCAGACTTACATTTTTTCAGGATGTCGTTCATGATTCCCATGAGCTCAGCGGGGCTCACTTCCATGTCCTGTTAAAAGACACACACACACACACACACACACACACACACACACACACACACACACACACACACACACACACACACACACACACACACACACACACACACACACACGTGATTATTTCCTAACAGAGCAAACATTAATGCAGCTGAAATCAAATGTCTGGAGGGTTTATCTGTTTTCACATTAAAACATTTTGTGCTCTTGAAATAAAAACCATCAAACTTGTGACTTTGGTTCATGTCCTTCTGGATGTTTTCTGATTGTTTTCAGTCACTCTTTAATGCTTGATTCCATGTTTGAGGGCCATTTTAAGAACAATGTAAGGATTTCCGAGATTAAAATCACAAACTTCACATAGAAAAACTGCTTACTATTGCACAAAAATAGCAATTAATGAGGAGAAAGCTTAAACATTTCCAGAGATAATAATCAATTCAGAAAAACAAAAAGTTTGAAGTCATATTTTTACCGGTGTTTTTATTTATTGTTGAAAAACAAATCAGGATTGAATGTGGAGGAGGACGATTCTTTCCTTCTCACCAAACAGATCAAATTCTTTATGTTTGCCTCTTTAAAAGGTGTCCAGGAAGTAGTTTAGCAACCAAACAGGCTCCACCCCTACCAGTCACATGGCCCCGCCCAGCTGGAGGCAGCCAGGTGGGCGGCTCCCGTTTTACTACAAACATCTTCATCATCTTCATCACTTACTATTGACTAAGAAAACCAACCCAGTGAGAGTCGGCTCTGGTCTGACTGGTGCTCACACCCCAATGATGAGTCACAGAAAACCTCAACAGTTATTATAGAACAACGCCCCGGGGCGGAGGACAAAGGCAGGAATGCAGGGTAAAATCTCACACACACACACACACACACACACATATACACACACATACACACACACACACAGCTAATTCCACATGTTTGTTAAGGAACAAACAGATTCACTGTTTACTTCTGTAGAACAGAGAACGACTATTATCACCAGGTGAATGAGGAGTGAATGAATAATGGATCCAATGTAAAAGCGACTTTGAGTGTCCAGAAAAGCGATATATAAATCAAATCCATTATTATTATTATTTCACATCCAGAAAATCTCAAAGTCCCAGAATGTCACAAAGCAACGAACAAACGCAGATCAAAAGGTGTATCTGTCTGTCTTGCTGTAGTGTGGAAGTCATTAGAAGCCATTATAGAGCTTAAAGAGCGATATCAGTACATAACCCACTGAAACTGTGCTCCTGGAACTGACAGGCAGTTGGCCCTCAAAGGAAATACCTGTGTGAGTTGTAGGGCATTGTGTACATAATTCAAATACCAGTGCTAACACTCCAACCCTTGACTGGTATTTTTTTTTCTCCGTGCTAATTGAGGATTCTGCAGCGTGCAGGGTGCAACAATTGGCTTGTTGTATAAAAGTACCAAAAACAGGTTAGTTCCGATCAAATTGTAAAGAGCAAATTGTTGTTGCTTTATTGTAATATTACCTGTACTTTATTTAGCGTTATCTGTTCTTTATTTAGCATAAGTATAACTTATTTAGCATTACTTGTGCTTTATTTAGCGTAAATGTAATTTATTTAGCACTATCTCTGCCTTGTTCAGTATAATCTGTACTTTATTTAGCATAACTAATATTATCTGGAATTACTTTTTCTTTATTTAGCAAAAATGTTATTTATTTAGCATTATCTGTACTTTATTTAGAATTATCTGTACTTTATTAAGTGTAAATGTAATATTAGTTTGCATTACTTGCGCTTTATTTAGCAATATCTTTACTTAAGCATTATCTGTCTTTTATTTAGTATTATCTTTGCTTTATTTTAGTGTCATTTGAGCATTTAAGCTACAGGTTCCATTTATTCACAGATTTAAGTTAAAAGGTGTCTCAGTGCCAAGAAACAGAGTCAATGAAAAGATGAAACCGGAGCACAAAAATTCTGCAACTAACAACAAAAACCTGCCCAACCGCGACGGAGACAGAATGAGAGGATCTGACAACAGAGGGCGGAGTCTGGAATGCACACAGGTGCGGCGAGCGACGAAGAGTCGGGTGACAAGCAGAAAGACGAAGGCCTGAACCTGCAGGGAGCCACATCAACAGGTTTCATATGGGGTTGATGGACACTGCATCGACAACTTTTAACTCAAAAACAAGAAACTCCTGTCTGAGAAAAGCACTGAACCAAAACGTATTGCACATTATAAAATATCAGTTCGCAAACTAAAAAAAACCCCCAAATAAAACATGGCGGGAGCAGGAAATGCAGCAGACCGGATCAGACATGAAGAAATGGACTTACCTCTTTGGCCACCCTCTCGAAACATCTGCGGAAGTGCCTCTCCTCATCATTCTCATGAGCCATCTCGATGTGCATGGGCTGGCGAGCCCTCGGCTGCACAGAGAGAGAATGTTAGGTCCAACTCACATCCAATCAGAACCAGAACACTGAATCCACACATGCAACTTGTTGTGGAACTGTCCACTAGGATGGGTTCGGCCGATGTGTTCAAACCAGTGACGTCACTGGAGTCGTGTTAAAACAGGGGTTAGCTCAGATTAACAGGTTAGAGTAGGCTTAATTTAGGTTAAATTTGGTTAGGTGTTACTTACTGGAGCTGATGGTGCAAATTGATCTATGTCGATGTCGCTGTTGGAAGGAAAAACAATCACAGTACAGAGAGTTAGCCTAACTTAGCACAACAAGTGGAAACAGGGGAACTGTTAGCCATTGTGAATTTCCTAGTTTGGGATCAATAAAGTATAAAGAAATAATAAAAGTCTTAGTGTGCTCACCATGCTGCTTTGATGATGTTTTTGACAAATGACATAAACATTTTGCCGCTGGTTTGATGAAGACACAAAAAAAAACCTGAGGAACAAACACTCATATTTATTTCTGACACAAAAATAAAATTGAGAGAAACTGTTTCAGCTTTAAAAGTTGTGCTTTGAACTAACCCAATACGTATGGAAAATCTGTAAATCCTGAGACACTGATCACAGCAGTAATTGCAATAATCAGTAATGGCTTGACTGATCAATCACAGCTTTAAATTAGCTCTGACTATCAATAACCAATAGATTGACAACAAAATAAATAGATTAAACTCTTGGTGATGTCTCCAAGGAAACAGGAAACACCCAAATTTGGAGTTGCAACTTAAATAAATGATTAAAATAAATATTTTATCATAATTACAAAAGCAGATGATGACGTCATGTCACTGATTTTATGAATCCAGGGATTTAATTTTAGACGGGAAGGAACTGAGAATACTTTAACTTCAAAAACTACATTTTATCTTTGAGTGCCAGGGCTTTGAGAAATGTGTGTGAGTGTGTGTGTGTGTGTGTGTGTGTGTGTGTGTGTGTGTGTGTGTGTGTGTGTGTGTGTGTGTGTGTGTGTGTGTGTGTGTGTGTGTGTGTGTGTGTGTGCGTGTTACCAAGGTGTGGCAACCACTTAGATTAAACACTGGATCTAGTGGTTTCTAATTCTAAACCTGCTTTTACTACATGAATGTATCAAACTTGGTCAACAGTTCTGCAATCTCCTGGTTTACCTGAAGTAAACTCAGGTATGCGCGATCTTTCAGGTAATTTACCGTGTCAAGTTTCGGACACACACACACACACACACACACACACACACACACACACACACACACACACACACACACACACACACACACACACACACACACGCGCGCGCGCGCAAAGCTCAGAAGTACTTCGACGTCAATATCACATTTGAAAACAAGCTCAATTGTCGGTTGTTTTGTGCTCGACTTACCGAGACGAGAGTTTCCACCGACGGGAGAGAGGGACTGACCGCGAGAGAGAGAGAGACGCACCGACAGACAGCAGGAGAGAGAGAGACAGGCAGCTATTTGGGTAGGAGGACACGCCCACATCCAGTCCAACTGAAACAGAGTTCTTTTTCAATGCATCACTGACCCCGCCCCCGCCCTGACACACACACACACACACACACACACACACACACACACACACACACACAAACAAACAGAGGGATGATCTGAAGGTCCTAAATTCCACTGTGTTACTGGTTAATGTATTTACTGTATGCTATCATAAAATAAATATTTCAATACTTTGATTAAATTGAAGACTGAAATCATTTCCTAACACACACACACGGTGTCAGAATGGTGTGAATGAAAGTACTTAGATGTGATATATTAGAAGTGTTGTTGAACAGCTGGATGGAACAATAGACTTTGAAACACTGACCTTTATTTTCAAGAGTTCTCATTTCTTATGACATTTTTTCACATTCTTAGCATTTTACTGCCAAACATGTCCAATAAAAAGTCATTTTTCTGATTCAACTCACTGTAAAGTAATAAATACTACATCAGCAATACATCAGCAATCATACTTTTGTCATTAAAGGAATTACATAATTCATAAAACACAATAACACAGATCACATATTTAAGGGATATGTCTACTGTGGTTCCGTTACTTCTAAGGGATAATAACTTCTACTTATTCAAACTGCTACTTACTGTATATGCCACCACTGAAATGTTATTCTATAATAACTATTTCTGTCTAAAAATCTCAATAGATTTGATTTCTACTGTAGATTTATGGCACAGATTGACCTTTTTTCCCCATTTGCAGATTTGTTCGAACAGCCCTAAAAAAAAAAAAAAAAAGAAGTTTTTTTTGAAAATGCTTGTATTTATTTATTTATTTTAAATCTGACAGAATATTGAGATCAACAGCAGGAAATCTGAAGCACAGCCGCTATAAAGTCTTGACCACTATGGTATCCACACACAACGACGATCCATATTGCAAATCTCAGAGAGCAATGTTAATATCTTCACAACCTTGAAACAAATGCCATCAGCGGAAACTGGAGTTTTCATGGCTTATTACTCGAGGTAAGAAGTCGACAATGATGTCATAGATAACCGTCACTGCAAATTCTGGAAACTAGTACAAAATGAAACTGAGAGATTGCAAAATGTTTGCATATTTTTGATAACTCGTTTAGTACACCAAACATGAAGTCATGGACATTTTAGAATGTTTGCTGCAAGACAAAAATAACAAACAAACACCAAATGGAAGCACCGTCTACATCTACTACCTAAATCCTTACCGTCCTTTTGTGTTTTGGTATATACTTTGTGTTGTACTGCCTGTTGTACTGCCTATTGTACTGCCTGTGTTGTACTGCCTTGTGCACCGTGGGTCTCAGAGGACTGCAATTTCATCTGTGCTGTATGTTGTGCATATATTACATTTGACAATAATGTTGAATTTGTCTTTCGACAATTATAAATCTAAGACCGAAGAATATGACAATTAAAAAATAAATCATACATTGAGTTACCATCATATCATTCATTCATCTTCCAAATCCCCTTCATCCGCTGTGCTGGAGCCTATCCCAGCCAACTGGGAGTGTGAGGCATGGGGACACTCCGGGCGTGGGAGAGAACCCACGGAAACAGCCCTACACCATCATATCAAAAGACTCAAACTGTTCTTTTGATTCTGATCTGGGAAATAAATAGGAATTCTAAAATGCCTTTTCTTTACACACACTCCTTTCTCCAGGGAAAAGAAAAAGAAAGCAAATGTGAACCTCAGGTTTCAGTTTGCGAGGGCTTCAAATTATCACGATCATTGATGTCATGGATGACGATAAATTCTACCTGCCCTGTTGCCTCTTCTCTTTTGGCTGACATATCTTGAAAGAACTGCAGAAGGCCGGCTCCGAAGGCATCGCCCTCGACATTCACCACCGTACAGGTACGATCAATGAGATAGTCAACAGCCAGAATGAGAGAGATGTCACTGATGGGCAGTCCAACGGCCTCCAGCATGACAACCAGGGTCAACACACCTCCAGCAGGAGCCCCTGCTGTGACAACACTGGACGCTGTAGCGGTCACGAGGATCGTAATGAATTGGATGAAGTTAAGGGGAGTGTTGTTCAGTTGAGCGATGAAAACAGCTGCCAAACACTGGAACAGTGCCGCTCCATCCACATTGACGGTTGCTCCGAAGGGTAGGATGAAACGACTGATCTGCTTGGATATGCCGTTATTTTCCTCCACACACTTCATCATCAAGGGAAGGGTGGCTGAGCTAGAGGCAGTTCTAAAGGCAGTTTTCAGAGCGGTGAATATTCCCCAGAGGAATGTGTAAGGGTTCTTTCTTGTAACGATGAAGTATATGCCAGGAAGCACAATAAAGCCATGGATGGCATGTCCAGCGATGCAAGACACCATATACTTTCCCAGACTGGCAAACAGTGAACCCACGTTGTCCAACTCAACAATCTTGCCAGCTAAAAGGAACATGATACCGAACGGGGCATACCACATGATCCAGGACACCAGCACCTTGGTGGCCTCATTGAAGGAGTTGAAGAATTTAATGAGGATAACTCCTTCTTCCCCCAGCTTCCTTATAGCTATACCAAACATGACGGCAAAGACGAGCAGACCGACAACGTTCATGCCGTCCTGATTAGTTCCAATAGGCAACTTTTCAGTTGTGACATTGGGGTTTTCGTCTGTGCCATTCTTGGTAACCAGTTTGTAGCTAGTTGCATATGATTGAAATGCAGCAGAAAACAAGTTGGAGGGGAAAATGTTTCTGATCAAATCTAAGAAGGACTCTAACAAATTTTTGGGTTCAGGGACGCTATCGTCCAGCGATTCAATGATGTTTCTGGACACTGACCCTGGCATTACAATGAAAGCCATCACAACCCCGATGGAGGAGGCGATCAACGTGGTCACCAAGAAAAAGACTACGGCCCAACCACTGAGCTTGTTTGGGGCTCTTGGGTTGAGGCTGGCGGCCCCGGACACCAGACTGCACACCACCAGTGGGATGATGATCATTTTCAACAATCGGATGAACAGATCGCCGGGGAAGCTGATGTAGATGATCTGGGTAGTGGAGAGGGTCACGTTGCGCACTGCAAAGCCAATCAAAGCTCCAACAATGACTCCGGCCATGGTGAGAATCACAAGCAAATTAGCCATCACAATACTCTTTACCCGATGGAACAGCTGCCCTCTGGGGCTCATAAGACCATCAGCAAGTTCCTCGCTGTTGGACATCTTCACTTCTTCTGCGTCCATTTTCTCAGCCGTTTTGTGCATAAAGTTAACTTCACGGCAAGGCAAAATTATCAATTAAAAACTGCTGTTTATGTGACAGGATTAGCTTTCACTACTACGAACACGAACCACCTGGTCTCCTTCCTTGAGTACCTGGCACGGTCGTAGTAATAATCAGGACCCATATTGACTTTTGATATATATCTACTTGCCTTTGTCTTTGTTTTACTTTCCCTTGAACAAAACACAAAGTTTGATCTAGTCTCTTGATGAAAGCACAAGGTGAGATTCTTTGTCAAGTCACTCAGCTTCTGCTTTGATCTATGGTCTTTCATACAGGTGTGCGTACTAACTAACTAACTAACTAACTGAGGGACAAGCACACTTATAATATAATAGATAATTTGGTATCATAATTTATTGGTCTCCGACATCATCTATTGATGATTTACAATCAAGTCCTTTTGAAACTCCCCAAAAGAACAGCTCAGCATATTAAAGAGGATCAGTTATAGGACCTGAGATTGGGGTTGCTAATTCATAGTCATAGTCAACTTTATTGTCAAATGTACCATTTATGCAGAACATACAGCACAGATGAAATTACAGTCCTCTCAGACCCACAGGCAGTAAAAATTCTCTGTAGTTGAAATCAGTCATTTGCAAAATCCTTATTGTTGAATAGATATTAGGTATTGGGCATTTACACTCATTTGTATCATGTATGACATTTATAAATAAACCCACATTTTCAAGCTTTGAATCTTCTCATCTCACTGCCTCACCAACCTGGCCCTTGAGGGAGCCAAACAGAAAAGAAGGAAATCCTCATGCTGGATAGGGTGGAAATGGATCATGTGATCACATAATGACTTACTGCTGTTTCCTTTTCAGCTTCTTTGTTGCGATAGAATAAAACACAGAGTTCAGAGTCTGCACAGACAGAGATGATCACAATGCAGCCAGCACAATGCTAAATGTCTTCTTAGAATTTAAATAAGTACATAATTTAATTAAAGGGAACTGTTAGGCCCTGACATTTCCAGTTATTTAAATCAATCACATATAACTATAAGATATTTTCTAAAGGTAGAATAACACAATTTTTTTTAGTTTCTAACGTAGCGAGAGGCATCTCTTAATACGACCACCAGGTATCCTCAGAACAAACTGCTGCCAGTTGATTTTCAGCGGTAAAAAAGATAATTAACGAGTGAAGACGTTACAGTTTCAGCACAATGTTGTTCCCTGAAAGCAGCAGAGCCCTGATAGGCTAATCCTCACCATGTGACTTCAGGATGGTGGAAAAACCTGTGCCTGGTATCTGGATCTCATTGGTCTCATCAGTAGTCTGATAATTCTGATACAATCAAATTTCAATGATGGTTGTCTTTAGGATCCAGGGTCAGGAATAGTAGAAGATCTGAACTCAGGTCAGTCTGGATCATTATTATTTGTTATCATATAGAAATTAATTTTCAGTGAGCCCAATGAAGATGTCATCAGGTCCAATCACTGCAGACGTGATCCAAAGAATCCTTTAAAACAATGCTGAATCCAGATGATGAACTGGGTCACCACTAGAACCTGGTGGACTGCTCCTCAGGCTGATCCCTACATCTCTCTGAGGAGGTAATAAAATATTCCAAATATAATTAAAATAATCTTTATGTAAAAGTTTATGTTAATTCTTTTGAGTATCTGCTGAATCATTATTTCCTTGCAGTCCAACTCTATCCAGCCATAAATGAAGACTTTAGACTAAAACACACCCCTGTGTTACACCTGGAGCAGTCAGTCCTCCTCTGTCACGAGGTGTGATGAAGCTCCACCCTCACCTGCTTCACCTTTTTCCCACTCAGGAGACACGCGAACCAGGAAAAGTAGATTCTGACAGCTGCTGCTCAGGGAGGAGATAAAAACTTCAACCCTGCTGCTTCTTCCTGTCGTTTGTTTGCCTGAAAACACAACTCCAAGCGGATTTATAGGAAGTTAGAGAGAAGCCAACCTCTTTCTTCAGAGACAAGATGGCATCCAGTGTCGAGGAGGATCTCTGCTGTACCATCTGTCACAACATCTTTAAAGATCCTGTCATTCTGTCCTGCTGCCACAACTTCTGTAAAGCTTGTCTGAAGCAATGGTGGAAGGTGAACCCGTCGCACGAATGCCCGCTTTGCAAGAGGAGATCCTCAAAGGTGAATCCACCCTTAAACCTGGCGTTAAAGAACATATGTGAGACCTTCAACAAAGGAAACCAGAGATCTTCAGGCGCTCTCTGTTTTCTGCATTTCAACAAACTCGATCTCTTCTGTCTGGACCATCAGCAGCCGGTGTGTCTCGCCTGCAGAGACTCAGAAAAACACGCCAGGCACACATTCAGACCCATCGATGAGGTGGCTCGACAACACAGGAGGAAACTTCTGGAAATTCTGGAGCCCTTAAAGGACAACGTAACGGTTCTCCATAGAATAAGAAGGAATGCCGACGAAACTGCAAAAGTCATTAAATTGCAGGCGTGCCACTCAGAGAAGCAAATTAAGGAGCAGTTTAAGAAGCTTCACCAGATTCTAAAAGAGGAAGAGAAGGCCAGGCTGGCTGCCCTGAGGGAGGAAGAGAAGCAGAAGAGTCTGATGATGAAGGAGACCATTGACGGTCTGACCAGAGACCTGATAGCACTTTCAGACATGATCAGAGCTGCAGAACAGGAGCTGAGAGCCGAAGATCTCCACTTCCTGAGCAGGTACAAGGATGCAGTGGAGAAAGTACACCAGCGCTCCCTGCTGGATGATCCGCAGCTGCCCTACAGAGCGCTGATAGACGAGGCCAAACACCTGGGCAACCTGGGCTTCAACATCTGGACCAAGATGAAGGACGCGGTCTCCTACACTCCTGTGATTCTGGATCCAAACACTGCTTGTCCCAAATTGTCTCTCTCTGAGGATCTGACCAGCGTGAGACGAGGACAGAGGCAGCAGCTCCCCGACAACCCAGAGAGGTTTGATGAATACTGGTCGGTTCTCGGATCCAACGGCTTCAATGCTGGGGTTCACAGCTGGGACGTGGAGGTTGGAGAGAGTACATACTGGTTACTGGGTGTGGTGGCTGAGTCTGTCCAGAGGAAGGGTCCCATCCTGAATGGATTGTGGGGGATACGCTTCGATGAAGGCAAATACTCTGTTTGGTCAGTGTCAGGTAAAGACGCTGATGTCAAAGAGCAGATACAGGACAAGAGGATCAGGGTGAATCTGGATTGCAACAGAGGAAAGCTGTCATTCTCTGGTGCTGATTCGAACACACACATACACACCTTCACACACACCTTCACTGAGAGGGTGTTTCCATTCCTTTACACCGGGGACGAACTGAAAGTGGCACCACTGAAGATCTGCGTGACAGTAGAACAGAGTAGTTAAAGATAAAGATTAAGAAATTACATTCTCAAAGAGCACAGACAGAACTGTACAATAAAACCATGACAAGCTGTATACAACATATTCATTACCAACTAATTATGATGATGAGCAAGCCACAAAATGATGTCAATTAAAACATTTAACAGGTTTCATTTTTGTCCTTTCTTTTGTTTTCCAAATACAGACACAACATTGACATAACATTGATATTAACATAAAATAGCATTGACGTATTATTTCTATTAAGTCAAGAAGAGCTAAACTTCACAGAAATATTGAAAAACCGAATGTTGAATCAAAAATGAAACTACTGTACAGTCAACCCTCGGTTTTCGAACGCTTCTGTTCACGACCAATTCGGTTTTCGACCAGAAAAATCCAAGAATTTTACGTCTCTGAACTCGACCAAAATTCGATTCTCGACCAAACCGAAAGAAGCCGAGCGTACCTGAACGCGACTCACTCAGGAGCCGAGCGAACTCGAATGCCCAGGATGCTTCCTCCGTAGCGCATTCGTGTTCAAAGTTCGATAGGATATCTTTTATTAAGTTAAAACAGAGTGTCTATTTCTACTCTTTTTAATTCATGGTAGACATTATACAGTGCAGTTTATGGTGTAAACCGAAAGAATCCGAGCGTACCTGAACGCGACTCACTTGGGAGTCGAGCGAACTGCCAAGGATGCTTCCTCCGTAGCGCATTGGTGATCAAAGTTTGATAGGATATCTTTTATTAAAATAAAACACAGTGTCCATTTCTACCCTTTTTATTCATATTAAACAGTATACTGTGCAGTTTATGGTGTAAAATAGTAAAAAAAAAAAAAAAAAAACTCAGAAAAAGTTGTTTTTTAGACTTGGAACGGATTAAAATTATTTACATTAATTATAATGGGAAAAATAGTTTCAGCCTTCTGGAACGGATTATGTTCGAAAACCAAGGGTTGACTGTATAGCTAAATATGCGCTGTAAACAGAGGTGGAAGGGGTTTTCACCGTCCTCCTGTGTTCAATAAATCTGATGAGCCTACGTGGTAGAATAATACCACGTTTGTCTAGATGCCTAAAAGTGACCAAACGAAAGCTTTTGATAATAATTCGGCATAAGTTAAATCACTTTTAGTTGACCTTACTATCGTAAGGTGTACCACATCTACAAATGAATTAATTTGATCCATTTAAAACCTGTAGGACAGCACGTTCTTAAATAATAAATTTCCTATGTTCTTTGAACGCCTCGAGTGTCTCCCGTTAGCGTCACCCCAAACCAGGAAGTACTCTGTGGTTCCGGATGCTTCGCTGTTCCTGCTTTCTTCTTCCTGGCTCAAATGGCGAGCTCCACGGGTCCAGGTTGGACCGGATCGGGACTCTGTTCCTTGGGGCTGTTCCTGGTGGGGCTGACGGTGTTGACTGGGCCGGTCGGTGCCGTGACCGAAGACGGTAAATGGACCCTCAACGTTAATAGTGTGAGTCTCCTGTGTGTCCGTGTCGACGCGCTTTAATGTTAGCTGATAGATTTGTGAAATGCGTTAGCAGTGAAGCTACACGAGTTTACGTGTAGTTTTGTTGTGTTTGTTGGCAGCACAGCGTTTCTCATATTGAGCTGCGTCACACGTCTAAACGTCTTTAGCTGACCTGCTAATCACAGAAATGTCCAACTAGTTCCTGGTTGAAGATAAAATCAGTGTCGTGACACCAGATCGGATTGTAATCTCCTTCGTCTCACTGTCGAGCTGCGAAATAAACAGGAAATATATATTGATATTACATATTCACATTATATATATATTATATATAGATATATTTTACAATATATATTATATATATTGTGTATATATGTTATATATATGTTTTTACATATATACATATTTAAATATATATTACTAATGAAAATGCTCATAACTTATGGGCTGAATTATATGAAATGAAACTATAATGTTTCACAATTATAAGCATGGGATTTAATTCGATTTATTTTAAATCAACTGTATTAATCCCCATTAGGATCCATCCATATTCACATGACCAGTTCTGCGTCATATTTTGTGTAAACACATCAAATCAGATGTGAGTCGCTTTCACACGAGGTCCTAGATTGGTTTGGAGTTCAATTCACGGCCACTATATTTAGTGTTTGCCATCTTTCTGAGCTGAGTGTTTTAATAAATATCACACCAGAGTGTCTGTTTTGCTATGAGGATCAATTGTTGGGAAGGGGTTAAAGGTCAGCGTGACACATCAAGTCAGCCAAATCTGAGCCAAACGAAGTATTTGAATCGTGGTGGAGTCACATCCGGATCAGATTTGATTGCCGGCTTCAGCACGGTTTTTACACCAAAACATGGAATGCCGAAAATCAATATCTTACAGTTTTTTTCAGTCGCTAGCAAGCGCTTACCCATATTTCAGATACTTTTTCTAAACTCTTAACACAGACTCACACCTAGAAAGCACAATTGACCAAATGGTTAATTTTCTTCTCAAAAACACATTTTGTTAAATAAAGACTAACTCTTCATTTCAAAATAGAATACATTTTTTTCTATACACACACTTTACCAAAAAACTAGATATTCGACTCAAAATGAAAGTACTATGTCAAACAATAATTCTTATTTTCACTTCATAAGTTACATGCAGTCAATCAAAGTACACCAGGTTTCAAAATACTGGGAATTGTTGACATTACAAAAATTGCATAGACTTTTATGTTTCAGTTTTACTGGTATTTGCATGCAAAATGTACACAAAATTTCTTGGTTGGGAACTGTATGTCCACATGCAACGTTCACATTCAAAAGCATTCAAGTGAAGAGCTAATCAGTTTTTTTCCTTTACAGTTTATTACAGGAGTAACAGTAAAAATACTGTTTACAATATGATAGAAAAGAAAAAGCTTACAGTGAACAAAATAGCCATGAAACACACAAGAGCATTCTGAACAAAAAAAACCAACAACAGCAAAAAGCCCAGAAAAAAAAGGGGGCGGGGGGCTTACGTCAAAAAACACAAAATTGCTGTCTCTAATCTCTACCATCTCTGATATCATCCAAGGCGATGCACCTGGGATAGAAACCGGTATGCCGGATCCACCCTTGGTAAAGGTCAGCTGTGTGTCAATGGGGGGGCAGTGACTCAGCGGTAGAGCAGGTCGTCCAATGTTCCAAGATCGGCAGTTCAATTTCCACTTCCACCCAAAAACACCCGGAGTGTGAGCTGACAGTGGAAGGTGTCAGCTCACCTCGGGAGCACTGCCGAGACGCCCTTGAGCAAGGCGCTGTCACCCTTACAAGTTGCTCATTTGGGCGCACCATAAAGGAGCTGCCCACCACTCTACCTCCACCTGCATGCATACAGGCCCCTATGTGTGTTTGTTTGTTCAGGGCCTGTACACACTAATATATGCACGTATGAATTACTGTATCTAAGGTTTGGAATATTGTTGCTAATGTGGGATGTTGTGTGTTAACATTTGTAAATAATAAACAATCCATAATTTTGTTGGAAGGTATAGCTTTTCTGTTAAGAAAATGAAAGCATTGTGGTAATGTGTTCACTGACTGCACATTTAGTGAAAGCAACATGAAATGTGTGAATGGTATGGCCACAAAAGACCAATGCTGTGCTAATTGTGTTTAGAATTTTGAAACTGTGACTACTGTTTGGAGAAACACTTGTTAGCGACTGAAAAAAACTGTAAACAAGGCAGCAGAAATGTCAGGGATAGGATCCGGCTTTCCGGGGTTGTGCTGCAAACTCTAACACCGACCAGCATTGATGGACTTTAGCTTCCTCCAAAACCTGCATCTAAGACGATTCAGCATTTTATTATGTTAAGAGAAATAAAGTCATAACGCTCCCAACAATAAACAGAAAATCAAAGAGCAAAATTTTCATATGTCTTGGACCAAGTTTAATTGTTTAAGGGGTGTTTAAGGTAAATATATAAATAATAAATTCTAGCTTCTATTTTCCGCCTTATTTTCAGCATCATAACCATTGAAAACATGTCATCTGTTTGTGTTCCAGGAGAATCTGAAGAAGTCAGGCTTGTTCTACTACACGAGAACTCTGTTCAACAACAGCTCCATCCACCTGAAACGTAGGTTCACACTCCTGGAATGCATTCAGAGGATCCGCCTGGCATTTTAAAATTTCAATCCTGAAAGCTGAAGAGTGACATGTCTGCCACTAGTTAATCTAATGTGTGTGTGTGTGTGTGTGTGTGTGTCTGTGTGGTGACAGTGGTGTCGGAGGTGTGTAACTCCTCGTCTCCTGTCCAGTTCGAGGTGTCTTGGTATCTGAGGAGCTCTTACTGCTATGATGAAGTCAAGAGCCTGGATGTGAGACATATTTCTTCCCTGCTAATTTTCTCCTGAAGGTCTCCTATATAATTTTATGTTGACCCAGTTTACTGAGTGATACAGGATCAGAAATCTAATTGTTGATATAATTTTACCTAAATTTGATGGAGGTCATATTTGCTTCACAGTGGAAGCAGCTAATGTTAGTGTGAAGCCTTAACATGTAATATAATGTGTAGCTACCTTTTAATACTACTGTGTACTAGACTAGTAGCCCTGCTATGGATGTCAAAAGTACATATTACTATTGCCAATAGTAATCTAATAAATAAATAACAAACATGCTTTCTAGAGGGTCTAAACACATGTGTTTAATGCGGTGACATCTGGATGTTAACATTAAACTGCAGTATTAGTTGGTTATTGGTTGTCTTCAACCCGTACCGCGCTAAGGAGCTACACTACTCACGTTAGCGGATTTGTGAGAGTCGTTTGAAGAATGAGGGTCCAAAGTTTGTCATTTGTGGAATGCTGATGTCACTGATTGTGATAAGTTTTAGCGCCTATCCATTCTTGTTTTGTTTGTTCCAGGACAAGTTGGTACAAACTTACTTCATGTCGCCAAACATTGAAGCAGGAGGAGGACATGGATATTATGCTTCACATCAGTACCCTCCATTCACCTGCATGGCTAAAGTCAAGTTTAATTTGGTGATGCACACACACAAAAGCAAAGGAGTAGCAGAGTAGGTTCATGTGGGGATTGTGTTCCTAAAGCGGGTGTCTTTGTTTCCCCTGACAGTTCGGTCTGGATGTTTTTGACCCAAAAACCCCACTGACAGAACGGAGCCAGGTGAGAGACCCATTCTCCTTCCTGGACCTGAACCCAGTTCTTGTTTTAACCTCTGATTGATTGGATTCTGAGTCAGTTTCACATCTACAGTGGAACAAAGCGGCGCAGTGATGCAACCCTGCTTCTCCAACGAAATGAAGACGTTTCCTTTCTCTAATATGTGTTTGTTTCTCAGCCGGACAGCAAGAAGCCTGAAGATGGAGGGAGGAAGAGGAGAGCGCTGGAGGCTCCCAGACCGCAGGTGTGCACGTCAGATGAAGAACTCTTCAGTTCTCCGTATCTTTAATGTTATTTAATGTTCATCTTGCCTCCTGTCTCTCAGGCTGCTTTGGAAAATATGGAGAAATCTTCAAATAAATCAGAAGAACCTCCCAAAAAGGTGAGCCGGTGTCTGATGGGCTCATCACGTGTGTTTATTACAGCAACCTGAAGGTGATGGCTTCAAACTCTTTTGTCTCTCAGACGTCTTCTCAGTCTCAATTTGATGTGGTGGCAAAGACCTGGGAGGACGGACCCTACATGTTCATCGTGAGCATAAAGGAAATAGAGAAGAGCCGAGCCTCCGAACACGCCGGACCCTGGAGTCTCCAGCGTCAGTCACACACTGCAGACACCTCACCACAGCTTAGAGCACTTCCTGTTAAACATTAACCTGAAGCAACCTGATTTTTTTATTAAGTTGTCACTGTGACACAACCGTTCTAACGATGACGACTGTATTCTATGTTACATTTACTATGAAATGTCTCAGTCAAGTTTAGTCAGTATTAATTTTGTCTGAAGGGAAAATCCCCTGCTGCTGCAGCTAACATAGCTAGTGGCTAGAAAGCTGTCGACAGTCTCACACAGTCCGCATGCAATGAATGAGATAGTTGGGTAAGGTGTGGTTGGAAGAAAATGTGCTTGTCTCAGATGATGTTCACTGAACATTTTTATCAGTTTGTTGTGTGTCTGAGTCCTGGTCAGGACCAGCTGGTCCCTGGGAGTCAGGATGTAACACAGTTCAAAGTCCGACTGGTGGTGTGTGTCTGTGTTTGCAGTGGGGATCAGCATGACGGGACCTCATGACTTCATCTCGCCCTCTGATTGGCCTCTGATGATGGTAAGAACACATTCAGCTGTTTGTGAGTCGTCGACTCGACTGAAGGCACATTGGCTCCTATTGACAATATTATGAAACAGGTTATAGATTATCTCTGGGTGTGGTCTAATTTCTGGTTTTCATAGTTATTCTGTTCTCGTTGGTGCACATAAGGGATTATATAACAATAACACATAACAATAAGGGATTATTGTTCTCGTTCGTGTGGAGGAAGAGTCAGATAACTTGCAGAACTCCTTTTTAGTTTGTATCCACAGCCTGAACCAGAGAAACTGGGTCAAAAGACAAAGTTGAAAACCTTCATGATACTCAACATCCAAGAAGTTTGCCGACCCCACCGTAGAAAGCCTGGCATTATTGCCCCTGGCCACAGACATTTTTAGTAAACATGTTTTATTCTTTCAAATACTTTTTTTTGTCAAGTAAAAATCCAGTCCTACTGTTTAAAACCCGCTCAGTGAATACAGTAAATGCTGCTAATCACTTCAAGAGGTTTGGTTCTGGTCCTCTCTACTCGTGCCAAAAGCTGCACAAGTACTCCTGTCTTGATTTCTTTTTCCAGTTCTACATGGGGATGTGCATTGTCTACGTGCTGCTGGCTTTCCTGTGGTTGGTTCTGTCTGCCTGCTACTGGAGGGATCTGCTCAGGATCCAGTTCTGGATTGGAGGAGTCATCTTCCTGGGCATGCTGGAGAAAGCCATTTACTACGCAGAGTTCCAGAGCATCAGATACGAGGGCGTGTCAGGTAGGTGGGAACACTCTGGTGGTTTTTGTGGCAGAAGTGATTCGAGCGTTTTGTGAATAAATGATGTCACTGTCCGACAGTCTACGGGGCGGTGGTGTTTGCAGAGGTGATGTCGACGGTGAAGAGGACTCTGGCCAGGGTGTTGGTGATCATCGCCAGTCTGGGCTACGGCATCGTCAAGTAAGTTTTGAGCTGCTTGAAGGGCCGAGGCAGTGTGTGATAACTTCAGGTCACAAAATGAGAAGCTTGATGGGACTCCTGTTTGTTTGTCTGTGTGTCCTCCAGGCCCAGACTCGGTGCGTTACTCCACAGAGTGATCGGTGTCGGTCTGCTCTACTTGATTTTCTCCAACATCGAGGGGATTTTACGAGTCAGAAGTGTAAGTCAGACAAACACTAGTGCGCTTTCTCAGTTGCTTTCACACCATCACCCATATGTGTACCTTGAGGAGTTTTGGTTTAAGACATGGTCAGACAAATTATTACCGTCATTCAACAGACAAGTACATCTGCCACTGAATTACCAAACCTGGCCTATAGTGTTTCTCCTTCAATTTAATTTCACATTTAAGTAAACTGTTAATTTTCATCCACCAAAAGGAATGATTCAGTCGCTCACACCTGGACTGTTTCACCGCGTGAACCTGGACTGTTTCACTGCGTGAACCTGGACTGTGCTGTTTGTCGTGCTGTGTTTGAGTGTGGTCCTGTCTAACACGTCTCTCTGTTTAGGACCGAGGCCTCAACAGCAGCGTTAAAGTGTTGTGTGACATAATGCTGGCGCTCATTGACTCCTGTATTGTGTGGTGGATATCCTTTAAATGATCATCAATGGAATAAAGGTTTAAAATAAATGTATTTTATCCCAGAAGTCAGTCAAGTTTATCTGAGATTTGTGTTGCAGTGTCAAAGTGAAGAGTGTAACTTCACATCCACCACTGGAGGGCAGTAGTGGGTAAAGGACCGTTTCATTTTGTGGTTAGACTGTTAAAGCAGTGGGCTAAACTGTCACCTATCGCTATGCTGGTAATGATTAAGCCCCGCCCACCTGGGGCGCCCAGTGGGTTCCTCAAACGTTTGAATGTAAACTGAATGAGGTTACTAAAATCAGTGTGTTTGGGAATCCTTTGCTTCCACCGTGTGCCTCTTCTTCCTCCTCCTCATCCTCTGCCAATCAGCTGAGTCCCACCATCTGACTGCCCCCTTCTTTTTATCTGTTTTTCTTCTGCTATTCTTTTCTTTGTCTCCAGGCTAAAGATGATGTATTTCTCCTGGCTGCTGTCCCTCTGGCTGTGCTCGACTCTGCCCTCTACTGGTGGATATCCACTACCGCATGCCCCAACCCCCCTTTTGTTTAGTTTTAGTTTCTCCTTTGCTTATTTTCTGATTTTCTGCTTTCCTCAGTGTCTGGTCGCCTCTATCAATACTAATATCAAGCTGTGAACAGGTTTATTGATTACCAGTTTATTCATCGGGTCTACAGCTGTCTTCATGTTCCTTAACTGTGATGTCACATCTTCGTGAGTCTGGCTCAGACGATGAAGCTGCTGAGGCTGAGGAGGAACGTGGTGAAGCTCTCACTCTACAGACACTTCACCAACACGCTCATCTTTGGCGTCATCGGTACGAACACCTCAGCTTGGGTTTGATATTTGCACTTTTTGTCAGGACTTTGAATCTGTGCATGTGTTTGTTTATTTCAGCGTCAGTCATCTTCACCATTTGGTACACCAAGACCTTCAGGATGACGACGTGTCACTCTGTAAGCGATGCTATTTTGACTGAGTGCTGGCGGTGAGTATAAACATTTATTCTATTTCACCCCTTTTCATTAAATTACTTCCCCTGCAGGACTGGAGGGAGCTGTGGATTGATGAAGCATTCTGGCGCTTCTTGTTCTCCCTCATCCTAATGGTCATCATGTTCCTATGGCGACCATCAGCCAATAACCAGAGGTACGAGGACAAGTCTTGGATGCTTTTTTGTTTTTATTGAGGAAGTAAAACCAGTTTTCTCCTCTGTTTGTCAGGTATGCCTTCAGTCCTCTGTTAGATGAAGAGAGTGAAGAAGAGGAGAAGGAGCCCATGGTGAACGATGCTTTCGGTCAGAAATCTTTCCTCGCGTCCCATTCCATCTGATATCTGTCAGCTGGTTAGTTAGGTCACATGACTTCAGTCCTCACCACGTTTTAATCCTTTGTGTCTCCAGACGGAGTGAAAATGAGGGGCCTGAAGAACGAGACCAACGGGACGGCCAAAGGCAACAGAGTGGTGAGTGAGCACGTATGACATCAGTAAAGATGGTCGCACTTAAGGCGGACGGCGCTCCGAGAGGAACCGCAAACCGCTCCCTCTGTTCGAGAGCTGCAACACTAAATTTGCGGACCAAAGTTTAATGGGTTCTCGCTCCACAGAGGATTCTGAAAAATCGGTCTGTTCTGTGATCCTGCTGACAAACGGAACCTCCTTAGCTCGGGCTACCAGCCAATCAGGCGGTGCCGGCGGCGTTTGGACTTTTACTTACGGCTGTCGTTTAGTGTCAGAGTGAACGATGGTTCCAGCGGCGGTGGGCGCCGTAAATAACTGATAGGGTGGAGACGCCGTTAAAGAACCGTTGGGTGTCTGTACGCACGCATCCTGGCTAGGCTCTAGAGTCCAGAACACACACACACACGCCAGTGAAGGCTGAGCTGGTAGAACGGCGTGGATTCAGAGTCGGAACAGGAAACACTGGTGAACACGCCGTCTGTTGATTCTTCCAGGATGAAGATTTGAAATGGGTCGAAGACAACATCCCCACATCCATCGCTGACGTGTAAGTCGTGTTGACGCTGACGCTCATGAATTTATCATGAATTGGAAGCAAATCTTTTTTCTTTTTTTTTTTCCCACAGTGCCCTCCCCCCACTGCTGGACTCTGACGAGGTACGTGGTCAAAACTATCATCGATTGTCTTTTTAATACCAGCATATTTTAATACAAAACTTATTTCTGTTATAAAATCTTCACACAAGATTGTTTTATGTGTATGAATGAAATACTTGCGCATGCACACACGCACACACACACAGACACACGCACACACAAACACAAACAGGAGTGTAGTTCTCATTGTGAACAGCAGAGGGCAGCAAGCAATCCGCAGAGCGCCTTGTTGCCATGGTTACATCACACCGTTCATCAGCAAAGCAATGTGACAGACGCGCCTGTCGTTATGGATTATCTTGAATACAAATACTGATTATTGATCAGACGTTAAATCACTCTTTATTATTTACTCGTTTATTTTTTACTGAACACATTTATCGTCCGTTTGACCTTCAAACTGGACCTTTTTAAATGATCCTGCAATCATCAAAGTGCCTCTTATGTAAAAATCAATTTCCCATGTAAGCCGCTTTTTAAAAAAAGCGATAGGAAAAATCCATAGAAATATTAAACACTGGAAATGTGGTTTATGGGCTCTGTTGGGGGTGGGGGGTGGGGGATGAGAGAGATGGAGGACAGGAAAGAGATGTTTGATTTAATCTGCAGACGTGGACGTTAACACGAACAGTGTAATGAATAGGCCTTATTATGGGATGAAATTAAGGGGAAATAATTGCCTTGCTGTTCGTGTCCGTATTCCACATTGTGTAACAGCGTCTTGTTATTTAGGAGACTAATTAAACATCTGACCATAATCCAACCGCCACATCACTGTTAGCACGTGTTATGTAACGCATGATGATGAGCAGGAAGTCGGTTTGTTGTCGTTTTTGTATAGATGAACAGATGTTTACTTTTAGCCTTGTTAGCATCAGAGCTACTGCTTGACTTTCTATTCAGATGCTTTGAACTTCAAATGAACTCTACATTTGTCCTCTTGTTTACAGACCTGGTTTTTATCCAGTTTAGTTTTTATGCTGCTACAGGCTAATGCTAATCTGCTACACAGGAGGAAATGAGATGATGATAAACGCAGAAGCTACTACCTGGATTTGCCATATTTAGACTCGTTGATTAAAAAACTAAATTGCTCTCTGATTTACAAAGGGTTAGCTTTATTTATTTTTATTTTTTTGCACTGTCCAGGAACTAAAACTTTTTAGCATTAACAGCAAGAAGCTGAAACAGCTCCACTTGTCTGTTTATTCCCAACCGCGCCAAAAAATAACGTTCAATGTGTTTTCTGTTGTAGGAAATAATGACGACAAAATTTGAGATGTCCAAGATGGAGTGAAGAAGAAAGGATGGAGCAGAAGAGAATGAATAACTGAGATTAGTATCGGTGTATGAGGTCAATTAAAAGAGATGATTCAAAACATTTACGAAGAGGGAGAGATGAACTGATGGATGATGGAGGGACGGAGCGAGGAGTGTCTGTGTGATTTCACCCCTGAATTTATGAGCTTTGTAAGCCTTGATTGTACATACAGTGGGAGAAATGTCCGCCACAGAGGCTCACAGACCCTTTTTACGTTTTATTTTTATTGCCTGTTTGTATTTATATTTCTATGCAGTAAATTTTGAAAAATTCGCTGTTATCCTATCAGGTCCTCTGCCACAAAGCGTCTCATTGCCTTCTCACCGTGTACATGCTGATGTGTGATTTTCAGACGCTTTTGTTTTGTCACTCTCCATGTCTTGCTTATTTTTACATTAACTAGCTTGACCCGACTTCAGTTGGATTCTTTAAACCTGTAAAGACCAAAGTTGTGAATCTGTAAAAGTGGAAGACTCACTGAATGAAAATCTGTATTTGTTTCTCATTGAGTTTTTGGGAAGTTTTTCACTGAGTGCAGTTTTGGTTTTATTTTTTTGCTTTTTTTTTTTTTTGTATTGGTGTTTTGGTGCAATTTGAATCATTAAAATTGTTCACATTTTGAAAATTTCAAATTGTATATTTTATTTTATTAAAGTCTGACTGCGAAAGGAAAACATCATTCTCTTATTCTGGACAATTACTGTAATGTTAAATTTAGAAACTCATTTTTAAAATTTTATTTTCCAACATCTTGACCTAAGCGTCAAACCTGGTGTTTGTCCTGCTGTCACTAATTTCTTATCCTTTTAGCTTTGATGACCAGGAAACCATTGATTATCTTTGCAGATGAGTAAGGATCTAATTTAAACAAGCTAAACTAACTTAAAGCTCTGGTTCCGACTTTCCCGACATGATGACGTCAGTGTTCGCATCTTTAACAAGCTAATGTATTCATGATCCCTCGTCAGCAGGCTAACATGATTACTGGCTCATTGAAGATGTAAACAGTATTAGCTTCTCTAGCAGGCTAACAGTATATCAGCCTCTTAGCTGGAGGAGAGGATTTAAACTGAGATATACAAACTAGGGATACGTGAAGTTATGGTGCTAGCATCTCAGTTAACACCACAGCTACCATGTATATATATACAGTATATATACCCTCTGCTCGCTTTTTCTAACAGGTTAACATTGAGATCAGTTCTAGTAAGATTTTCAATAGCAATAATGGTAGTATCTGTAGCAGGCTCTTTGGTCAATGAGACCATATCCATGTGCTTTGATAAACGGGGCAGCAGTGGCTTAATTCACTGGGAACCAGAGGGTGGTGGGTTCCATTTGGACCAAAACAGGCCGTGTGTGTGTCTGTGTGTGTGTGTTAGGGGCCCGTACACACATATACAGTTATACAACCTACAAATAACAGCCTAACTAGAGTGGAAAAATAATGGCCTTCAGGGATCAATAAAGTTGATTCTTCTAAATATATGAAAATTAAAAGAAAGCTTTTCAGGAGACTAACATCAAAGTTGATTCCATCAACATGCTAGCAACAGGATTAGCATCTCGAGCAGGCGGTTTGGTGAAGGAGGGGATTTATTGTCTGCATTAGTAATTTTCGATAAACTGAAAGCTAACAGGCTAACTGCTGTTTTTAGCTTTTTCAAATGCATTTGAGGCTCAAATCATGAATGTTTTTCTTTAATAAATGAGTTCAATAATGAGTAGATTAATGATGATAATTATTCTTATCATCATTTTTTAAACCGGGTGCCGTATTAAATCAGAGTGAAGGAGCTTAATTGAGGTTTTTATTCTGCGTGGTCACAGAACAGTTTGTTAAATTAGAACAGAAACCAGTGACAAGAAGAAGATCTGTTCCTTCTGAAAATAGTAGCAGGATTCTTTTTTATTTGTGTTTCTTTTGTCGATTGTCTAAACAAAAATTTGGATTTTGAATAAATGGACGTTGTGTTCTGTGTTTTCACGTCTCCTTTGGTGTTTCACATTTTATTTACTGTTAAAAACCCAAAACACACGTTTTTCGTCACCATGATTAGGTCATTTTACTCGACTCAAATTAAATGAGAACTACTCCAAATTGGAACGATTATTTCTGTATTTATTTCTTATAATAAAACCTGGTCATCTAATAACAACCCTGTTCAACACAAACAACAAAAACAAAGCTGGTAACCTCCAGCTGCCAGTTATATAATGACTGTGTAGTAATAAACTATCATGATATTTTCAACCTATTGGATTAATTACACTGGGATGTTAAATTTCATCTGGGTATGTTTGTCTAAATGAATTTATTGTTAGTATTAACATGCATCTCTGTCTGGTTCTAATATAAGAAACTACACGAAGTTAATCTGACCACAAAGACACGTCCATCAGCAGGTGCACGTAGGTGTGATCTCTATATTTAGCAGCTGGTGTCTTTACGTTATAATCCTGTATGTTAATCCCTCTGTTCTGCCTCGTCCTCCATGCCTTTAACTGTAAACCAAGAAACGTCAGTTTGAAGACCACATTCCATTATTTCTCTCTGCTATCAAAGCTGTTTCCACATTACTGAGGAGGAAGCTTTTATTTTCTCTTGCCTTGAACGCATCACGAACCTGATGCCATGATTGGCTGGATTTGTTCATGAAAACATCTTCAAAAGACAAAGGATCCATTTTTCTGATGTTGTTGCTGTGTGTGTGTGTGTGTGTGTGTGTGTGTGTGTGTGTGTGTGTGTGTGTGTGTGTGTGTGTGTGTGTGTGTGTGTGTGTGTGTGTGTGTGTACACTCTGGAATTACGACAGTAATAACATAATCCCAGAGATTTGGCCTGACAGGAAGACAGTATGCTGCCGATTTCAACTGACAGTAGGGAATTATCATCACCACACACTTTACAGATGACTGGACACGCTTGACTGTCACTGCTGTGTGGTTCAACATGTGGTCCGCTCAACTCTGAGATTTATGGAACAGACTGACACTTTATGTCACTATTTAAATATTATTTGTATTTTATCTGATATTTACTTGACTCCCCGTAAGGTTTTGAACGCAGCATCAATCTCTCTCCTTCCTTCTGACTTATTGATGAGAAATTATTCATTGATCAGAACGATCTTGGTGGTGATGTTTGGTCTCTCTTGCCGTCTGTCAGGTTGAGGAGAATAAAAACAGTCAGAAATGTGTCGGCCAACAGATGTCAGCACTCATGTTGAATTATTGCCTGGCACAAAACAGGACAGGAATGTCACTTGAACACCTTCCAGAAGAGAAATCCAGAGCATCAAGCCCCCCATATAAAGACAGGATGATGAGCCGGTGAGGAAACAAACAATTATTATTATAAAAACAAAGTCTGACAGATTTACTAAGGCTTCATTCTTCTTCATACTTTTCCCAACTTTTTGTTTCCTGTTCTTTCATTTTTCCCACCATATTTCACTCTGAACTTTACATGTTGTCGACTTCTCATTTAGACTTTAAATTAAATTTATTGTTAGTAGTATATCAAATGTCATATATGATAAAAATAGAATATTCTAGGATCAAAACCTTCCATTCTTTGAGACGACCTCATCCCAGGTTTGTCTGTGTGGTCATCCAAATTGAGGACTTTTGACTGAACCGCTCTCTTCTGTTCCATCTAAATTAAATGCTTTATTATAAATCTCGTAATTTGTTCCTAAATTGGTCAGCATGTCCTTTGATTTCCATCTGAATGCGTGAAGTGTGATGTCACTGCGTTGGAACGTCCCACCCGGTGAAGCAGCAGCACCCTGCTGCCAGATAATACATACAGATCTACTTTAATACAAAGAAATCTCCTATTATTCCACCCATTACGTAAAGGGACGGGATTATCAATACACAGATTAATGACCATCCAATGGTGTTCCAGTGCCCCACCCCCTCTCTTCACCCTCCACCCACCCATCTGCAGCCATCCAGACAAAAACCCCACAATGATTTACAGTTTTGTTGTTAGATTTTAGTCTTTATTGTACTATTTTTTCTTGACAATTTGCTAGCGGACATGTGAAAACTTGGACCAACAAAACATCATCATCATCATCATCGTTATTTTTTTTTTTTAATTACAGCGTATTGTCAGACTGCTTTAACAGCATGTTTTTAGAAAATAAAACAAGAAAGAAAATCAAAACCAAACAGGAAAAAAAAGAAAAATTACTTTAATAATGGATGGTGTGGGTTTTTTTTTTAAATTTCATGTACACAATATAACAGTCTAAAAACATTAACACACAGAGCTGAAGACGTTACAGTGTTGGTTGGGAGGTGGCAGTCCTCAGGGCAGTTTATATACTGGAGCAACATGGTCCTGCTGTACTGTCAAATATCTACTGGGGCAGATGGGGGATGGGGCCGGTGGGGGTGGGGTCAGGGGGACTACAAACCAAAATGGCCATCATTATAAAACTAACAGTCTTTTTTTTTTTTCTTCTTTAAATCCACCAATCAGGAGTCGGTTAAGTAGCTCGACAAGGAGGAAGACGGGGCGGGAAATAAAGGGAGGGTGGAATGTCTCGATTTTTTACATTTTTGTTTTCTCTCGTAGACAATATAAAATCTCACAGACAAGCAGAGAAAAAAAAATAAAAACACTGGATGTACACGTTTGTTTTATGCATGTGTCGGACGGAGGGGATGGAGGGATAGATGGAGGAGAAGGGCATGAATTATTGCTCTCTGAGTGATTATTATTTTTCACTTCTCATACATGGATTGCATCTTTCTCATTCTCTCCCTCTGTCTCGCCATGGTGATCTGTTTACACGTGATTATTCGGGAGGAAGGAGGAAGAGGAGGAGGAGGAAGGAGGAGGAAGGAGGAGTTATGGGGTGGGGTGGGTGGGGAAGTGGGGGGGCTCAGAGCTCCTTGCTCAGCGAATCCCGGGCAGTTCTAATCCTCTTTGTGTGGCCTCACACGTTTCCCGCCTTTTTGTCTGGTAAATGATAACAGAAAAAAAAATGTATTAAAAAATAGGTAAAAGGATAATAAACAGTCACATAAACGGGTTAAATGTGGGTTTAGTGGTTTAGTACAGATGTTGCCTCTGTGGCGTTGGGTTAGTTTGGTTAATCCTGAGTTAAAGACGTACACAAAGCAAATAACAACATTTTCATGACAAGAAAATCACATCATCATCATCATGACTTTCATTTCCCTTTTTTGTCCCTTCTTGTCTTCCATAGTTTCTCTGTTAGACCTTTTTCCTGACATCAAACACCTTGACTGTCTCTGGTTTGTCATCTGTCTTCATCTTTCTGCAACCCCTCTCCCCCCAACCCACCCCCCACCCAGACGAGAGAGGAGGCGGCGTTTAATCTGGCTTGTTGACGAGGATCCGTGACACTTTGATTTTGGCCGCTAATCCGTTGATGGACTCAAATCTATTGATGTCTGCTAAACCAGCTTTTCACTTCCACAGCTAACGAACTGAGCTATGGCTAGTTAGCATTAGCAGCCAGAGAGCGGCAGTGGTTTAAGACGCATACTTCCTCTTCCTGTGTTCTGGATATATTTTGGTACCTATTTTGATTGCATGAATGTGAAATCACCACCAAGTCATTCAACACTTTTTGCTAAACCTTTTTTTTTTACCACAACAACAACCTTACAAAAATCTTCCTGAGATGATTTTTATCTTTTGGTGTCTCTTAGGCTCATTCAGCAGTAAACTGGAAGACGACAGTCCGATAAAATGTGACCTCAATGTGCAGGACGCACGAGAGAGTCTTTATTAGGGTAAGTGAAATGCACTAGCAATAGTTTATTGCCATAACATCAGTATTTATTCAGCATTTAGTTAGCTGTAGGTTTTACTTTTTCATCACTGCAGCAGTATGAGTTTTCAGTTTTAATTATTGGAGCTCCTGGTCTGCAAAAACGTAGATGAGTTGCAGTTTCAGTCGGACGGCTAACAGAGCGCAGCTAACAGCTAACAGAGCAGAGGTCTCACAGTTGTTTCAGTTCATTTTTGATGCTTATTTCTGTGCTGAGGATAGAAAGTCAAAAATAAAAATTTGCAATTGGTTTCTTAAAAGTTTTTAAACCCTCATCATTACGCACTGAGCTGTGGAATGATGCTAAGTGGTGGATCTTTCAACAGCTGATATCTTGTGAGCGCAGCAGCTACTGATGAGAAGCTTTAACATATATTAAATGTAAAACTGAAATCTGATGGTGCGTCTGATGTGCTTTTCACTTCAATGCAGAAACACTCGGGGTTAAACTAAGTAAAATTTTTGGAGCTGAAGCTCCTGTGAAAGGCGGACTCTGAGCCTCAAGGAGAGGAAGCGAGGATATATAAATAATAGAGGAGGGAACAGAGCACCTCCTGGTTCATGAACGCATCACGCCCTGATGCTTAGCGCTCGGCTCTCAGGTGAGGAAGGAGAGATTAAGAAAAAGAAAAAAAAAGCACCCCTGGGTAAATAAAGAAACACTTTAAATGTCAGGGGACATAAACTTAGAACTTGTTTCCTCTCATTAGTTCTCGACTCATTTGTGTCCGTGGGTCAAAACAGACCAGAAATAAAAGCTGGAATGATGAATCTCCTTCCAAAAGACTCCCGGGAGTTTGGACTGTGACAACCAGTGTCATATCTCATATTTATATTTCTGTACAAATTCATGAACTGTCCATGTCTCGCCGTTGAGGCCCCTGGGAGTCCGAACTCCCCATCCGAGTCCCTGTTAATGTTAAATGTCATCTGGCTGTTTGTGAACTTGACATCATAATTAAATCACCAGTCAATAAAAGAAAGAAATACCTCTCTCTCTCTCTCTCTCTCTTTTCTATGAAACGTGTATTTAACAACTTAACAAATTCTTCAAAGGGTTTCAGGAAAAACTGCTGCATTTTTTAAATCATGCAATCACCCAGGAGGGTCAACATGCCCACGCATACGAGATTCTGCAAAACGACTTGTATTTTGTGCAAAAATTGAACATTTTGGGAAATGTGCTCAAACTGGAGTGGAGATGGAGAAAGTTCTATTATTAGCTTAGCATTGTTACAAAAACCCAGAAGGAAGGAGAATCCACCCGGGCTTATGGAACACAGTAAACATGAGCTGCACAGCGGCCCTGTTAGCCTGTACGGTAGCATGCAGCTGTCAAATAGAAACATGGTGAAAATACCTAAATTTGGCGCTAGAAAGGCTAACAGGAAGCATTTTTGTCTCCAGCTGCAGACTACATCTTAACTGCAACACATGCTAAATGCTATTGGAACATGGAGGATAATTGTTTTGGCTGTGCTGCCATGTAAACCTTGCGGGGGTCACTGCACCCACCTGGTATTTCCCCCTGCTGATGCTAGTTATGCTAAACTAGGCTAACCATAGCCTGAACCATGTCTGTACAAAACACAAAAAGATAATAAAATAAAATTCTCTCCACAAAACAGATTGATATCAGTGTTTTTCATAATGTTGAACTGTCCCTTTTAATGTGTGTTTGCATGCGCTTATTTGTGCTAGCCTGTGCTCGGACATGTAGTTTACGTTTGTCACTTTGTGTGTTTGTTTACCTGTGAGTTGTGTGTCTTTGTGTTATTATCTACATGTGATCATATGTCTGCGTCGTAACACCCATTTAGACCGTTGTTCACGCACAGCTCCCTCTCTAATTGGTCGGTCGCTGCTGACATCACGTTCTGAACAATGGCCACCGCCACATCTCGGAGATCCCTCTTCCTCATCTCTTCCTCCTCCTCCTCCCTCCCTCCCTCGTCACATGACTCCTCATCATCGTTACAGCCTCCATTGTGTGGAAGCTCCCCTCCCTCTCCCTCCACCCTGCTAACTGCTAATGCTAGCTCAGGTTGTTGGCAGCTACGTTGTTTAGCGTTAACGTTTGTTAGTGCTGCTGCTGGTTGTTGTTGTTTGTTGTTAGTATCTCCTTCTTTGCTGCTGCTGCTGTTCTGAGGGTCATCACAGTTCCGGCCGGCGTGCTCTAACTCACCGCTGTTCACAGCTGCCGTGGCGTTGATGATCTTGGCGTTGGCCTCCTCTTTTGCTCCGGCCTCCTTGGTCTTCTTCACGGGGCTGTCGCCCCCCGTCGTCTTCTCCTCATCCTGATGATTATGTGTTGCGTGCTCCTCCATCGTGCCGTTGGAGCAGCTGTTCTCCCCGTTGGTCACCGGAGTGTCAGCCGGCGTTTTCTCCGCCTCCTTCTCCGCCTCCTCAGCGTTCTCTGCCGCCGCCACCTCCGTCTTCTCCCCCGCTGCTGCTGCATCTTTGTCATTGGTCTCCTCAACGGCTGTGGCGGCTTCACCGTCTGCACCTCCTGCTTCTGCTGCTTCTCCTCCCTCCGTGGCCTCCTCCTCTTCCTCCTTGGCGCCTTCGCCCAGGTCCACACTGGTCGACTTGCCCTTTCGCATGATGAAGTTCTTCAGGGAAACTGCACGGCCAAAATGTGAGCGCTTGGCCTTGGCTGTCTTGCTGTCTTTGCCCTCCTCACCTGCCCCGTCCTCGCCTGGAGGAAAGAAGACATTCAGGGTTACTTATAACAGGGGTGATTGATCCCGAAGGGTTAGAGTAAATGAACTGATTTTCACATCCCTGCCATATTAATTAATAACTGGCTCAACGTCCCATTGGAGTCATTTGCTACCACCTGATGGATTGAAGTCCAATATTGAGTTCAGGTGTCAGTTCATTTGGGTCTTAATTTAGCAGCTCTGCAGAAAGCGATCGGACTCTTTTAAAGGTTTACATGTAAGGAGGCAGATTTCTGCTGTGTCACATGACACGAACCGCTCATAACATGCCACACGGTGTTAAAAAATGTCACAAGATTTCCATTTTCCACACAAAGCAGACGATGAAACAAGTCTGGCTGAAAAAATGATTGGAATGAGAAAGTTAGGAAGGGTTGCCTCGAGGTACGATATAGTCTGTCAGCGGCAGCGAGCTAGCTAAAGTTAGCCTTAAGGACTGTTTCCTTGCTAGGCAGCATCGTCTGATCCTCCAGGACGTGGTTCCCATTGGCTGTTTTGTGAACTTATTGTCCTGATTCAAAAAGATCTGTAAACGCCTCACGTCACCTGATAATCTGGGCCAAAAATCGGTTAGAACCAAAGTCACAGACAAGATTTATCCCCACGATCAATGATAAAAAAAAATTGTGGGATAAATTTGGTAATCGATGAGATGTTTAATGTTGTAGGAACAAAGACTGCTGCACAAATTTGTTCTGTTTAACTTCACCTCACCACATGTAAATCAACCCCAGCACCTGCTTTATTTCCCAGAATGCATCTCACCTGAGGCGCCAGCTGCAGTTGCATCCTCCTCTGCAGTGGGGGCGCATTCCGTGTTGGCACGTTTGGATTTGGGGATGACGCGCTTCTTGAAGGAAGTCCAGATCTCGTTGGCGTGTTGCGACACCGTCCCACCACCTGCTGCTGGCACCTTCTCCTCCTCTCCTCCCTCAGCTTTCTCCTTCTCTTCCTCTCCCTCTGTCTTGGTCTCCTCTGCTCCGCCCTCTGCTTTAGCCTCCACACCTCCCTCAGCTCCATCCGCCGCCGCTGCCGCCTCCTCAGTCTTATCAGCAGAGTCCTTTTCAGAGCCCTTGGCCTTGCTGCTGATCCCAACAATAGATGGGTCCCTCTTCAAGCCTTGGAAGGTCCAGGATCGTTTCAGTTTCCACCTCTTCTGCCCCGAGTCCTTGGAGTCCAGCGTGGAGGAGTCTCTACCACCACCTTCTCCATCGACTCCCTCCTCCTTGCTCTCCTCACCTCCTCCTCCACTTTTTTTGTGTGTCTTCTGAGCCATGAGCTTCTTGAAGGAGTGCCAGCGCTTCATGTGCTTGGTTGTTGTTGAAGAGGAGGATGGCTTCTGTTCTTCCTCTGCACCTCCCTCTGCACCTCCCTCTGCTCCCCCTGCTGCTCCTCCTTCATCTGTGGTGGAGTCTGCAGTGGTGTTAAGTGCTTCAGGGTCTTCCAGCCGGTCCAGGGACTTGGACCGGACCTTGACTTGTTTCTGAGGTTCTGCAGGAGCACCGTCTTTCTTCTCGGTGCTGCGGTGGGAGAAGATCCTCGCCACCGGCTTCCTGATCAGATCTCGAACTGTGGATTTTGACTCAGAAGATTTGCTCTTCTCTGCTTTCTTCTCCTCCTCCTTCTCACTACTTTCTGGAGCTTTATCTATCGCTGCTTCTCCTTCCGCACCTCCCTCTGCTCCTCCTTCAGCGGCTGCAGCTTCCTCTCCTGCTTTCTCCCCCTCTTTGTTGCCTCCGTCAGCTGTGGCCTCCTCTCCCCCTCCAGCGGCTGTGCTGTGCTCTTTCTTCTTTCTTCCTGCCATCACTTTTCCCAGACCGCTCTTGTTGAGGAAAGAGTCAAGGAGGGAGGTCTTGGGTTCAGCAGAGGATGTGTTTTCTGAACTCTGAGGAGGTGCTGCCTCCTCATTGGCTGCTGCTTCTCCTTCTGGAGCTATTACTGCTGCAGCGGTGTCATTATTCACAGTCTCTTTGTTATCGACAACCTCGCTGTTGACGGCGGTGCCATCTTTATCGACAACTTCACTGTTGACAGTCTCTGAATTTGCATTGGCGTTCTTAGCTGGTTGCTCTGCCTCTGCCGGCTTGCTCTCGGGGGTTTTTCCATCTTCCTGGACCACCGGCGCCGCGTTGGCCTCCGTTGCCGCCATTTAATGAAGTGAAAACAAAAGTTAACAAAAAAATTGCGTTCCTTCCTTCTGTCCCTGGCCTTCTGCCCTCCTCTTCCTCTTCCTCTCTCTTTCTGGTGTTTCTTTCCTCCCACTGTGATGCTGCTCTCAGGTCATGGAGAGCAAGGTGGAGAACAGTTGCGAGGGGGAAAGATACTCAGCATCCTACTTGTCCTCCAAAGACCTGCAGATAAAAGAACGACAGGGTGAAGAGGAGGGTACAGAAAGGAAAGGGAGAGGAGGGACAGAGAGAGAGGAAGAGGCACAGATGGTTAAAAGTCTGAATCAACACTGCAGACACTCAGTCAGGTCTAGACTGTGCATTGAATGGGGAATGAAGTGTAACAAAATAGAGAATCTCGGTGGGATGTGCAATGCAATTACACCGTTTCCTAATCAGTCACACCCTGTGGACAAGCATTCATACTTTATTTATCGACTGAGGGGAGGGCAGAGATGCAAAATCTACACCAGACAACAGCAACAAAAACACCTGACCAGGGTTGTTCTGTTGGGACTTTGCTGCTCAGGTTTCAAAGTGACTTTTTCAATTACAACAGCTGGTGGTGAAGGTGTTTTAAAGTTTACTCAATGTCAGGTTTTAAATGTTTTAGCTAAACACCTGAAAATCAACACAACAAGTTAAATAGACTTTTCATCGTTAATGTAAGTCAAGCTCTACCAAAACCACTGATTGGCATAAGCAACATTTACGATTGTGCACTTTGAGGAATATGATTCCAACCATCGTTGGCCTGACAGTATCCCAGATGAAGCCCTGTAACCTTGACTTTTCACCAGTGCTTCACTAATTCCTCTGAAAGACTTCTGCCCTAATCCCTGCAGTCCCCAGTCTTCAGAATTCAACCACTCCTGCCCCATTTCCCTCACATCCACAACAATGAGGTACCTGGAGAAGTTACTGCATAACACCAATGTTCTGTTTGTTGCCCAAGAAGTGTTTCCTCTGAGTTTCCTCTAAAATTAAAAGAGGCACAGATAATACTGTGGTTTGCCTGCTACACACATGGATCTTTGTTGAGCGCATTCAAATTCACAGTCTACACCAATGATGGCGCTAGTTTGTCTCTTCCCCTTCAGGACAAAACAAAGGAAATGCTAACGGGTCACACCTCAGTAACCGGCATTGCCAACAACCAACACTGCTGAAACAATTCAAAGCTTCAGGTACCTCAGAGCAACACTGAACGAAAACAAAGGCACCAAAGATCACCAGTCACCCATAAACTCAGAGGACTCCATCCATCCAGGCCATCCTTCTGCACAGCTACCAACTAGAACAAACAACCTTGCATGCATAACTGACAGTGCTGCCAGGGTAATTGGTCTCCCCTCACCGAACCTCACGGACCTGAACAATGAAGACATGGCAGGCATTGTAGCCTCAATTGCCCAGGGTATCACACATAATGCCCCTCACCCTAATGCCCCTGGGCCTCAGAGCCCCCAGTACAGCAGAAGCCTGACTCCTGGGGTTATGGCCACCTTAAACAACGTGTTCTGCTGTCTGTCAATTTTATTGTTTGTTGTGTTCTATGTATTACGCTGTGGAAAAGTTCTTCATTGTGGGGGCAGAAAAGTCTGTTTAAGTGGTCGGAGGTTTTAAAGACATGACACTGGGGGGAGAACACTGGTCTAGTGGTAGACCTTACATTAGAGCCGCCACACCACATCAACTAATTGTGTAGTCAATCAATCATGTCAGTGATAGTCAATTAATCCTTTCAGTCATTTCTCAAACAAACTCCGGATGGTTCCCGTTGTTTAAATGTCAGGATTTGTTGCTTTGCTTTGTCATTTATGATGATCAATAAAAGTATTCAAGTTTTAGACAAAAAAACAAGCAACAAACAAGTATGAAGAGGATCCAACAAGCATTTGTCATGCTTATTTAATATGTAGTCATGAAATAATGTGTAGAAAATAGTTGTTAGCCACAGTGGCATTTCATTCATCGTGGCCTTTGCTTCACCTTTCAGAGGATCTGCACTTTTTTTCTTTTGCCTTAATCTAGTTAGACTTCTTGTCTTTGTCTATCAGCTCCAACCTCTAATCATTCTTTGCAGCATGTGCTGACAAAACGAAAACCAGGAAACACAACCACAACTCAGCCGCAACACCTTTGGAGAATTGAATGAATGAGTCGATCAATGAGGCTGCAGCTCTGGCTCCCGCCGACTACATTCGACCTCCAACCTGCGAGAAAGTGGCGAGTCAAGACGTTTAGTGAGCAGAGTCGCTGTCCCGCAGGAGAGCGAGTGATTCAGACGGAAGACGGAGAGGCACTCAGGTGGAGAAACTGTCTCACAGGCGAGATGATCAAGGGATGAAAACACAGCCGGGCAGAAGGAGAGAGAGACAGCGAGGTGTAAACACATACATCACACGCTCCAGATAGTCTCACAATGCTGTTGCCACAACTGCCTGACCAAGCGGATGTCTTACTGGTTGACTGGATCCCGTATTGGCTGCCTGGCTCTACTGGCCGTCTTACTGCTTGGGAGATGGGATGACTGAATGGCTGACTGGGCGTGTGGACGATTAGTCCTTTGGACAGCTGATGATTTAGATGTCTGAGGGCTTCGGTCAGGAAACTGAATGGTCATCCATCACAAAAAGTTGAACATGCTTCTGGTGTGTAACGCCATCCTGTCAGCGATACTGGTGATGTAAAATGCATTCCTTTAAAAGTTTAGCAACCCTGCATGAAAAGCCTCTTTGGAAAGTTTGTTTAAGGTAAAACCGTTGCAAATTCATTGTGCCTCACCGCTCTGTAGCCATAAACATTACAAAGGTGTAAAGACAGGACATTCCACTCCAACTCGTGGTCTGTATATCAGGGTGAGATGGTGGGACAGGACAGAGGTTGCGTGGTTCGATATCTTATGCGTGCAATTTGCACTTGAATATTGGCGCAAACAGAAAAGCCCACTGAGGGTCTTTGGTTCTCTCCAGTCATCAATTCCCAGACCCATTTGGTCCAAACATGCTTCTTGTCCCAGCAGTACTTGGAACAACCTTGAGTCCTGTAAAAACAAAGCTATTTTTGGTCTTAATGACCGGTTCTCTTATGGATGGTTGATTTCTGTGTCTGGCTTACTGTTTTTCTACATCTGCACCAGATGAGTTCATTTTACTAACAACATGGAAGGAGATCTCTCAGTTGCAGAGTTGCCATCTAAACATGTGGTCTCCACTGTCCTACAGTGTCTCCTGTTTAATATTACGGGATTGGAATAGCTGCTAGCCTATTAGCTCTGATCTACTGCTCATTTATTCAGCCTTCTGGCCCAAGGATAGAAATACACACCATCACCTTGTACACAGGAGCATTCTCTTACTATCTGGCACAATCTGTGTTACTCAGCAGGTGCAAAAAATTACTCAAATAATTTTCAGTGGCACTGAAGCAAAGGCTGGAGGCAACACGGCGTGCACGTCTTTCTGCAGGACTGGGTTTGTTTCGAGGTGGAAGTGAATCATTTATCTCAGAGTTCACTGGACCTCTCCGGTGAGTGAATAATCAGATCTGCTCGACGCTATCCGCTTTGTGTTTGCAGATGATAAACTGTCTTCATTAGTCCAGAGACACAACAGATATTTTTTTTCTCCCACAATCTCACAAGCAGCAGAATTTGGACAGGGATTATGAAGCTCTCGCTCTCTCTAGCTGCTAATCAATAATTTAGTCTGTGATGGCTGAATCCATCAAAACGTGACTTACAACGGTAAAATCTGCTCTGCTTTGCTGCTGTTGATTCCAGCTGTCGCTGTTGAACCGGCTGACTGTGATTAATCTGGATTGGCGTCACACTTGGTGAGAGTTCATGAGAACTTCGCTGACGAGCTGCTGTTTTGTTGCCCTTCTTTCCCACTCCCAGTTCCAGACAGCGGTGGGTTGGTTGGAAATTTAAATGAGCTCTTTGGCTCTAAAGCAAATTCAAGGAGTCAGTCTATATTCGTGAAAAATCTTTGGAAGCTTTATTTGGATATTTGTATGATGGGATTGCTCCTTAGAGGATTCTGTAAATCAAAGACACAATCCACCAATCGAAACCTTTCTATGCAGTGATTTGTCAGGTGTATCTTATCAGTAGGGGGGGTTTGAGCTTCTGTTTCTACTCTTTTCCACCTTGACACAGCAGAGTCACATGTTGGACCGTCAGGAAGGGCTGTGGGCGTAGAATCTGTGGTATCGGTCTTCTTCATCACCTTTAGTCTTAAGCGTTCTTCATTGTTCGGCTAAAACGATTTGACGAATGAGAAGAGAAACAGACAGTTTTGAATTTGTTTGTTTTTCTTCTTCTTCAAGTTAGCTGTTAACTGCTACCAGCTGCTTTTGAACCGCCCATGAAACGCTGTACCGTCACCAGACATCGAGCGGCGTCGCTATCGTCACCAGCATCTCGGAGTCAAGATGATGACAAACCGTTCTGCATTTGTAGCCCTTACACAGAACTGCCAGGGCGAAATTAAGGTGCAGCGGCCCCGCCCTTAACATGCTGTGTAACCCTGGATTCACTGTCTTACAGTCATTAAAGCAGGATTTCAGCTTTAATGAAACTACGATGCCATGGAGAATAAATACATGCAACACTGTAGCCTTAAACAAACGTTATAATATTCATAAATGTGGGTTTTATGGGATTCTAGTTGCCGTTTGAAGCTCATTCTGTCACACAAGACGCCGTTCGGGTTTCTCTTTACTTTGGCTCGATTCTTCTCCTGGTGGATGATTACACTGCAGCAGCAGAGGAGCATTAGTGTGTTGGATGTGAGGCTGAAGCCCTGAGGTGTTGGAACGGCATCAGACAGAGGAGGATGACAAAATGGAGGGAGGGGAGGAAGAGGAGTAGGAGCGGTGCAGACACGGGCTGATTGCACATCTTGTCTGTATTTTCGCTTTGTCTGCCTTTCGTTCTTCACCTCCATCCATCTGTCTGTCTGTGCATCCATTCTTTTCTGTCTCTCTCCCCATCTCCATCTATTTTTTTTCTGAATCCCGTTTGCCTTGTTTACCTCCGTCTTACTACGTCTCTCAGCTTTTCTATCTCTCCCTTCTCTGTTTCTTTCACCATATTTATTCCTTCATTTTCTCCTTTCCTTCATCTTTTTGTGTCTTTTCTTTCACTTGTCTCTCTCTTTTCCATCTATGTATCTTTTACTTCGTTTCATGCATTTGTTCTCTTTTTCACCTTCCTCCTCCAGCTCTCCCTCTCTCATCTTTCATGACCTTTCTTCTTTCCACCGGTCTGATTGGCTCTTTATTCTCAATTTAGTCTGTATTTATAATCGTTATCAGAGCGAGTAAAGACCAAGCACGCTTTCCATAACCTCATTTTTGAGTCACATTTTTAAAAACCAAACCAAGGACGTTGTGTCATTGATGCTAAACCGTCGTCCAACCGGCTGCAGTTTTAGACAGAAATCAATTCAATCTTGTGTGAATTTGTGGTTTTTGCTTTTTTTTTTCCTGAAAATGTACACCGGTGTTTTATTCTGACACTGTTCTCCAACAGAGATGCCGCTGATCTAATTTTCAGGTAATTCAATGGGAAGTTTGAAGATAAAAAGTCTATTAATGGAGTAGTAAGCATGCCAATAAAAAGACAAATCAAATCCTCTCTTCCTCCATGATGAAAGTCTTTATCTCCCCGATTCAGGGGAAACACCTCAACTTCTTGGGTCCAAGATGCCCGCTATTGCTTCCTGCTTGCTATAGCAGTCTCTGCAGTCCGTAGTCCTATTACAGACTGGACTGCACCTCAGCTACCACCTTGATACACCATCAAGAGCAACAGGGTTTAGCTAACATGTGCTCCCAGTGGTCCCAGCTCGACACCAGACTTAGGTAGAGCGACACCTGACAGAGTCAGAGAGAAAACTTTCATTTTGCATCACTGAAATGAGCGGAGCCTCGGATGAAAAAGTATCAAAACGGTTTTGCCCTGTGGAACACCTCAGGAAGGAAGTTGTCACCTGCATAATGAGTGTTATTAATGAGGTCAGAACACGCAAATTGCGAGACAGCAACAAAACCCATCTTGTTATTGTAAACACATATTCAACATCAACATGATACACCTTAAATCTCTGGAGGACCGGAGGCCATGAAAAAAAGAAACCTACACCATCAGAAGTCACCGTCGGATCACTGATTGGATTTCGGATTACCGTTTTGAATCCCCAAGTTTGTCACGATGCCATTTTTTTGCCAGATACATTTGGATGAGAAGATATCCTGTATTTTGATTGGATCTGGTGGCCTGAAGCAAAGCCAGCTTTCAGGTGTATTTACCTCTAAATGAGATGATAATTCAGAAAATGAACATCAGGCTTTACGGGAGGAGACTCCACTATAATTACTGAAACTATAAAATCATTAGGAAACTCTTTACTGCAATCAAGAGGGAAGTGTCGTCATTTCTCATAGGTTCATATGGAATCAGAAAACTCTGTGAAACCTGTGGAGTCGCCCTCTGCTGGACAGTAAATAGACATGTCTTCTTCTACAGTTTATCAGCAGCATCTCCATTAACTAAGAGCTCATCTGATGCTCTCTATGCCAAACAGCCCATAAAACCTTTCATGCAGGTGAACAATCAGTTAGCTTGATGTTGTGACGACAATCTGAACCATGGTTACCAACGAGGGTCAAAGGTCAGGTTGTGCGCAGCTCACTGTAGTAAAATCCACTGCTGGGATGATGAATACATCCCTCATCCTCAGGTGAAACGTTTCCTGCTTGGACGTTTAGCTGAAGACAATTTGACACCTTCTATCTCCCTGAGAGACAAAGTCTGACCTTCGTCCTCCATCTTTTTTAATGTCTCTTACACTGATATAATCCCTCTGCAGATTTCACTGAACACATTCTCCTGCAGGTTTATGGACGTGTTTCATTACTTGAAAAACAATCCTGCCATGAAACCAACAGTGTGTCATAGAAAGAGCTGAAATTGCTGCAAAACCACCAGTGAAAATGTAGAAAGATTGATGTTTTTTAGCTTCAAAACCTGCGATGAACAGGATGCACTGTGCTGCCCCGGACCGATAAACCCTCCGGCTGCATGTCAGGCAGCGTTTGGCTTCGGCTCGCCCATTCTGGAACAGTTTGGGGACCAGCTGGTAACAAAGATCCTCATTTTACAGCGAAAGAACATTTGAAAAAATGATGAGAAAATATGAACTGAGCAGGATCATCTTTCACCTACAGGTCCTCCTGAGAACATCTGAGGGGAGAAACAGGAAGTTTTATCTCTTATCGTTAGGGTTTGATCCGCGTTCGGTCGGAAGAGGAGGAGGTACGATGGAGAAAGATAAACCACATGATCCAAAAGTTTTTGAAGATCCTCAAAGTTCTCCTTCAGTTGCTGCCCCTGAAGCAAAACCTCTGAGAAACAACCACAAAACGCATTTACCCGGAAAACTGCTGACAAACCAGACATTCCAGAACAAACTGACGATCAACAGTTTGACGGAACAACAAGGAGAAGAAACACTTGTCTCATCGACATAAACAGACAATCTGAAAAATGATTCCATGGTTTCCCGGGTTTTTAAGGTTCTGTCTTTGCTGTTGGACATTTGTGAGTCTAAAAGTGTTTTTTTTTACTAAGTATCTTTAAACTTGAATCCATTTAAAACCTGGACAAACGCTCACAGATGCAGCATCTCCTCATGAAAACCTTCAGTCACATGAAATGGAGTCAGTTCCTTGAGGAGATCTGCTCCGGTCCCGTCTGAGCGTGGCGTCACGGCGATAAGGAGCTGCCAGACGCTTGGCTGCTGTGGGAATTGAACCTGTGACCTCTCATACAGAGGCTAAGTGGAACGTGTCCAGACTGGGAGCACAGCAGGTCGTATTAATTTGCGTGGCTAATAAAGCGAACCGTCTTTAATCAGCACATGTTTGATCTGCACGATGAACTAAATGACTGGAAGGTTTGAGCTCAGGTAATAAGCTCCTGTTGTCACGTGAACGTGACTTAAAGGTTTTTTGGGGTTCGGGTTCGATTCCATGCTGAGATCGCTTTAAGAAGGCCGTCCTGTTCGCCAGTCGCCTGAAAGGAAGCGACTCAATCAACGAGACTGCAGGATGGCAGGCATGTGATTCTAACGCGACATGAGACAGCGATCCCAGCACTTGTTTTTCTGCCTGACGCTTATTATTCAAGACCCGTCGCTGATTGTAGACTAAAAATATAAAATAATAGTGATTAGAACAAGTACTGAAGACATGAATGTTTGGCGGTCGCTAATGCTTGTACCTAGTGTTTCCACCAATCAGAGTAAAACCCAAAGAATGCCTGACCCTGTCAGAAACCAGACTTAAATTCATTCTGTATCTTTAAAAGGTTAAAAAAAAAATACAAATAAGACAAACTTGAATCAACATTTGTGCTGGTTCTGCTATGGCTGGGTCCAGATTTGTGATTGATCAAAATTAGCGCTGACGTCGTTCAGCGCTAGAACTGAAGTGCATTTCCTGCAGGAAAGGAAAGCAAAGTCTTTGCATTGGTAGCAGCAGAAGAAAAACTCAGATCCAAATCTCTAAAAATCAATTGTTCACTGGCTGGAGGTCAAACTGTCGGCTACGCTTCAGGGATTTGTTGGGAACGTTTTAGAGAAACTGCCCTGAGCTCCTGCTGACGGGTGGAGCCTCCACCTGCTGCCCCGTTTCGTTTGATTGATGTAATGAAATTTCTAGGAATACGTTCTGCCTCTCGCTTCAATCAGCAGCAGATTTGATCTCATCTGTCACTGGTAGAGCCCCGAAACCGTTTCACACAAACACCCAGTCCTATTCAACCCTTCCCCCTGAAGCATCTCCTCTGCCCATGCTCCCCACCAGCTTTCTCTTCCTGTTGATACTCTTGTCCTCGCTGGACACCGTACACACCGTGGCTGTGAGCCAAATTAAAGCGAAACAAAGGATGCTTAAATGGATGCTCTGCACAAACAAGCGGCATCTTATTGATCCAGGAAATGAGCTGTCAATGAGCGCTGACCTAGATTTTAAATCACGGGTGTAAAAAAGGAAGGTGTGCACACAGTGTATTAGGAGAACCTACTCTGTCTGGGACAGACCTTTGACAGGAGAGATCGAGTCATTCTGGACTCTAATAGAGTCCTAGTGTTGGGTTCTACAGACGAGTGCTTTGGCACGGAGCTAAAACTCTGGGTCCAAGGGGAACCGGACGACAGAGCGAGGAGGAGCGAGCCCGGCCGGGTGTGGTCTGCTTCAGCCAGATAAACTGTTGTTGTTCTTGTTCTTGTTGCTGTGGATTACAGCCGGGTTTGTTGCTGCAGCAGATTGGCCTCAGGGGAAGAACAGGCTTTTTAGTGTAAAGGTATTAAGCTCAGGTCTAATCCGGAGCTCGGAGAGCAGCCAATTTAAACTGGATTCAGCCCTCAGGTCCGATCAGCGAACCTCCGCTGGTCCCTGCTGCTGCTCTTCATTCATGTCTTCACTGTGTTTGACATCCAGCACTTCTATTCCATCTCTTTTTACACTCATCCTTCATAAATTTGGGAAAACCTTCATGATTCTGCAAGTGCAGAATCCAGACTTTATACAAAAATACAAAAAGATCATGTATTTATTCTGAAATCCATCTCAAAGCAATTTTAGTAGCAACACGTTCTGGTTTTAAATAATCTTTTAGATGAGATTTCTGTATAAAAATGGGTACAATCTTTAATTTACTTGTCAGTCCTAAATAGAAAATTCTAGCCTGATTAAAAGCCACCCTAAAACTGTGATGACTGTAAATATTAGCCTACACTTGCTAAATGCATAACCAAAATTACAATGAAATATTCCACCACTAGCGGTCATTTAAAATACTGCAACCTTGACCTTTCAGCGTCTTGGCGTTGCTACAGGACAACAAAACCTAACTCCTGAAGCTCACTTCCTGCTCTGCAACTGACCTTGATATCCGACCCTTGACCCCTGGGAGTCAGAGGTCAGAAGGAAAGAGGATTTTCTCTGCTGGAAGCAATAAAGTTTCAAGCCATTTAAATCCATCAGAGGGCTCAGGAGAGGCTGCAGAGTGCTCACACAGGTGGACATGTGAAGAGGGTCAGGTGGTGGAAATGAAGTTCAAGAAGAGGAAGATGAAGTGAACCAATCGAATCTGTCAGGGTGGTTTTTTATGCGTAAAAGTGATAGGAATAAAACATTTGATTCCGGATTTAGCTGGATTGGTAGAGATGAGGGGGCGACGGAAACCGATCGACCAACTGTTCCTTTCTTTTTGCGACTGTCACACGACAACAATCGACCGCCTCCCTCCTCCGTCACCACGGAAACCTTCACGTCCTCAAACACAAACTTCTGAGTGTCGTTCAGGGTTCACATGTGCGACCGACTCCGACAACATAAACGAGAGACTGTCTGGAAATATATCAGTCACAAAAACCAAAGCCCTTTGATTGGATGCGGGTGCAGCAAAAGTCCCGGCTGAGTCCATTCCAAGCAAGAGCCATTTATTGATGGAACATTTTGTGATTCGTCACAAAGACAAGCAGTAGATATTTGCCTTCAGACGATTGATCTGTGAGTTTATAAACCTGAAAAATGCTGATTAGCTTCCATAGCTCTGACCTGCAGCTTCCCAATCAGGACCCTAGTATGAATTGTCCCTGGGAGGGACCTCTGCAGGGCCCCGGACCCTCCTGATCTGGGCCGCCTCCTGTTCCAACAACAGCTGATAAAATTCCAGGAAATGCTGGAGTATAAAAACGTGTTTATGGAACGGTTTTGACGCCAGTGTGGATCCGGTCTGAAGCCGGTTCCGCCTCATCGGATTTGGGCGTTAAACTCTCACCCAGATCAGCCTACCTCTAAACACCCTTCCCTCCGTTCCACCACGGGATTCCTCCCAGCCAACCCCCGGCTTCAAGGAGCATTCCGCATCTTCTGTTTTCTCCATAGTGGCATCATTATAAGAGCCCATTATGGCCGACTCACAGACTAAATGCCTTGTTTCTGTCCACCATGGGAGCCTTCTATAGAGCCACGACTCCCTCCTTCAACAGAGAGGCCCCTTCATCATGCTGCCCTCCTCCTCCTCTCATCCTCCTCACTCTCTTCTCCCTCAGACACAGACAAGCCTTTATCTGCCCATCATGTGCTCCTCGCTCTCTTTCCCTTTTTTTCTCCAGGCTGACCCTGTTTTCCACAAGCATGCCGGTTAGGATTTTGAGGGGGGAAACACACACACACACACACGCTGAGGGGAAGAGGCTGATTTGGAAAGCCAGCTAAATATTTTATCCATGGCCACGTTATCTGTCTGTATAGCTTAATACAGATTTGATGTTATCTCCTAAGTCTTTCCAGCAGAGGGTTTTTTTTTTTTTAATGTTTTATTTTCTGGTCAAATAATCTCTTCATATCTGCATCTAAACCGACAACTGTGACGTCTCATGTGCCCGAGTCTTTTTTTTTTTTTTTGGTCGGGACAAGTTTCAGGCGTAGAACAAAATTTGATCAAATAATGGATAAAATGTGTCTTTTGGCCAATAAATGCTTAATGACAAAAAAAATCCACATAAAAGCAACATATACCTCAAAATTGTGCAATTTAGTCAACTTTAAGTTCAGACAAGAGTCAACCAAACAAAGGAGAGCAAATGACACGGAGCATCAAAACGGCTCCTGAAGACTCTAACGGTGAGGTTTAGAACAATTAGAAGTTCTTTTACACACACACACACACATGCAACAACACTGCTTCACAGGTGAACCTCAAGCATCAGCTGCTGCAGGGGGTTACATAACGATAGTGGTTCTATGAGTGGAGGAGAGTCAGACACGTAACCATGAGAGGAAACCAGGAATGGAAACATGGCCGCCCTGAACCTTTCCACCAGTGGTTCTTAAGTTCACCTCAGCTGGTGGAAAGTTCCTTCATGCACCAAAACAGAAACTTTAAGGGATGATGAGACGACAGTTCGACATGTTTAGCTGAGTCACTGGAGGCCTCATGCATCCGAATGGGTGGGTGGGAGGTGGGGTCCGAAGGTAAATGTTTAATTGCATTCATTTATTTTTTTATAGCTTTAATCTATAGCGTTTTTTAATACAGGTATTTATCGGTAACATTTGAATTATTAACTGGGGAATGTGTAGCTGCAGCAAGAGGACTTCTATTTTGAAAGGCCCCTTATTTTGAATTGGCATCCCTACAACACAAACAGAACCATTAGCGGCACAAACTGATGAAGAAAAGCGAAAAATAAAAAAAATCTGACCCCTGCGTGTTACTCTCCTGCTGGTTGCTACAGAAACGCTGACACAATGCTTTAAAACTGAAGTATTGATCAGGTTCTGGCTTGTCTGTGGCCTTTAAACGACCTCACTGATCGCTTTAATATTTCTACATGTGTTTCTGATGCCGTTGTTAGGAGAGGTAAACAGGCCTGACCTCCTGAATGAAGACATTCATACGCTGATCATCTTCATCTTAAAAGTCTCATGACGCCCATGTGATGCCAAGGAGGAGGGAAACGACCCCAACAATTTCCTCCTTGTCTCTCCTCGGACGCCATGTTCCACGTCTACGAGACCATTTTCCTCCATCTGCCCCATGGATTTTTTTGCGGTTGGCTGAGGAGCACGTGGTCGACACTGGACGCACCTCCTCCTCCCCTCCAACATGTCATCAGCCTGGCCTCCAGTTCTTCTCCTCTTCTAAACCTGTCACCCCCTTCTGTCTTTGTCTCTCTCCTCCGTCCTCCTCTATCCATCCACCCCTTCCCCTCCTGCTGTTGACCCTTGTCCTCCTTCTCCTCTCACTGCACATCATTTCTTCATCTCCATCACCTCATCTTTTTCTCCTACTCTGACTTTTCCTCCTCCATCCTGACTCCTTATATGTCTTTCTTTTCCATTTCTTCTCTTGATCTCTTCATTTGTTTCTCTTTACTCCTTTTCTTTTTCGTCACTTACATCCTTTAACTTGTATCTGCTTTCTGTTCTCCTCTTGTCTTTTCCTTTCCTTTCCTCCCTTTAAATCCATTACACATCCTTTCTCCTGTTTCTGTTCCTCCTCTTCATTCCATCACTTTTTTGAACACCTTTTTGAACTAACTAGGTTTCAAAATATGATTTAACATAAACAGTTTATTATGTTATCATTTATTATTTGTTTATTATTTATGTTTACACTGTATGCTTGCACTTTTACACCAATCCTGCTTTATTTAATCGCCCAATGTGGACACATGAAGTTTTTGAATTTGAAATTCATCCCTCTCTTTTTCCTTTGGTTTGTCTCATTTTTCTTTGTACTCTTGTCCTGCCATCCACAACTCTCTTCTTTCTTTTCCTTCTAAATCCTTAAAATAAATAAATGTAATAATAATAAAGATAATATATATATTCCGTTATTCAGAACACCAGCTGAGCGTCTTAATGGGGGGCAATCACAGCTAAAGACAGGAGGCCAATCAGATAGATTGATCAATTTATTGACTGGACCTGATAAGATGTTTAAGCCGTCTGTATTACAGATGTCAGTCGCTGGATGATCTTTGTGTGTTTTGTGTGTTAAAAAAAACGTTTAAGCTACAGTGAGAACGACCCTCAACCGACCATCTCACTTGCTTTTCTGCATTAAGTTTTTTTGCTTTAATAAAAATCCATCCAGTGGTTTTCATATATTCCTGCTAATTAAAGTAACGGCCAACCAGAGTCAAGAATCATCTCCGCTTTTACTTCCTTTTCCCGTTTGGGAGGTTTCTGAGCAGCAGCAGCCAATAGCAGCACAGATCGGATCATTACATTCCGGAGGAAGCATCAAGGATGACAGAACAACTTTAAAAATGTAAGAACAACTTCCTCCTCTGTCTGCCGTGAACTGCCTTTATTACAGCAGTAATAGGCAGTTTATAAGCATGTAATAACTAGTTATAACGCACTGTAAGCAGACGGATAGTGAACCTCATCAATAACTCAAAATGACTTAGCCTGCCCATTAGCCTTAGCCCATTTATGAACGAAGGAGTAACAACTAAAAACTTTCACATGGCTGCGCGCTCCTCCCATCCTCCATCTTTGTGTCTTCTCTCCATCTCCTCCCATTTATTTTACTCCCCCCGTCTTTACTCTTCTCCTGTCATCTCTCCCCCTCTCTCCTCCCCCCTTTGTCATTCTAACACAGGAGCAAGCCCCCAGCTCTCCTTCTTTTATTTGTTATATCCAACAAAGCTCAAACGGCGTGCGCGCGCCGCGGACATAATTCTAATGGGAAGGAGGAAGGAGGCGCGCTCCCGAGACAGAAGGGGAGGAGGAGGGGGAGCCAGTCAGCTATCTAGCCGCGCGCGTGCACGCGACAGCAGGTGCCCGAGCCCCAGTTGAAAGAAAAAAAAACTCATTTGCATTGCTAATGAGCTTCTCCGAGCCTCCTCCCCTCCATTTTGGGGGGCAAAAAAGCTTCTAATATGGCGACATGTTTTTATTCTCCTATCATCTCTGAAAAAACACAAAAAACGATTATTGATCCAAAATTTTTTGAAAAATTATTTGATGATTTACGTTCAGGAAATGATCATCAATAACGGCTCTAATTCAAAGAACGGAAACAACATTTTTAATCACTGTAGAAATTTAAAAAAAAAAAAGATAATAAAACTTTCCAGGAAACAAAAAGGTCGCAGGAATCCCAAATGGCGCTAAACAATCAATCGGTCAGTGATGAAGAAGAAAGACACACATGATGGTGAGGATGATGGTGGTAAAAGAGCAGCAGAAGCTTGATCGTCAACAACAACAGTGAGAGGGGATCGCGCAGGATTCCTCATTGAGAACAAGTGAAGCGCCAAATTCCCAACAAGCAGCCCCTTGTCTATTGTGGGGCAGAATAGAGGCTGGAATTCAGCAGAAGATGCAGCATCACAACAACACCAATAACAACAAGAAGAACGTTTCCCCGCTTTCTCCACGCTGACCTCGTTTACGTCTCACACACAGCCTGTGATTATGATGTGATTTCGTCTGTCTGCCGCCATGTGCGTGCGCTTCCACACGCGCATCGTGGAAAATGGCTCCAAATACCCAACCCACCCCCCCACCCCCACTCCGCGGGCGCATCGTGCAATATTCTTTGGTTTTATTGCGCTGGTTTGTTATTGTCGTCGAGGCGCATAAACAGCTTCGTGCGTCTCGGGATTTGGGTTTTATTCCCCCACGCCGCGCGCTGGGAAGACGCGCTTTTCCACGCCAACAGATGACAGACACACATGTCAGATGGGGGTGGGGGGTGGCGGGGGTTACAGTTGACCGTATATGAGACACAAACGCCCCCGGAAATAGCCTCAAAAATGAACTCGAGCATGAGAACAGATAGATGATCTAGAAATATTCATCCTGCGTGTCCTCATCAAGAAGGAACGGGCGCACAAGACGCGCCAACCAGCCGGTCTGATTGATCCAGGCTCTATTAAGATCGATCCGAGCCCCAACCGATCAAATGCGCGTGTTTATTATTCTTCCATCTGTTGTTTCCAGACGCAGCCCGCCGCGCGCAAAAAAACAAAAGCCGCTCATTGTCCCCGTCCGCCGGCGCCGCACCGGAGCAGCGACACGAAAACAAGCCCCTCATACACGAGGCTCCCCCGGTCCGTCTGCAGCCGCCACCGGGTTCATTTGAGCGTTAACGGCTAATTACGCGCAGCCCTCACCGCCGTTTAACGCATTGCTCGACCTGTAGCCTCGACGAAATTAGAGAGGAGAGAGAACAATCTACAGGAGGAGATGCAGACAGAAGGACAGGAGGACAGAGGAGAAGAATAAATGAATAAAACAAACCTCCTTTCGTGAGCCTAAATCCGTTTCCGAGCGCGTGGGGGAGAAAGGTAATAAGCTCGTTGTGTTGAACGGGAAAAGACGCTGCCGGCTCTAAATCCTACCGACCATCCTCTCTCTCTCTCTCTCTCTCTCTCTCTCTCTCTTTCTCTCTCTCTCTCTCTCTCTCTCTCTCTCTCTCTCTCCCTCTCTCTCTCTCAGCCAATTGTATGTGTGCGATCGAATTGGCGCGAGGGGGTCTCGCAGCGGGACGTTGGGAGGACGCGCGTGCGTACGCTACACACATGCATATAAAACGCACGCGCTTTCTCACTCGCCCGCTCCCCTATGGTTGCCCCTAGCAACTATAAAGACCCCCACCCATCCCGCCCCGCCCCTTGCCAGACAACCCCCCCCCCCTTCTAAATTTCATCCCCTGGTTAAGCGGGTCTGGACAAAAATGATCTTCTTGCGGGTTAATTTGCGCGCGAGCGTCTCTGTTCTTCTTCTATGAAAACGCACGAGAGAGAAATAAGAGCGCGAGACTCAGACAAAATGAGCCCGCGCGCCAACAGATCACAATTCTCTGTGGTAGATGCTCCATTCACGGTCAGGCATTGTTTTGTTCCGTGTGTGTCTGTATGTGTGTGTGTATGTGTGTGTGTCTGTGTGCGTGTGTGTGTAAAGGCAGGAGAACAATAGGGGCAAAGCAGTGGGGGGTAGGAAGAGGAGGAGGGTGGTATAAAGGGGAGGCCCCCCACCCTTTCTTTCAAATATGGACCATTCAGAGTGAGCTGAAGGAGGATGACGTCATCGCTGAGCCGGCTAAATTTAAAAATGTCTCCACACCCACCCACAACAACCCCAACGATGATGATGATGATGAAGATGATGATGCTGTCATGGTTGTGGAAGACGTCTCCATGACAATCATGAATGTTTTGACCATCACCACATGCTAACGTCGCTAACACGCATTAGCATCTTCTTCTCCTGGCACCTCATTGTTCTGCATCAACACTGGAAAAGCATGAGGAATCCACGTCTGTTTGGAAGGAGAGAACTACAACCCCCAGAATGTATTGTATCTCTGAAGACCACCTGATGCTAAATACTGTCCCTGATTAAGCAAAAACATGTCAACAAGGCTTGAGGGAGGGGCGGGGTTTCATAGCCGTTGTTGCCCCGCCTATTGTTGACCTCAGTTTGACCTTCACTCTGTAGACCAAACAGGAACAAAGGATGTTTACTATCCTTTCCTTCACTTACCTCAGTCCTGCCCTTCCCAGAATCCAGCAGCAGCTCTTTCCACTCACACCCTGAGGAACACCTGCTGAGGCCCGAACCCAGTCCAGGTTCCGTCCTCTTCCTCTTCTTTTGAACCATAAAGGTGTTTTAACTCCAGAAGTGAAGCCTGGAAGCGTCCCTTCATCTGAGACTTCAAACTACATCCTGCCACCACCACGTTCCTCCTAACACCGCTGACTAGCTTGACTTTGGCTCACTGGTCTGTTTGGATTCTGGGATGGATCTGAAGCTTAAAGACAAACTTTTTGTCTCAGAGAAAAGAGAAGAAAAAAAAGACTTCGATTGTAAAAATCAAAATGTAATTGACTGACAGAAGGAGGAGGAAGATGGAGAAGGATCACTCAAACTGAGAGAGATTAAACAGAACAGCCAACAGCTTCTCCTCCCTCCTCTGCTCCTCATTCCTCCCTCTCCTCAGCATGGTTCATTCTGCCTGGGGTAGTATGTTGGTTTGAATCCCCATAACCGCCACACCTGTATGATCTGGGGTCACCACAGGACAAATCCTGTCTGCAACAAATGAATCGAGTCGTTTAATTTCTACCTCTAAAGATCACAAAACCCTCTGCTGGCCGCTAATGAAGTCTCTGATATGTGAAGGTAAGTTTTAGTGGATTAACTGAGAGTCGATTATATTAAGAAAAACCTCCAGCGGTAATTCAGCTGCAGGAGCGCTGAGTCAGATCCTTCCTGCTCCGCATCACCGCTGGACCGTCTGAAGGTGCTCGCCTAATGAGGCTGAGAGGCCAGGAGCACACACCTGCACACACACACACATCACACAACTTACTGTATCACCCTACTGAAGTTTAAAGGAGCAGTACACCCCAAAAAAATTCTGGTTCCGTCTTCTTCATCCAACAGAATTGGAGCAGATGGGGTTCTGCTCTGTTTTTCTATATCTTTTGATATAAAGTTCCACCTGAGGTTCCAGATGAGCTCTGGACCGGTGGCCGTCCAGCAGACGGTAAACTGTGTCTGAGGAAACGACTTCAGGGAGCGACGGTCTCTGAAGTGTTTATGCTTCCAGAGTGAATTTGGTTTGTCAATGTCGGGTTTGATTGGAATTCTCCTGGGACCCTAAAGGATGGAAAAAAGCCAGTGGAAACGGGCGGGAATGTTAATGAAAGATTCTCCGTGGTGAGAATGACAACATCAACTTTAACAGATTGTTAAATTAGAATTTCTTCCAGAATCTGTCATCATTTTGTTTTAGAATTTCTACTTTTTATTGGAAACTGCTTCTTGTTTGTGTCGACTTCTTACCTGAGGCTCATCTGATATTTGATACTAAAACACGACGCAACACAACGCGACACACACCTGTCATCAGAATGGGGCTCAGGTAACGATTACGCACAGGTGACACCCGATCTATCTATCTATCTATCTATCTATCTATCTATCTATCTATCTATCTATCTATCTATCTATCTATCTATCTATCTATCTATCTATCTATCTATCTATCTATCTATCTATCTATCTATCTATCTATCTATCTATCTATCTATCTATCTATCTACCTACCTACCTACCTACCTACCTACCTACCTACCTACCTACCTACCTACCTACCTACCTACCTACCTACCTACCTACCTACCTACCTTACCCACCCACCCACCCACCCATCCATCCATCCATCCATCCATCCATCCATCCATCAGTTTGTCTCAATGTCATCTGGATGTCAGGCGTCTGCAGCGGCTGCGTTGCCACCGGTGACAGCTGTTTGTGTGTTTGTGTGTAAACAGGGACACGGAGAGACGAAAAAAAAACAAACAGAATATGGAGAACGACAAGGAAGAAACAGCAGACAGAGGGAGGAGAGTCAGACAGCAGTATAAAGAGAGAGAAAAAAGGGTGATGAAGGAGGGACAGGGTTTGCCTGAGGACAGGACAGCCAGCCTTGGCACGCCGGCTGAAGCAGAGGCTGCTGGGTAATAAATAACGGTCGTTGGGGTGTCAGACGGATGGAGGGAAAGAGACGGGTGCACCGGACAGATAGACAGATAGACAGACAGATGGACGACACTCTGTAAATATAATTTAAATAAAACGGTTTGAAATTAACACACAGCAGAGGAGCTGATGTAGAGCAGGGATGAAGATGGATTGTATGTGTGTGAATGAAGCCAAGCCTTCTCTGCAGCCATGAATGACCACACACACAAACACAGACACACACACGTCACCACGCATCAGGACAAGCACATTATGAGCTTTATGTTAGTATTCAGACGTAGTAGTGATGCAATAAATGTTTACCTGTTTACCTGCAGGAAAACATTGATGATGTCATTCATGGGGGTGGAGCTATGTTTGGCAACAGAAAGGATTGGCTGTCTCAGATTCATCGCTCCACCAATGAGCTGTCAGCAGGGGTTAAAGGTGAGGCGACACCCCGTCCTTCTCACCGCTTCATTCTCAGGTTTGATCCAACATCACTGCTACTTCCTCTCCTACCCCCCCTAAATATTCCTTTGGAACTTTTAAACTTAAGAGTTGTAAAGTTAGAAGCCTTAAACTCACATTTTATGTTAAGCTGCAGATTTTTAACTCAAATTCTGAATCTTTTTCCACAATGTTTCATATTTATGTGCATTTATGACAAAATGTCATGTGACATGTTCTTAACCTAAGGATCCATGTTCATGTGTGTGTGTGTGTGTGTGTGTTCACGCCATATGGCCTTTGTGCGCCTCCTCATGCTAAGCTACACGGGTGAGTAAGCATGTGTGTGTGTACGGGGGGGTAATCTTGTGTATGTCAAGGGTTAGGGAGGTGTGTGTGTCGTATCAGGCTCTCAGCACTACCTGTCAAATTAATTTCCCGCTCACTCATCCCCGTTCGTTTATTTTCAGCCGTGTGGCGTGCGCGCACGGTGGTGCGCAGCCATGTCAGCCAATCAGGACACAGCACAGAGGCACAGCTGGTAGCAAGGGGCTCTGTGATTGGGTGAGACTGGCGGGCTATAAGCAGAGGAGTTTATCTAGGATTAACTTATATCTAATCAATGTTGACTGGTGGAATAACAGAAGGGGAGATGGGAGGAGGAGGAAGAAAGAAAATGTCAAAGGAGAAGAAGGCAAATGGAAAAAAGGATGTAAGGAGGTGAAAGAAGACAAATAAAAGAGCATGAAATGTGTGCATGATGGAGAGATGTTGTAGAACGTATGGAAAAGAGGAGGAAGAGGAAGAGAGGAAAGGGAGGATGGGGGAGAGTGGGGGAGAACAAACCTGACAGAAAGAGGAAAGAAGGAATGAATGAGGAGGAAAACCATGAAGGTGCAAGAGAAAGCAGGAGGGAGGAACGATGGATGGGATGTAAACACAGCGAGATGAGGGGTTTGAGGGGGGCGTGGCCTAATCCTTGAGGTGTGCATCCCATAATTGTTTGTTCATTCATCTTGGTTATACCTTTTGTGCTTCGTTGATTTCACGTCATTCTACTATTATTCTGCTATGATGGAGGTTACGGTCTCTCCACATCAGCAGAAATGGAGTTTTTGTGGAGGTATGGGGAGTTGATGGGGGGTTGTGTCCTTGGACTCAAAGTTTCTAGTTGTTAGTTTTCCCAAAAAGGGGTAACAACGCTATTTCAATGTTTGTTAAGAAAATAAACAGGTAGGCGGGGCTTGTGAGACGTTTAAGATCAGAGGAAATTACATCATCGCAGTTTCGCTGATCCTTAATGGATCATTGACTTGAAATCTTGACATTATCACTGTGGTCTCCCCCTACTATGGCCTCTGGGGTTCAAGTGCTCCTAAGAAGTGTAAATTATATCCAAGTATATCCCCCCAGCGCCTCTTATAAACAGTGTTTGATCCGAAAACTTTGTTCAGCAAAAGTGAATGAATTCAACTCAGAGGCAGACAGATGTGATGACAGGAGGGAAAAGAGGGAGAACGATGAGAGAGGAAGGAGGAGAGTTATCCCGTTTTATAGGAATGAGGAGGAAGACAAAGTCGTATTTTAACATTCAAGCCTCAGAGTTTAATAGTCGCTTTCCCTCTTTCGCTCTTTTCAGTCCATTTGTAGAACTTCTCTCTCCACACCACATTAATCTGTGTAATTAGGTTTGAGGCTACTTCTTCTTCTCCTCCACTTTCAGCCCTTCCCTCTCTGATCCATCCATCCTTCTTCTCTCCTCCACCGTTTACTTTCCCATTTTTATCCTTTCCTCACTCCGGTCTCTATTTTTCTTGCTGTAAATCTCTGCAGCCTTATGGTTTAATTATTCACACCTGCCAAACGGCAATGCTTAAACGCTTACCTCAGCATGCTAACACGCTCACAACAATCGTGCTAGCATGTTAATATCTTGGCAGGTATCATGCATAAAGCATTAGCATGTCAAAAAGCACCAAACGCGCAGAACAGTACAGCTTAGGAAGGAAGGAATGTTATCCGTTTTTCAGATCATGAAGCAAAGGATTGTTGGAGATTCAACCTGATGATGACATTTAATGAAAATGCTAAATAGATTTTACAGCTGCTGTCTGGAGGGAGCATGGATGTGTAAACCAAACCAAATGTCAGGTCAATCCAACCAGTGGTTGTCAAGACATTTCAGCAAAAAGCCAACACGCAATGCAGCCCTCCATACCAGCAGGTAGCAGTATACTGCTTTTGGCCACCAAAGTTTCACGTGCTTTATTCTAGGTGACAACAATGTTCCAGTAATGGAACGATGGATGAAAAGGGCCGACAGTTGTGCTGTTGCATCGACACCCTTATAAGGACTTGATTTTGTTTTTGTTGTTTTTCTTGTTTGGATTTATACTTTTTGCCAGTTGCATGCTAAAAATTGTGCAACCAGGTCCATTGAGGGTACAGGTAAGGGTTTTTTTTAATTTGTTGTGTGATATTTCTTTGTGAAGTGTTCTTCAGATGCACTTTTGAGATCAGCTGCTAAAGAAAGTTGCACTGAGATGCTTTTCTGACTCAACGTTGTGGTGATACCACGCCAGAGTTGTGAGTCTGTCACGTGACACAGTTGTAAAGACAAGAACCAAAGGATGTGAAATCAGAACTGAAGCTTTAACAGCCTGCCAGAGAAAATGTCTTGATTTTAACGACTGTTAGATTCATTGACATTTTTGTAACTGGAGAAAAAGATGGAAAATTTCCCAAAATCCAAGATAGACTCCGTTCAAGTTCTACAGAAAATAACTCCTTTTAAAATGCATGAAAAAAGGAGGGAAAGTTATTTTCCTGGTTCTCTCAACTCATCCTGTCTGTCGGAATCTCTTCCTCCATCCCTCGTCTTCCTCATCTGTCTTTCTGTGTGTCTCCCTCTCTTATCTCTGTGCTGCTGATTCACGGGGAAGCTGCAGGCGCTGACATGACAGTCAGACCCGTGTGTGTGTGTGTGTGTGTGTGTGTGTGTGTGTGTGTGTGTGTGTGTGTGTGTGTGTGTGTGTGTGTGTGTGTGTGTGTGTGTGTGTTTTATCAGTGCTGACTCGTCTACTGTCCTTCTCCTCTCTGGGTCACCTCCCCAAAAAATCTAACCTGCAGGACAATAATTAGAATTGTGTTGTTTTTGTTTGGTTGTTTCTTTGTTTGTTCCATCCATTTTTAGGTTGACCCCACCCCCCCAGGTGGATGTCGGCTTTATGACATCATCAGATGTTGAGGGTGTAGCCATTAACACCGTCCCCCTCCAGCAACAAACTCAGATGGAAATGAGATCTGATCATGTGAGGAACACGCTAACAACACGGGACAGCAGCATCAAACCAACACTCACTCTCTCCCCCTCTCTGACAAAGAATCTCATGGCCCATCTTTCTCCCCTCACCTCTGCCCCACCCCCACCCCCCCGCCCCATAATCCCATTATGTGTAGAAATGACCTGTCAGTGTCAATCTATGTTGTTGTCATGCCAACCTCGTGCCACAGGCTAGCCCCTGGGCGCTCGGCCAATGGGAATCTTCCCCACTGATTAGCCAGCAGTGATCTTGTTAGCTGGCCCCGCCCATTCTGGGGGGAGATACACTGTGTGGAGGGAGGGTTGATGGGTAATGGGGGGAGGTCTTACACAAAGAGGAAGTTTCAGGTGATGCAGCATATCTTCCGACTGATCGGATCACTGCTCATCTCTGATTGGTCGAATGACACCAGACTCAGATTTAAGGTTAAATACAAGACATTTTATTACCTCCATCAGACAGCAGCAGGAATTACATCACAACATGATGGTCTGCACCACCATCATGTTGTAAAAAGCAATATTCCAGTGTCCATTTCATTCTGAATACTATGTATACTGCTCCTCCTCACCTCCTCACCTCTTCACCTCCTCACCTCCTCACCTCCTCACCCCTACCATTCAGTAAAGAGCTTGTGTGAATGCGTTCATTCTGCTAAACTGCAGTAAACTCTGTCGCTCAAGGGGGGGGGGGTTAGCGTTGGCTATAAATGGCTCAGGGTGTGCTAAGCTAATTAAGTGGGGAATCATGGAGACCTGAAGATCACAGAAAACCAACATAATATCATGTCTACACTCACACTTTAGATGCAGAACTGTTTTCCTAAGCTTCCAGGAAGTATGTAAGTCCATGTATCTTTGGCGAGGATACCTCGGACCATCGAGCCAGGTCCAGATCAGATCAGCTCGGTTTGGTCGGATCCTGAGAACAGCTCCTTTGAGAAACTACAATAAAATTCTCTATCACTCTTTTTTTCCTCTTCAAAATTTCCTCAACTCTACCCATGATGACCCCTGGACCCTGTTGATCTAGCTACATTTCTGGTTCACTTTCCTGGCACCCAACAGAACTAGGGTCACACATTATGAATCCAAATAGTAATATGTCCTCAAATCCCAGATGGTCAAACTTTCACCTCACAACCAAGAGGCTTACTCAGCTCTAACTAACCGGGTACTTAACCTCCAGTGAGGTCATGGACACCTTTAGAGTCACTCAGGTCACATGTGTACCTGACCTTCGGAGCATTGTTGTAGGTCATTTGGGTCACCAAGAAAAGAGTGCAGCAGTGTTCATGTAGGGGGAACAAAGAACTACTCCTCAGGAGGACAGTACAAAAGAGGCCAGCCAGCACATGGACGACATGAATGAAGGAAAATCTGCTCAAACACTTCGTGATGTCCACCATATCATCCTCTGATAATAGCAGAAACTTGGATGACACCTTGGAGGAAGTGGATGTTTGTTGTTGGTGTTGTGGACATCCAATTAATTCTCTAACAGTCACCTGCACATGAGACTAAAGGTCACTGCGAGCTAATCTGAAGGCCGTCAACACCGCCTGATAAACTACCACTGACTCAGGGAAGGGCAGATTTAGAGGCCAGACCAGGACGAAGCAACTCTACAACCGAAACCACATATAAGAAAAAAGGATCAATTTTGGCTGAAAATTAACAATGTAGTGAGAAGCGGGTTAAAACACGTAAACATGCTTATATGCAAATGTCGAAAGTGTTTGGAACAGTCAGAGACATCCTCTCCTCTTATCATTAAATGTGTACAGGCTGAAATCTGACAGAGACATGAATAAAGCTGTCCTGAATGTGGATGTTTAACTCAGTTGAGATGGTCTGAATATCGTCTTGATCATCTCGCCCTAAACTCAGTTATCCAGTCGGGTAATTGGAGTCAGGCCCACCACACTCTGATAATAAGGATCCTAATAATAAAAACCTCATCACTGAAAACATTCACTCTGTTTTCCAGCAAATAAAAAGATACAGCTGCGCCGGATAAACTGGGAACGATTGTCCGCTAAATTGTTTAATTCAACACATTCAGGCTGATATTAATGCACCAGGACAAAGCCGGGCATTGTTTGGGGTTGCTTGGAAATGGAAGCCATCATCAGCACGGACCTTATGTTAGCTAAAGGTAACACACTCCTTCAATTTACCAGTCCAGTTTCCGTTGGACCTCCATTGACGCCATTATCACAGAAGCCTGAATGAGATTAAATGAGAGGAGTCTCCAGGCACAGCTTGCCCATTGATGATGTCACAGCTATAACAACTTCCCAAATCAACAAAAATCTTTCTAGCATCTGCAATCATGTGTTTCACAATCACAAAGAATTTTGGGAGGTCACATCGAGTTTGTGATGCAAACATTCTGGGATGTTCTCCCAACAAAGATCCAGCTGGTCCCGGGCAAATGGAGCCAAAAGAGGGTCACCAAGATGCTTGAGTTCAGAATGCCACCACATGACTGAGCATGAAGGTCCCTGGCAGACACAATCTGCACTGCAATCTACGACAACCAGGACCAGAAACGCCCAAGCAATCCATCAGATCAGGGTCCAATCTGGGAAGGCAGCTCAAGTTCTGCACCCTGGGAAGATGGGATCACTGTGAAAAGCAAATCTATCTTAAAGGAGTATCTTGAGAAGAACTTGACCAGAATTTGAAGTCAAACCAGAACCAGAGCCACGCAAAATTCTCTGGATGCTTCTGAAAAGGCTTCCTGGTGGGTATACGTAGTGGGTGGATCTGTGGGACTGATCATCCCTGCAGGGTGTCTGGTGTCAAAAAAACTCCAAACCTTATTATATTACCTGTTAGTGGTGACTAGAATTGGTTCATCAAATCATGCACAAACACAGCAGCCCTGCACAGCTTGAATTGTCCTGCTGGAGGGTCTCTACTGGATTCAATTTGACACTGATTCTAAAGATCTCCGTTCCAAAAGCCATCAATCCAAAGCTGCGAGTCAAGAACGCCGCCGGTCAATGTTAGAAGGTCTGAAGCTCTTTTTGACAACCTGTATATATTGAGTCCAGTCGGAGCCACAGGTTTGACACACTGAGCCGTCCCAGAGAGACGGACCTACTACCAGTAGACACACAGCTTAGATCTCTATAGGTGTTCAGCTGGGACAGCAAGGTCTTAGCTAGTGTGGCCTAAAAACACTGTTTTTTCTCTTCCTCTTCTGTTCTTCCCAGTTCTCCTTTACTTTTCAGCTCCAATAAAGCTTTGTGTTCCATGCTGCCATATTGCAAAGATAAAGTTTGGGATGTTTTAAAGGGAATTGAGGTGAAGCCTGGACTTTTCTAGGTGAGCTAACCAAAACAAGAGCAGGTGGAAAATAAACCCAGCTTCTTAGAACAGAATCTGACGGATGAAAGTTATAATAGTGGATCCAGTCTTTCGGATCTGCTCATGGACAACCACAATGGGCCAAATCTAGACAAGCACGACGTCCAATCCGAGAGATAGATGCACTGAGCGGCTGATGGTAAACATAGCCTTTTAAGCTAACGTCAAAAGTTTTATTCATTTCCAAAGCCAGGCTTTTCTATTCCCTTCTTTTCCTCATTGCAGTTGGGCGATCACCATGGCAACGTCGCAAGTCATCTCATATACTTCACACAGCTCGTCTGAAAGGGGAGGGCCATTCAATATTTCCTCTGACATGACAATCTTCATGTGAAGATGCTGGTGTTTCTCTGTTTTGGCTCTGCTTTTGGCCTCCACTGACCCGGGGAGTCAGGATGTAGCTCTTTAGCTAGTAGATGCTAGCTGATGTTCTCCAGCAGGAAGTGAACACCAGCGTTTTAGAGCTTGTCCCAGTCTTCTTCAGGTGATTTGTGAAATGCTGCTCTCACTATTCTGCTGAGTCTCCAGAATTGTTTTGTGAACATTTTGAGTTTCAAACCCCTTTGCACCAGGAATGGAGCATCATGGTTTGATTGGGCTTTTGTGCGCTCCGGTTTGTGTGTAATTGCTCGGTGTCCATGGTCTCTGGAGAGCACTCTGCTAGTCAATAGAGAGCATAATGTTGTGAGTTTACCCATAATGCCCCAGGGGCTGGCGGTCGAGTGAGCTGATTGCGGTTTGACTGGTGTGCTGAGTGGACACTCGGGACAAGAGAGTGAGTCGAGTGGAGGGAAGTGGTTGAGCTGCTGCAGGAAATAAACATGGAGGAATCAACTGGACGATGTAACGGTGATGGAAACAATACATTATATTAGATTCTTATTTTATAATAGTTAGGATGGTTATTTTGTGAATGAATCTTCATTATCGTATGTTTCCGTTCATAAAATGAAATTTAATTAAATTAAAAGAAATTTTTCAAAAGTTGTGAGGACATTACTGAAAATAACTTTTATCCTCTTAGACTAAAAATGCAGTCAAACTTATATTTATTCCTAAAATGCAAGCATTTGAATGAGATAAATTTGTTTTAATGACATAAATTAGCTAAAGTTTTTCTTTCTTGAGAAGCCAGTGAGTGGGTTTTATTATAAGACATAATTACAAACAATTTAAAATGTGTTATATTAATGTTTTGCTTCCTAGTCAGGGGGTAGCTCAGTGATAGGGCACATGATACATTTGTATGCTGCCCCAGGTTCAATCCCTGGCACCTGCAGCCCTACGGGTCACAAACCAGTGTCACCTTGAGGCTGGTCCTAAGCCCGGATAATGCTTAGGGTTGTGGAAGGAAGGGCATCCAGCATAAAAACTTTGCCAAGTAAATATAAGCGTTCATCTCAAAATGGAAAAAGGAAAACATGATGTGGTGACCCCTTACGGGACAAGAAGAAGAGAAGATTATTAATGTTTTGCTTCCATTCAACATTATAGGTAACACCTGAACAAAGACATTTAATTATTGCACCTATTTAATTCAGCTGCTTAATTCATTCACATATATGTGGAAATGGTAAATGTGAATAAACATAGGCAAATTGTCACCTGGGTGTTTCATAGTTTTTAATTTATGAAACCGGTTTTATGAGTGTAAACACATGTATGCGCTGACATCAGATGTCGAGATCTTTTTTTCTACCGCTACCAAGGCAGCGATCAGAGGAGCAGACGCCATCAGAAAGTTCATTTGATTTGGATGATAACAGCGGAGGACGGAGGTATCTGTCTGGCCGGAGCTCCACAGGGAGGACGGATCAGCTCTGGTGCTCCGTCACCAATTGATTTCCTTTAGACTGATTAGACCCGAGGGAGCGGCGAGTCAGGTTGGTCCCGATCCACTCAGGCTTTAAGTTGTCAGACCTTTCACATCAGGGAGTTGGACGTGAACCTGTAGTCTGTCTCCTTATGAACACAACCACTCTTACAGGAGGCATTTTGAGATCAGCTTGTCATCCAAAGAACTCTTAGCTCCTACATCAAGAGGAAGCTGAAAAGTCATCACTTAAAGAGTTCTTATCTTTGGTTGTATTTGTTCAGTACTGGAACTTATTGACATCATGATGCTGGTTTGCGGTAGCGGAATTAAAATCCGGGGACATGAACCGTGAGAGCATGGTATCAGTGAGGGCTTTCTAAATGTCAATGACCTTGTGAATGATCTCTAAATGGCAGGATCTCATGAAAAACTCTCAAATATTTCACCTTCGTTTCAGAGAAATCATGTGTTCTGCTTCGTCGGTGTAGCAGCGAGCCTCAGCTGACATCATCTGAGTAATCCGTTCCAAGGCTGCCCTGCCATCTGAAGTAAACCCATTCATTCTACAGAGAAGCGTGACTCGTCAACCCGGGGAGTCAAGTGACTTCTGACTCCTTCATTCAAACACCTTGGGGCTCATAGTGTTGACTTTCTGATCAAACACCAGATTGATGGTTGAGATGCTCGTCCGTCTCGTCGCTCAGCTGACGCCGCCTCTGAGGAAACAAACAACTTTGAATTTCACAATTTGTGCATGACTTGCAGATCAAGATCCAGATTATACATAATGTTAAATTACAGTCTTTATGTTCAACCTTGAAACATTTAAATCCAGCAATCTGGACTAATGCAGCATAAAAGCGTGTTTGAACTTTTGCATCTTCCTCAGAAAGGTTACACACTTTTACCTCGCAGATTACAGTGAAACCTCAGTGATGTTCCTTTAAGAAGGTAAAGGGAAGGTTTAAGCAGTCACACAGCATCAGCTCATTAAATATTCCAGTCAGTCTGCTGTCCTATTGATTGCTCCAGAGCATCATTTAAATAATTAAGTAACAACACCACCCAACGTCTTCCTGACTGCATGCTGCACATCAATTTCAATGTCCAATAAAAAGAAAAAACCTGAGCTTCTTACCACATTACTGTCCCTGTGTGTGTGTGTGTGTGTGTGTGTGTGTGTGTGTGTGTGTGTGTGTGTGTGTGTGTGTGTGTGTGTGTGTGTGTGTGTGTGCGGTGGGTGTGTTGACCAGGCAGCGAGCCAGTCTCCATCGAAGACAGCCGGCTGGTCGCCAGGTCAGGCCTGTCGCTGTGGGCTCCAATCCAAAGCCATTAGCCGGGGGAACATCCTAGCTTTAACCTGCGCGCGCGCACACACACACACACACACTCACACACACACACACACACACACACACACACACACACACACACACACACACACACACACACACACACACGCACACACACACACACACACACACACACACACAAAAACACACACACCTTTGCATCCCAGCTAATGCCTTGTTAATTGATATGTTTATAGGTTGGGAACTATTATTAGCTGCTATCTGCATCAAAGGTCCTGACCAGGGTTATCAGGGAGCTAAGCTACGCTAAAGTTAGCATCTCTCTCTACCAATGTAGGTTACTGTTTTTAAATCCCTGTAGCGCTCTTTCCATCCATCCATCCATCCATCCATCCATCCCTCTCTCTTCCGAGCCTTCCTGGAGCCTGTGGATCTCTTCCCAGTTGGACTTGCATGGAGACCTCCAACAGGTGCCCCCCAGGAGGAATCCTGTTCAGACACCTGAAGCATCTCCACAGCTCCTCCCTCCGAACATCCTCTGTGTTTGACCCCAACCCCTCAGCTCAGTCTCAGCTCCTGATCCCACAAGGAGAAGCCTGGACCTCCAGAATCCTGAGCACCGCCTCTCCAGCGGGAATCCAGAATTACCACTAATAGAGTCAAACCAACCGTTCCTCCCACGTTCCATTTCTCCATCGCCTGGACCAGACTGGACTCCTGTCTTCAGGCTGTGATTGGTCAGCTGTGGCTGGAAAATGGGACAAGGTCCACAGTTTGAGGTCAGTTTTCTGTTTTTGTGTTGTCCTGTTCCTGTCCACCTGTTTGGAACAGCTACCAGCAGCTCCGATCTGCAACACAACACACTGAAAAAAAAAAGGTTCTGGTTATACACTGACCTTCCATCACAATGGCATAATGTGTTTACATCTGTAGCTCTTTTTGTGTTTTCTACATTGACTACTGCCCCCTACTGGTGTGGAGTTATTTCATATGTTGCAGGTTGGAGAACTTAGCCTTTAGCAGGCCTTCTAGATAAAGATACTGTCAATGACGACGACACAACACACTATACAACCTTTAAGACACACAGCTGTTGTTCAGTTGTTCCCTGTCGAGTGAAACTGGACAACGGAACCGATCTGGGAGGGTTCTACTCGGGACGTCAAAGCGGAGAAATGTTTGGGTTGATGAAAGCAAACAGAGGTCCTTCAAGGACGAGACAACCCAGAAAATATAGAAGTTCAGGACAGCAATTTGGACACTTCATTAGTTCTAGAGATCAGGGTGTCTAACACAACACACAATGTGTGTGTGTGTGTGTGTGTGTGTGTGTGTGTGTGTGTGTGTGTGTGTGTGTGTGTGTGTGTGTGTGTGTGTGTGTGTGTGTGTGTGTGTGTGTGTGTGTGTGTGTGTGTGTGTCCAGCCTGGAGCAACACACTAAGTGTGTGCATCTGCAGACCCACACCAACACACAATGTATAATGAATCCCCACAAGAGCAGAGGGGATAAAATAAAATACAAACTAACCCTGTTATGTCTAAATGACATCAATAACGCATCACTATCTGACCTCCATTTTCTTTAAATGTCACTAAAACCTTTGCAAAGGTTTTAAATTTGATTAAATGCAGGAGCTGCAGAGAATCGGCCGCTTTAAATTAAATCAGCGCAGTTATGATTTTGTCTTTACGTCTGTGCGGCTACAGACCAGAGTGTGTTTTTATTTAAATGCACTATAGAATCCGTCAGCGCTGCTCGATATAAACCAGCAGGAAGTGGAGATGCGGTGGGACTGAAGGGGATTTTGTGTAAAATCGATGCAGCTGAGACCCCCATTACACAACAATAAAGCCTGTGTGCTGCTCATAAATGCATTCTTGATGTTGTAATGTCCGATCAGCACTGGAATGTGACTGAAAACTGGCCTCTGCTTGTTTTATGAAAGGAACTGTCGCTCAGACCTTTGGAAAGTTCTCGTCTCGCAGAACTTTTCCGGCACAGCAAGAGACGGAGATTTAATGTGTAAAAAATATAAAACAGGAGCCGTCGTCCCATCAGGTGCGTCTCTCACGTTTCCAAATCTAACAGCTCCAATGTCAATGAAGGTTGCCATGGTGACAGCACCTGATTCAGAGGGGGCGGGGGGTGGCGGGGATAATGTCAAGTCTGATTATTTGAAGATCTGGTGAGAAACCTTGATCAGATTATTGGGATTATCTTCCTATCAGTATCCCAAAAGTTGTTGAACAACTCCATGGAGAATTTGTCTGTATTAAATTTAAAATGTAGATTTTACAATGAATAAAATTCCAGAACTTTTTTTTGTTTTTTTATAAAAGGACAGTTTGTGGGTACTCCTGCTGGTCTGGTTCTTCTGAAGCTAAAAGTATTAGGCTGTTGGCTGTCATATGAGTACAAATAGATGTAAAGAGATGTGAAAAGGAAAACTATGGGACTGATTTAGTTGATTGGCCAGGATTTATATTGAGCTCCTCTCCTCTCTGTTGATATCATCTTCAACTAAAATCTGTAAATGACTTTCACTAAAAATAGATGGACAGTAAGACGGACATTAGTAGAGCTAAATCTTCCTCTTTACACCTGCAGGGGTTTAGAAAATGACTGTACAGTTTGGTCTAATCCAAGATCCCAGATTAATTATTTGCACCCTTTAGACGAAAACTTCACTCTGTTGTAATCTCAGCCCCTTGTCTCAAATGACTCCTTCAAAAATGAGACCATCCCTCTCAAGCAGTGAATTCTGAAATAAATCAGGAGTCACCAGGTCATGATGGATCTGGACATCTGGTTCCTCTGTCAGCTGTATATCTGAGGGTTAAAAGTCCACTCATAGATTCCTCCGCTAATGTGAAATTATTTCCCCTCTAACTCAATATGAGGCGTTTCCTCAGCTGCAACAAAGACAGACATTGATTCGAGCATCCGGCGACCCCCCCCCCCCCGACACATTCCATTCTTAATGGATGATTTGCAGATTGGAAAATCAAAATCCGGTGTATCGAAGCAGAACGTACAGAACATTCACATTTTTAGAATGATATACTTTGATTTATTAACTGAGAAAATTCTGCGGTGCACTGGCGTCACGCCCAGAGTGTACCCTGCGTCACGCCCTAAATCCACTGGGATAGGCTCCAGCAACCCCGTAAGAAAAAAGAAAAGGGTCCTGAAGATGTATGTATGTAACTGAGAAAATAGACAATTTATGAAAAAATACTCTGAAATCCGCTCAAAACCTTTTGAGGAACACAAACAAATAAACAAACAAACAAACAACACTCGATACTCAAAGTTTTTGTGTTTAAAATACTTGTATGTTAGTTGCTGTTAAAAGTCTGTTTTAATCTCTTTGCCCAAATTCAAACTTAACTTCTCCTCCAAACATAAAACCACATGGAAACAGCTGATCAGCCTCAGACGTTAGGGACACACCTCCTCCTGGTGTGTGTTCACACACACTTCTCCTCCTCCGGTTAATCCCTGTTTACTGCAGGAGTCTCGTCACTGACGGCTGTGACTCGGCGTTCTTCAGTCACGTGACGGAGGCACGAGCTCCGGCGCACAAATGTGCTGTAAAGCGGCGCAAACCTGCCGTCATTCAAAACGCACACGCGCACAGACGTGCACACGTATGCAACCACGCACACGCGAGCGCGCACGTGCACGCAAACACGCAGAAACTACAACGACATTCAACAACGATGTGGTGCGTTCAGGTGCAAGCTTTCACCCAACAAGAGCTCCGATCTAACAGAAATACAAAATATTTAATGATGATAATGTTTAGTGAATGAATGAATGTTTAAGTTCACGCTTCTGCTGCAGTAGATTTGTGCGTCGCAGCTGCAGCTCGTTAAGGTTGCAAAGAAAGTGAAGAATTGTTTTCGTTATGCTTGTTCTTTAAAAATTCATGGTAGTTAATTTGCAAAGTAAATTATAATATATATTGTGTTATGTATTGATTACAAAATATAGTGTGCTGTATTTATAATTGTTTTTTATTTTACTTATGTTTAATCACTAATGTACTAATTTCCCTGTGGGAATTAAAATCAGTATATAAAATTAAATTTAAAAAAAAATTCTAAATTGACTCACCAAACCTTTTTTTCATGTATAATGGATGGTTTGTATCTAAACTTAATCATAATGAACAAATTAAATGAATAGTATTTAGAGGTATTCCTTCTAAATTAAGATCAGAAAGAAGTGGAACTTTCCCACCCTGTTCTGACAAACAAACAAAACTAAGCCATGTTCCATATAACTCCATATAATTTTATTTCTCCTCAAACAAGTACAAAAGCAAGAATAAGTGATTGCTTGTAATATTGTAATACCATTTCAAACAATGAAAGCAATAAAAGTAGTTAAAAATAAAATGTTAAACATGTTATATCACACCTCTTGAAGGCTCAAAGGAACCGTTCATCCATGAGTCTAATATATATTACCTATTACATTATATATTCTATTTTCTCATCATAAGGTTTGAATAACAATTTAGTGTAAAATAATCGTAGAAAAACTAGTCCAATGTCTCTGCCTGAGGACATTAGACTCTTGGATCTCATGTCGGATCGACCAGGTAACAAGAGTCAGACTGGTTTTTAAACCAAAGCTGAATTCACCGTCTGGATAAATGAAAATGATTTTAGCAGGATATTTTGTCAATGGAGACCAAACCTTCACCAAGGCTTCCGAGTTCCCCCATGATCACATGACAAAGACATCAAAGTAATACAACAAGGAAGTAGCAAAAAACAACCCCCCAAAAAGCAAATTTTCCCAGTGAAAGCATGGATGGTAAAATCAAAAATCAATCAGACACACAGCAACAGACTCAACCAATGCAAACCGACCGCAAGAAAGATGAAGAAGCCCTGATCATGTGATGTGGCAGAAGAAAACATTAAAGGAGCGTTTGGTCCCGTATGCATTCGGGGCCAGAGTCGCCCCAGCATCACCTGAAACAGCCTTTTGTGTGTAATCCTGCTGCAAACAAACGCCAGTAAATATCAGGTATACTAAAAACTGGCATTCATCAGTGTGAAAGCTCATTTGTGTTCTGAAGGGCGCGTCAACGTCGTCTGCCCAATCCTACATTGGCTTTGAATACCTGCTGTGAACACATCCACCTGTGCAAACACCACAGGAACAAGTGCTCCAACCTGCACAGGCCTGAAACGGGTGGCAAACGGATAACACAGATAATCCATCACAATTTTATTTTGATTAAAAGGGGAATTACTGCTCTGAATGTGGCAACACAAATAACGTGTTGCCAAATATATAAATAATAATCATCCATGATGTTTTACCAAGTCAGTTCGGGGTTAAATGCAAAATACTTCAGAGTTTGCTCAGTAAAAACGTGGTAGTTTAGAGAAAAGCATTATGGCAGCTGGTTAACATTCATGCTAACCTGTTAGCTCCTTTCCTTACATTAGCTTTTCAGTGCAAACAAAAGCATGAAGCTAGTTTGTTATTCATGTTCGAATGCTGCGTTCAGGACATGTCAAACATTGGGAAAACTCAGGCTACTTCATTTGAACATTTATTTTTTCTGATACATCCAAGCTGATACCATTATCCAGTTGTTCAGGATTGGAGGGAATAATTTAGCATTGATAATTAAATTTAACATGAATACGTTTTTTCCAGCCATTATCAGGTGTAGTTTATCAGGTCAGATATTGCCAAATTGGGAATTTACTACAGTCATGAACGCAGCGTTAACATTAGCTTGAAGGGAAATACAAATCTAGCCTAAATAGATTCTTTAAATTAGCTTTAGCTACATTAGCACAGTTAGCAAGGTTTTTAATCTTTCACTACTGACAAACTGCTTTATTAAGGTTTATACAACATAATAATGTGAGTTATAACATTTTATGATTGTCACGGTTTGCCTGCGTAAATGTTTATTTCTGGAAAGCTCCAATAATCACATGATTAGAAAAGACTTAGAACTATTAGCATCACTTCCAGTTTCCAGGTGTTTTCAGCTGCCACCAGATGATAACGAAAGGAAACCAACAAGTCAGCGAGCGATGCTCATCCTGCAGGTTCCTGTCAGATACTCAATGTCTGAGATTGTTGGTCTCAAACGATGGGCTGGGAACCTCTGTTTCCTGGAACCCGTGCGCTGTTCCGTCTTCACGTGGGTGGGATTCCGTTGACGTACCTCAGCGTCAGGTGGAAGCTGCGGTTCATCCTGCTGCTGCGGTGGCATGGTGGCTCCAGGGCGAGCCAAATCAGACAGGCCAGGAGGACCAGAGCTGCAGCCAGGAGGAGGTAGAGGAGAACCGGGCACAGCAAAGAAGAAGGGGAGCTGCTGCTGGAGGTCCCACTATGTAGGAGGAAGTTAGAAAAGTTAGTGTTTGATTGGTTTCCTCAGCCTTTAGAGAAATTCTCTCAGTGCTCAGCTCCTGAAGCCTGAAGTCATCAATATCTTCTCACCTGTGTCCAGACAGAAGACGCTCAGCTTCTTCACCACACAGCTGCTCCTCTTCCTCCTGGACAGCAGAGATCTGTTGGTCCAAAGTGGGTTCAGGAGACATTTATTTTAAAAACTGCAACAGCTTGAGGAAAACATTGATGACTGACATCAACTCACCTGGAACTCTGACTGTCGATACAACCAATCAGACGGCCCTTTGAGGTCACGTGACAGCGGAGAGGAGTTATCGAGAGAAGACTGTTCTGTGTTACCACGGTTACATTGGTTGGATGCGTGGGTGTGGTTTTCTTCCAGGTAGCCCTGTTACGTGAAATAAATCCCAAAACGTTTTCAAGTATGAATTGAAAAAAAAATAATTTTATGTGTTTTAACGGCTGCAAACAAAACTGTGAAACCTGGGTGGAACATTTAAATAAAGTCTGCAAAGTAGGATTTAGCACATTAGATAAAATTTTCCTGAGGAAGACGAGGGTATGGACGATGATTCTGTGGTTTGTTCTTCTGCACCCTGAAGGCCTCGTCTATCAGTTCCTTCCTCTCGTTTCTCAAGCCAGAGACAGCAAGAACAAAAATTTCAAGGAAGAGGGAACGTATTTCTCTCTTGTTTTTATGATAACAGTTAAAGTGCGGCCAGACTAGAAGCATAAATCAGGATTTTATGGATCCATCCAGTGGCTGAAGGAGCAGCGAACGAGACCGAGGAAGATGAGAAATAGATGCTTTCACCAGTAATGAGAGAGGGAGAGAAAATGATGACCAAAGCCAGTGAAGTGTGATGGAGGCAGAAACGTGGAGGGAAAGACAGAGAGAAGGGATCCAGGAATCCATCCTGATGATGGTGAATCTGCAGGAAAAATAAAGGTGGGAAGATGACGTTCTGCAGATGTGGGAAAAAATGCAGGCAAAAGATGATGAATCTTTAAAACCAGAGTCAAATGTATTTAAAAGTTTTCTTCTTTTCTCGGAAAGTAATCCATAAATTGTGACCAGGATGTTAGCGACGTTCCCAGTACCAGAGGTCAAGGCTTAGGGTTGTTTTTGCTCTTCTCCTGGTTCGATGAGTTTTGGGTGAAGAGTTTTATGACTTAAATTGTTGAAATCTGTTGAGACTAAGCTTTAATAATTTAATAATAAATAATAATTTGAAATTAAATTTTTCTTTGTTTAATAAAAAGTTTCGGTCTAGAGACAGTGTCACTGAGGAAAAGACAGAAGACAGAGCTGGCGGTAGCAGAGATGAAGATGCTGAGGTTCTCTTTGGGATTGACCAGGAAGGATAGGATCAGGAATGAGTACTTTAGAGGGACAGCACATGTTGGAGGTTTTGGAGATAAAGTCAGAGAGGTCAGACTGAGATGGTTTGGACATGTCCAGAGGAGAGATAGTGAATATATTGATAGAAGGATGCTGAGTTTTGAACTGCCAGGCAGGAGGCCTAGAGGAAGACCAAAGAGGAGGTTTATGGATGTAGTGAAAGAGGACATGAAGGTAGTTGGTGTGAGAGAAGAGGATGCAGAATACAGGGTTAGATGGAGGCAACTGATTCGCTGTGGCGACACCTGAAGGGAAAAGCTGAAAGGAAAAGAAGAAGAGTAAAAAGCTTCCATGGGCTATGTTGCTAAATGGTTAGCATGTACTCACATGGTCAGAGAAGTCGGAAAGACTATCACAAATTTGTGACTCCTTTCTTTTTGTTCAGGACTAAATATTTTGACAATAAGGAAATAAAATTCTATGGATTTAATTGATCATATCGATCAATCATGTAGCACAGAAAATTCTTCTTAGTTTATTGATTAGTTACTAATACGCAAGAAATACAAAACCAAAAAAAGACGAAGTGACTCCACCCACCTCCCAATCAGTCTGTACAGCTTTGGAACTCCTCCTCTCCAAAGGGGCGGAGGTCTGGACTCCAAGCCACGCCCTTACACGTCCGCCATCAAACCTGATTGGATGGCCGCTCTGTCCTTCAGGCGTGGAAGTCAGCCATTGGTCTTGGGTCGGCCTTGCCCTGCCTCCCTTGGTCTCTAATGGTGAATAGGTCCTGGGGTGGGCGGAGCCAAGACATCCTTCCAAACTCTATGCAGAAAACAGGTTTTAGTTTCTTTTCTAAATAAGAATCTTGACATTTGGAGTGAGACCACCAAGGCCAACCTCTGAATCTCTGCTGGTCGCGTCTGTTTCTACCGTTCCTACATCAACTTCAGACTTTAATGGATTCTTTCATCTCTGTCTTCTTCTAGGTTTTGTGTAAAACGGAACCAGGCGAAAACACAACCTCTAACAAAGACAAAGTGCAGTATCTGCGACTTTTTGCTAAATTCCCAAAAGACAGAAGAGCATCTTTCCTTGCGTTTGGAGGTATTACGCTTTTTATTTTTCACATTTAATCTGTTAAAAACATTTTTCTACAGATTCCTTGAACAGCATATGAATCACACCTTCCTATGGATGATTGGAGCTATTAATGCATCATTCAAAGGTCATCCTTAATAATTTCAACCGTGAGTCCAGACATTCTGTATTTAGCACGCAGTGTTATTTTCCTTTAGGTTATCGGAGGGAAAATTTATGCAAATTTAAAGTGAACACTTGCACTAATGTGATTGGTGCGAGTGATTTGTAGTTAAAGATCTACAACAGCCTCTCAGAGGAGTTGTGATGCAGGACGAGCTGCTCGCCACTGCTTTTAAGGAAAAGTGAAGGCTGACATTGAAGGAGCCGAAAGGTGACGATGATTAAACAGAGATCTGGGTGGAGAACACAAGAACCTCTGGAGGCAGGGTTTCATTGAGGATTCCTGCGGCGTGCAAACAATCCCAAGAAGGGGTCAGGCGAGTGCAACGACATGGAGTCTTCTGGGTAAACGGCGGCGAGCCTGAGGGGGGCGGGGCGCCGACATCACGCCTTTACAAGTCCAGTAATAAACGAGACTGTAAATAAAGAGAAAGTGCTTCACACACTTTGATGTCGTCGTTGGCATTCCGCAGCTGTAATCTCTCTTCTGTGGAGTGATGGGTTCAACGAGAGTGCAGTGTGTGTGTGTGTGTGTGTGTGTGCAAAAGACAAGGCCGAGCCGCAGGCGAGCAGAGGAGGCTACTCTGATTACTTTTCACCGCAGCCTGTCTGCTTTCGTGCATCTGTTCCGTTCTGTTCACAGCCGCCGGCTCGGCTCGCCAAAATAAAAGATGAAAAAGTAAAGCGAGGCTCCGACAACATGCGGAGGTGTCACATCCTGCAGGTGTCATCAATAAATCAGCAGAAGAAGAGGTGAAGCGCCGTAACGGTGGAGGGTATTTTTAGATAGCGAGTGTATCGGAGCATCAGGGAGCGTTTCTAGATATAGAGGCCAGCATGTAAAACCGCCTCACATCAAGAGACGATAAAGAAGATGAATTCTTCTGAAATTGGGTCTCAAAAAACAGATTTTTTTCTTAAACTTCTTGAGAATGCTACAGAGATCCTGATGGGAATCAGGGATCTTTTAGGGAGATGACCTCTGACCTCTGAGTCGGATCCGGATCTGTTTTCCGCATTTTTCAATAAAGTTTTTCTAGATTAACTACCAAACTAATAATGATTCAGATTTAAGTTCAGATTTAAATGGGCCGGTCACATGATGAGGATCGGCCAATCAGGGGCCTGTCAGTTTTATAATAAGTTGTGGTTTGTTTAACTTCCGACTGAATAGATAATTTAAGGTTTGTTCTATTTACCCATGATGCACTGCTGTTTGTTTCCTTCACATTTTAAGATGGGGGGTTTATTTCTCCAACAGAATAAATATATTTTTATCAGACGAGCCCAGAAGGCCGACTCACCAAACCCGCTTCCTGGTTGTCGTTGCTGACGTCGGACATGGAGCCCATGGAGCTGAGATAGCTGCGCCTCTTCAGACCGTCTCTGCGACACCGACCTGTACGCAAAAAGGAAGCAGTTGTCTCTTTGTTTGTTTGTTTATTTGTTTGTTTCAAAGTTGATAAAGTTGATCCAGTGAAAAGGTTTTTGCTTCTCACCTGTGCTAGCGCTGAAATACGACGAGTCGGCGTCGTCACATGAGACAGAACGTCCGATGTCGACCGAGGGGTCCCACTCCAGCCCCAGGTGCTCATGGGTAGGCAATGGAGGAGACGGGGGAGGAGGGGGGAGGTGAACGGGTGAGGGCGGGTCCAAGGAGAAGACTAAGGAGGAAAAAAGAAGTCAGATCCATCCTGTTGAGACGCAACGATGGCATCAAACGCCCGCGTGCTGCTTCACCTTTAGGGAGGTCCAGGTTGTATTTATCAAGCGCTCCCTCTTCATCTAACAGACTCTCTGAAGGACAACCGGAGTCAGTGGCGTGGGACAGAATCCAGTCGTCCTCAAACACCTGAGGGAGGAACAAGAGGATGATGATGATGTCATCAGGAAGAGATGAGGATGGGACTTCTGTGTGTGTGTACCAATCTCATGCTCAGCAGGCGGGTGTGTGTTCTTGCGATCTTGTTGTAGATGAGGCTGCAGCGCTTCAGCAGCTCCAGCAGGCGGTTCTCCACCAGCTGAGCGTCGGCCGGTCGGCTGCGCTGGATCAATGCCTCACCGCGCCACAGCAGGCCGTTCAGGCGACCCGAGTTCACGCACACACACTGCTGGAAGTCCTGCAGCGCAGGCGCGCGCACACACACACACACACACACACACACACACACACACACACACACACACACACAGTGAGAACAAAGGTAAACACATAAACAATAAACAGGTACTTATTACACACACCTGGAGCTGCTTCAGCTTTTCACAGGTGTTTCCTGTCAGGTGATCAACCTCCGTCAAACGGATATCCAGGTCAGCCAACCAGAGAGCAAGCTCCTCCCTCTCTGCCTCAAACTCCTCCCATTCTGAGACAAAGAGCTGATAGACGAAAAAATTCTCCATCTTCATCACAGTTCCAATCTGGAAGTGCTACGTTTTCATATTCAGATTTTATTGTCATTTCAACCATTAATACAGCAGTAAAGAACTATTTATTGGGGAATAGGTATGACATCATTCTGCCTATGATGTCATACTCATCCTGGTATTCCTCACATTAAAGATAAGCAGACCTGACATTTCATCAGTGTATAGCTGTATTCTATTAACTACACATAAGTGTAGTTTTCACATAAAAATACATTATTTTTATATTTTTCCATAAGTTCAGTGTTTAAGGAAAAATTTTAGGTCTTATAACGAATACTATAGTTTATATCAGTAGCTGTGAAAGAGAGAGTGACATTCATGTTCATGCCACCATTATTATTAACAGACATTCGGACCTTCAGTCGTCCGGCGATGGATTCCAGATTGGCGTTTGCCTCATCCCACCGCAGGCCGCTTTCCCTCGCCGAGGCCAGTAGGCGGCGCTGCATGGCACCCTGAAACATCCGAGTCAGAGTTCGATTCCTCCGCGTAAGGCCGTCCAATTGGACGAGGCGGGATCCAGCCTCGGCCCGCAGCCTCTGGATCCAAAAACACAAAAACCGAAAAGCATAAATCATAAATCAATAATAATAATTTTTCAGAAAAACTGCTTGTTGCAACTCAGAAATAGTAATAAGGATATCTGGTTTAAAATACACTTCACCTTAACAACTGGCTGCTGAAATAAACATTTTATTCGTCTATTCCTGAGGTCGTCCTATAATTCTTTCATTTATAGCCACAGGATAAATTCACGGATCTCAGACACAAATCATTCATTTTTAATCAGAAACAAGTAGCAGACGATTGACAGGAACCGCTGCAGTTTCATTTCTTCACACCTCAAATTTCCTCAACTCGTCCTTGGCGGTCTGGTAGGTAACGTGGGCGAGGTCAGGGGAGCCAATGGCCTGTTCGACCAATCCCAGCCACGTATCCATGTGGGCGTGTTCTTTCATGAACTCGTGCCAAAGGAGCCACCTCTTCTCCAATCTGGACAATATGCAGGAATAGAGTTACTTAACTGCATAAAAGTCGCTGCAGACGTGTTGATGGTCTGATATCAAAAGGTACTTTTTAACTTTGTAGCATCAATATTAAATAAATATTAATTAAAGCAAGAAAAGACCAATATTTCTGAAATTGTTCCTCCATAATCACTAAATATTTGTGATCTCTTTTGCTCCACGCTGGTGGAAAAATAAACTAAATTTAGATTTTATTTCTTGGATGGATGCTTCAGTGAAACTTCCTGATGCGTTCATGGACACTCTGTAAACCCCCCCGAAAATCTTTACTCAGTGCTACCAAAGGTCACTTTCGTTCAGGGCAACATCATTGTCCTGGGTTAGCAGAACATTTTAACTGGTTTAGGACATGAACCTCAAAGTGTAAGACTGATGCAGGAATTAACATTTTTAGCTTGATGAAAACTGAACAGATGTATTCTGTCCATTAACAATAAAAGTTTTACTGGAGGACACTCACAGGCCACATCCCGGGAGGTCTCCGTCCTCCTCTCTCTGCCTCTCCTCGCTCATCTCCAGGAGAGACGAAGCTGAGAGAAAACGAGTCTGATCCCGAATCAGATCCGTGTCTCTGGCTTCCTCTTCCTCTGTGGAGGAGGTGGCGTCACCATGGCGATCAGGTGGGAAGCCAGGCATCGTGACATCACCTGACCCTCACCTGTTGAGAAAGCAGACGAGTGGATTCAGAATTAGCAGCAGGCATTTGAAAAAAAGGTTTGTCACTTCAGTGGACGGGACTAAACCAAGACATGCTGGGATTGGACGACACGCATCGTGAGCCAGGAAGAGGAAGAGGATTTTACCTGTGGTTTACATGTGGTGACACACCCACTAATGAAACCAAACTCCACACTTGTGATTAGTGTTTCAGAATGAGTTTATAATCGTTGTGTTTGTTTAGTGTTTGTGTGAATGAATCCCGCGCCGCTGCTTCTAATGACCAGTTCCCTCTACATCATCCATTAAACCCAGAGCAGCAGATAATGAAGCATGATGATGTCCCCATAAATAATAACCTTACTTAGAGTCACCAGTGCGTCTGTGTAGTGTGTGTGCGTGCGTCTGTGTAGTGTGTGTGTGTGTGTGTGTGTGTGTGTGTGTGTGTGTACACCTGTGATCTTCCAGACTCATAAATCAAACACTTCCTCTCGCCCCTCAGGAGCCTGATCAGCCAAGACCTCATCGTCCAAAGTCCCACCAAGGACTTAGCTGTGTGTGTGTGCGTGTGTGTGCGTGTCTCAGCCCTGACCCATTGAGAGACCACATAGATCCTGATGTCTGAACCACCTTTGGGTTTTTTTCCTCTCAACTGTCTGCAGTTACAGAAACATGATTTCATTTCAAACTAGAACGACTCCCAGTGGAACATCTGAGGCCTGCTTGTCCCCCTTTAATCTACAGAAACTACAGAAACCGATCTGGATTGTCGTTACCTTAGGTTCACATCCTAACCAGTCACAAGTTTCCAGATGCGTTTCTACCATTCATGTGTTTCATGATCCAGAACCGTCACCCCTCCAGCAGGTGAGTCTCTGGTAGTTTTCCATGAGTGGAAATTATTTGAATGCGAGACGGAAACTCGCTTGACTCCATTTAATCAGTTCAAACAAAGCAGCCTTAAAACATTCAAACACCAAAATATTTCATCAGAGAATTTCATGTTTTAAAGAACATCAAAAATCTACAAAAATTTCATTAACAGTATCGATTCAATCAGTGCGGAGACAGCCAACTGTGCTGCTAACACTAGCATGTCTATCTGCAGCCAATGTTAGCATGTCTGCATTCCCATTTGCATCACTGACCTCGGTGGTTTGGTTGATTTAAATAAACAAAGATGCATCTTAAAACCTTCATTTTGAATGGCAAAATGTCGTCTTCTGGCTACAGGTCTTGAAACTACATCACCTTTAAAAGGTCCTCATTGTTTCTCGCTCAATCGATAGACGTATGACGGGACAAACATGTCGGGATGATGAACAGCATCCCGTCTGTGGTGAACATCACTGCTCAAGCCTGCAGGAGAGCCGATGGACTCAGACAGACCAGCGTGAGGAAGCAAAAGGAGGATGGAGATATCACCTCCTCTCTGAGGAGACATGACCTCAAGCTTTAAAGATTAGGAAACGGACTCTAGTTGGGTCTGATGAAGAGTTGGAGCCAGAGAGGTGAAGTAAGACTGAATACTCAGCTTAAATGAGATTGGAATAAGATCTGTGTCCTGAGACAGAAACCTGGAAGCAGCAGCTAAAGACCAGAACACTTTACTGGTAGGATGGTCTGAGGCTTTCAGACCTGCAGTTTGGTGAATGAATCCAGTTCTTAAATTTATTGTTACATCTTTGCTAACAAGCATTAAACACACCGAGTAGTAAGACTGCAGGTCAGTGACAGCTCTCTGCTAAACACTGGAACGAAGCAGAGGAAGAGAGGAGGATGGATGGATCCTATCAGAGCGGCTGCTTCCCAGGGAATGGCTACTCAGCCGTGGAGGAGATGAAGGTGAAGGGAAGTCAGGACGATTAAAATAATGTCTGTGTCCTCAGACAGAGTCAATATCTGCCTTCATAGTTTTAAAACCAGAGCTTCCTGTGGTGACCAGAGGCTGTGGGCGGAGTCTCTGGAGTGATGACAACCAATCCCGTGAGTTGCAGGTCACTGGGATGCCAGCAGAACCACAACTGGGAGATTTAAAAAGCAATTTACAGGCAGCGGCGTGAAGATATGAACCTGTCCACCTTTAAATTTGACATTGGAGGATCTCCTGAGACAGAACTTGAACCACCTCCCTCACCTCCTCCTCCTCCTCCTCTTCCTCTCTGCACCCAACTAAGTCTATTGTTCCATTTGGACAAAAGGAAGCTGGCAGAGAACAAACAGCCTTTCTGTCCTCCTTAGAGTAAAAGACAGACAGAGGGCTGAAAGACACCCGATCTCTACGATCTAATTACGGAGAGAAGTTGGGGAGAAAGGGAAGAAGTGGAAATGGAGATGGTGAGAATATCATCCCTAAAATAACTGACGGAAAACGAAGCCATAGATCCAGGATTTCTCCGTACTCTGGTTTCCTGCTGGTCCTGGAGACATGAATGAGGTTCATCTGTAGTAGTCAGGAGGTCAGAAGGTTGGTTTCCCAGGTAGAAAACTAGCAGTGTGGTCCCAAGCAAGCTGAGCAGGAACTAAAAGATCACGTGACACACTGCAGGCCACTGATTGGCCAGTTTGAATCCTCTCTGTGTCATCAATTCCCAGAATGTCCTGCACGGTACACATCAGTGGACGCAACTTTTGCATAACGGCCACTTCTGTCTTTAGTAGATGTTAACACCTTTGTGCTGTGTTGCTATGACAACAAGCTTCAAATAGGTGATACCAAATGCAAAAGCACCCAACTGGCACCACGTCTTGAGTGGAATCCTAATCCCCCACTTCCAGAATCATTTCCTGCAGGACTTTACTTTCTGGACCTGATTGGTCAAGAGGAAGTGAATCTCAGGTGTGTAGAAGTGGGCGTCGGCCATGACCCATCAGAATCAACAGGAAGAGAGACAGGAACCGGTTCTACAACACCGTCGCTGTTTGGAAAACTTCACAAGGTGTTTATCAAATATTTTACATCACATCTGTTGGAATCATTCCGTCACGATTTATTCCCATGGAGAAGCAGCGCGGAGGGTTTCTGGTGTGTGTGTGTGTGTGTGTGTGTGTGTGTGTGTGTGTGTGTGTGTGTGTGTGTGTGTGTGTGTGTGTGTGCGTGAAACAGTAGATTTCTGTTTCTGCTGAAACATGAGCCTTTTTCCGCCCCGAGAGCCAAAAACAACTAGAGTATTTACAGAGATTCCTGTTTCACTCTTCATGTTCCTGACACAACCTGGACACGGAGCTGGAAACGGTCAAATGTGTGTTTCAGGTTATTACTATGTAGAATCATTGGTGGGATAGAAGATCAAGATGAGAAATCAAAGCAAACAACCAACTGAGTGAAAATATGACCTCACAACACTGAGCGGTTCTTTGACTCTCAGTGATTAAAGATGTGTTTGGTTTCCAGTCTGCAGTAGAATGTTCCTGAAGATGTCAGGAGTCTTTTTTTCCCGTGCGGATCTTAATCTCATGACCCAAATACGTTGACGTTTCTGCACAGATTTGAATGTTAAACTAACTAAGCTGGAAGTGGCGTCAGGAGGAGGCTGAGCGGAATGAATTATCTGCACTGAAAGAGAAAGTTTCAGACGAGGAGATCAGAGACAGGAGGATGAGGAAGAGGATGAGGATTTATGACGGGAATGGAGGAGCAACCACGTATTTCAGACTCTCTTCATCATTTCTGACTCCACGTTGTCTGGAGGGCGAGAACAAATACGCTTTTGAAGAATTTTTTGTAAACATTTTCACCCTTTTTTAAATGTATGTGGAGCTGGAAAAACAAACGATTCACCGAAGAGAGATTTCACCTCCGTCAGTTCTTCTTAAAGCAAGACCATCCTGCTCCTCCTCCTCTTACTTCCTCTTCCTCTTCATCCCATCATCGTCTGAGTGCCGAGGATAACGTGTTCCGTTTCTGCTTCCTGTTCGGTTATGTTGACCTGGAGCTCGTCCTTCTGGACCGACAATTGTTTGAACGACCATCCTAGATATCACCATGGTTACGTATCGCTATCATCTCTTTTAAGTAGGAACCAATCGTGGAGCCTCTCAGGTGATGGCCATGCCCCCACAGCTCAGGTGGTCAAACTGTATTCACAGCTATTCGATACGTGACACAGTTACAGTGTGGAAGCTGCAGGTCAGGGTTCCGGTGACACAGTGACCTGCATGCGCCGGTGGAACACGTGAAATATGATACCTGCACAGAACCAGCCGTCCGGATCCAACACACCTGCGCAGGTGAACTCACCTGCATCTGACAATCAAACCAGTTCAAGTCTATTGGAAACGTTCCCTCCCTGTTTGACTACTTCTGTTTCACGAGTGAAGACGTTTAATTCAATCCATAACCTGTATGAAGGTTTCAGATCATTTTCCTGACTCCGGCCCTTCATCCGGATCCATTTGGACCTCTTCCTCACGAGGTGACGGAACACTTCAACAAAGCGCCAACAAATCCTTCAGGTAGTTGACGTCACCGACGGAAACGGAAATGAGAATGCACACAATAATAAAACAATAATGATGATAAATAATAAATAAATAAATGGACAACAAGAAAAATATATTCAAAACAGAAAGAGGAAAAAAAAACTACTCATTTCCACTACCTGTACCTATCACCATGGCAACAGAGGGACACACGAAATTACCTTTCTGAAGTAGTATCCCGAGGGGAAGCGGGACACTGGATACACACCTGACTACACATACGCGCGCACACACACACACACACACACACACACACACACACACACACAAAGAGAGAGAGAGAGAGAGAGGGAGAACCGGTTTCTGAGCTGTTCGGTCTAAATTCGTCTAAATTACAACCTTCCGGCCTCCTTGAAGGTTCCGTGTTTCCTGAAACTACCTGTTAAGAATAATTTCCGCTCGCGTGACACCACAAACTTGTTTACCTGAGGATGAAGCGGCGTCCAATGACAAAACATCTCTCAACTCACGAGTCGGAACACAAACGAGAAGGAACGCGACGTCACGAACGAGTGAACGATGACGACTCACCAGCCGGATGATGACGTCATGTCAGCTGGTGTCGGCAATGAAGTAAAACCGTCCTCTGGTGCTTCAGGTGAGCCTCGCTGCTTTTAGTTTACCTGCACAGGTGAAACACCTCCAGCCTGCAGCAGGAAAAGCAGCGACTGAGCAGCAGCACGTAACACAAGCCTACCTGCAGCGGGAGCCACGCCCCCTCCGCACACCAACACACCTGTGTCTGCTCGTCGCGCGCCAGCGCACCTGTACCCACATCCCGCTGTAAGACACCTCCGCCTTTTTCAGCTTTTTACGCATCTTAATGTCTATAAATTACTTATTTCTGATAGATTCTGTTCATTGTCATCCTAATGCTGACTCATCAGGTGTTTACCTGCTCAGGTGTGACGTTTAGGGCGCACAGGACGCAGCCTGGCGTGTTGACAGCTGGTCATCAAACTATAAACACATAAAACTCCATCTGGGGGGTGGTCACCTCCGCTGACGGGGGCGGGGCAGGTCACGTGACCACCTTTATTCCCTTGGAGTCTGTCCTGAACTACTCTGGAAGCTATAAATGGATTAGACAGAATGATTAAAGTTATGCTAAGCTAAGCTAGTCAGGTGTGTTCGGATCAGGAGGTAACTTAGCTTCTTGTTAGCATTTGTGCTTCAGCTGTGCGTCTGAGTGTGTGTGGTCCATTTCAGGTGAGACGCAACAAAACATGTACATGGATATAAATATACACACGTGATCATCTTTTTTTTTTTGGTCCAACTCAGGCAATGGGTGTGCAGCATCAGTTGCCATGGCGATGTAGCCAGGTAAAACCACAGCCCTGCTCACTCATTAACCTCAGGATGTAAAACATGTCACAGGAGGAGGACGCACTCAACTAATCACCACCTCTGTGGCGTGGGGATACACTCCTCATCTGTATATGCAAATGACTTCACACACTGTCCATATATGGACACACTGACGTAATCTCTATGCAGTTATGTAAATGAGGCCTGGTGTTGTGGGAGGGTTACGTAAATGTTGTTTAGCAAGAAAATTACATAAGATGCTGGTTGTGAAGATATTTACAGCCAATAAGCTGTAAATAAACAAAGCTGATGTTATTGTTTACATCCTGTTGTTTACTGATGCCGTACCGGACGCCACCGTTTCGTGTCTCTGCGACCCGACAGGAGCAGCTCAGAGATCTTTAAGCTTCATCGACAAGAGGTTAAAGTTGTCTTTTCGTTTCATAGTATCCTGATGATGAACCTCAGCAGGAAGCCGACGGTTTCGTCTGTTTCCATGACGACTCCTTTGCACCTCCGGGGTTTGGCCCGAGGTGGTTTGGCCCGATTGCAGCAGAGAGGCCTCCTAAGATGCTGGCCGGTCGATTAACCTCAGTTGGGTCTAAGTAGCTAATGCGATGCTCTCTTTCAGTCTCAGTGGCTTAGCTTAGCGGATCGGGTTTAAGCAGCCACTGAGCTGAAAAGAGGCCGCGTACAGATGGAGAGTCGACGGCGAGTCAACGGCGAGTCAATGGCGAGGGGTTGCCGTGGAGCGCTGAGGATTAGTCGCCGCCGGTCCGATGACAGACGCAGCTCCTGGATCCATTGAAGACAGTCGGCATGGTTACCTGGGCTAACGCCGTGCTCAGGAGCACCTGTAGCATTAGCAACCCATTGCAGAGCACTGCCATTGGCTGAGTGTGACGTCAAGGGCTGGGGCTTCACAACAACTTGGTGAGGTACCAGGACCCAGCGCTGGAGGTTCTGTTATTAATACTCCAATCATCATAGCCGTAAAAAGCCGCAAGTGAAAAACATCCAACCTTTAAACCATTAAACCATGAGACGAGCCGTCCAGTCAGGTTTCACACACACACACACACACACACACACACACACACACACACACACACACACACACACACACACACACACACACACACACACAAACACACACTGACCTCCTCACCTTCCCTAATAGCCTTTTGTATCCCTAAGTCGGCCGATGACACGGCCATTGTCCACCTGTCACCCAATGACTGCTGCTATTGTGAAAGAAGCAGCCAATCAGAGCAGTGTATGTACCCACAAACTGACCAACCAGATGACAGAGCCCCCTCACCACATGTATGACACGCCCAACTCGGCTCCTCCCCCACTCTCTTGTTAAAATGTGAAATTAAACAGGAGCATCAGGAGGTCTTTACTGTTTCTCCGTCCTGCTCTTGTCGTGTTTTTGTTGGCCTCGTGCGTTACAGGTGACGTCAGCCTTAAAGTCACAGAACGTGTTTATCTCGTAAGATACCTGAGAAACACGTCACCTGCTTTCTGGGCGTGGCTCTGTGGCATAATGGATTGCCCATTGGACTGCCAGACTTGAACTGTATGAATCACGTGTGTTCTTTAATTTATTCATCTCTCAGTAGTTCCTCATGTCTGTTAAAAATTAAAGCATTTAGGATAAACATCAGATATCACCACAGATAGATTTAATGTGACGTCATTAAATCGCTTCCATTAATCACGGTGCTTTTGGCACCGAACCGCATCAGCCAATGGGCTTCGAGCTGAGACGCAGACAGGATGGATCACTCAAATAATACCGGGAGACGTTTCAGTGAAGCTCCGTCTGCTGAACGGGGTTTGTTATTCAGCGCGTCCCGCCGGTGCGTCTCCGGTGGGAGCGCAGCTCAGCACCTGAGGGTGCGTTTGATTCATCAGAAGGAGCGGAGACGGGCGGATCCATCTGAGCCTGGAGAGAGATCACATTATTCAGAGGAAGACTTCTGTACCGCCTCAGGTGATGAAGAGCCCAGCGGGGGGGAGGCTCAGTGTGTGGATTAATTTCTGCTGTCGAGTGTGTGTGTGTGTGTGTGTGTGTGTGTGTGTGTGTGTGTGTGTGTGTGTGTGTGTGTGTGTGTGTGTGTGTGTGTGTGTGTGTGTGTGTGTGTGTGTGTGTGTGTGTGTGTGTGTGTGTGCGAATCGCAGTGAAGGGCGTACTGTTGTCTAATGACTGGAGTGTCTTTCCACATCACGTCACGGCATCGATGCTGCAAACAGCTGTGAAGAAAAGATGAAGAGTCACACTGAGGAGGAAGAAGAGTGTGTGACGGGGGGGGGGTGAAAGATGAGTTGAGGAAAGTAGAAAGAGACGTAGCACAAGGAGGACAGAGAGGTTACATAATGGCTTTAAGCGGACTGTCTGTCTGCCGCCTTTGGCTCCCTCTGCTGGTCACACTAGGGAACTGCAGCTACGCCTCAGCCTGGAGGCTCTGCTTCTTTTCTTTTATCGTCTGTTCTGATATCCGCCTCAAAACGGATAAGTTAATCAATCAATAAAAGACTTAAACCTGTCAGGTTCGGTTTAAACCGAATAGTTGCCTCCTTTTCAATCGGTTAACTCAAACGGTTCTGATGCAGGTCGTTAACCCTGAGACGGAACCAAGACAGCAGCAGAATAAAACCAATGTTCACCTGCAGAGGATGAGGTGAGTCATCCTCTGCAGGCTTCATACACCAACCCTCGAAGCACACTTTATTACTCCCTCTCGCCTCCTCCTTCTCCTTTTTATTTCTTTCACTGCAACCTCCAATTCTCCATTCCTTCTCGTCGCCAAGGTTTCCTGTTTTTCATGTATCTTTTTGATGTGTTAAAATCACTTTATTTCCACTTTTAAATTTTCTGAAAATGTTCAACTGTAACGTGGATTCGGATTTTGAGTGTCAGAAATCCGTGGGCCATGAACACACCATGCAACTTTAGGTGGGGTACAAGTGGCTCTGTGGCGCAACGGATAGCGCATTGGACTTCTAGTTGAATAAAGGAGAAGTGATTCAAAGGTTGTGGGTTCGAGTCCCACCAGAGTCGAACTTTATTTCTCGGTGTTGGTGAACCTGAGCTGCAAATCAATAAAAGGCATAATCTGTTCTTTTTGTCCAGAGTATTACAATTTTGAATTAATTTCTCTGCACGTTCAATCAGAAGCAGAACAATCAGCTGGACCAAATAAAATAAAGGAAAGAGAGAAAAGAAAGAGAGGAAGAACAGGAAGATAAAGGTGTGTTTCGTGACTAACATAAAAAATATTCAGTAAAAAGAAAGATGTATAAAACCAGATCACAGAGTCCCGATCCATTTCTTCTCCACATAAAAACTGATTTTTAATATATTTTGTTTGATTTAAGAGCTTATAAAGAGTTATAGAGTATACATGGGGCGGCAGTGGCTCTATGGTAGAGCAGACGTCTTGAAGATCAGACATCGCCCAGCCATCAGTGTGAGTTGACAGCGGGAGGTGTCGGCTCACCTCCCAGCAACTGCCGAGGCACCCTTGAGCAAGGCGCTGTCCTCCCGCAAGCTGCTCATTTGGGGCGCGATCCCTCATGCGACCCGTCACTCCGCCTCCCCTCTCCCTCTATACTAATTGCATGCCTACAGGCCCCTAGTGTGTTGTGCCTGTTTCAGGGGCCTGTATATAACTTTGTGCTGTGATTAACATGTATATGTACATGTATGAGTGAAAAGAGAATTTCCCCATTTGAGGGATAACTAAAGTGAATTTAATATTTAATCTTAATTTAATTATTAAAAACATGTAAAGCAAAACAACAGACATAATGCAATAAAAAAGAATTAGATGAAATGTGCGGAAATCAAAGAAACAACTTAGTAACCAAAAAAATTACACTGATTAAAAGAAGAATCCATTTGTAAAATCTCTTCTTTACATTTATTGATTAATAAAGTTTATTTTATAAACATTTATAGTTTTGAATTTCTTTGAACCCTTGATGACAGATTTTAAAATCCCCAGTTCAATAATAACCTGAATTAATACTTTGAAACTTGTTTAACATCCTGTTTTTATCAGCTTACGCCTATCAAGCAGAAACTTATTGATATTGAACAAACTGCTGTTGCTGTGATGTTATTGATCTCCCTCATTAGGAGTCTGACTTCTTAAGTAAATCTACATCTGTTGTTCTGCTCATTGATATCCAGCCTCCTGCTTTGTTTATGATCGATCAGATTACAGGATCTTCAGAAAAAAGACACCTATTGATCTGTGATCAGTCTTTTATTGATCTCACTTCAAAAGATCAAATCCAGACAAACTGGTACAGGGGCATGTCTATTTGCTTTATGCTTAATCTTTCAAACTTTACACATTCTGTGACTTGAAATCTTATAAGATAAAATATCAAATTAAATCATGTTGATCTTTGTGTTTCCTTCATTTAAAATAAACAAATTGTTAGTGAAGCAGAAATTATAGCGCAAAAGAATTAAAGTTATTTTAAACCTCATATTTAGTCATAGTCAACTTTATTGTTCAATGTACCATAAATACAGCACTGATGAAATTACAGTCCTCTCATATGTATTTATACTATATTTATTATATTTACAGTATATTGAATTAAATTTTATATATTGATTATATACCTCAGGAATAAGTAACACATAGTTTAAACAATAACAGACTAGATTCCTCTGTGTGGACAGTATGTCTGTTTCATCTCTGCTGGCTGTTTGAAGTGTAGATGAAGTGAGAACAATTCTTTGTGATCTTAAATGTTCGATGTGATTGATCCAGATCAATTCAGCCTCGCTGGTTTCACTGGGAGACCCTCAGATGTTTGTGATTGAGAACTTTCACGCCTCATCAGAACCACAAAAGAACCGTTCCTTTGGTGTTCCTTTGAAGCGAATGTAAATAACTACCGGTTATTAACGTGATGTTAAAGACATGCTTCACATTAATAGTTCCATTCTTTCTCTTTTATACTTCCACTCTAAAAACACCTGTTTTGTTCCTTTATAGTTGCCTGAATGTTTGAGTTACTTTTCAAATTACAGTGAAACCTAAGTGGGGAAACATCATATAGTGAAAATGGAAGAAAAGTCAATGAGATAAACACGTGAAATGTATCAGAATTTATACTACTACTACTACTACTACTACTACTACTACTACTAATAATAATAATAATAATAATGATAATAATAATAATAATAATAATGTAAAACAATAATCAATAAGAATAAATAAATGAGGAAACTGTGTCATAAAGTAAATAAATGTTTACAACCAGCAGCCGTAAAGCACAGGGAATATGGAGGACTTGAAGTACACGTGGTTGATAAATGGACACACTTCTACTTGTATTGCAGTTTTTCAGAGTGATTTTAATTCTTGTGCTGATGTTAAGGATTTGATGCCGTCTTCCATCCGTGACTGTTCCATCATAATCAATAGTAATAATTAATAATTATCCGCAGATTTATTAAATCTTATTTATGTGAGTGAAGGTTTCTGATTGTTGCAGCAAACACTGATGGCGACATCTACAGGCCAACAGACGTGCTGCAGCAGATTTATTTCAAACAACATATAACAACATACAGTATACTGTATTACAGATCAGTCATTCTTCATAATATAAATGTGTCGGAAAATTCGGTATAAAAAATATTTCCCGTAAAGTATCACATGACAGGGTCATCCGTCAAGAAGTGAGTCAGCACATTAAAGGCGTAAACAGAAACCCATTAAGATAAAAGTATTATTTAATCCGCGCAGTGTGTCCGTTTGAAGTAATGTGATCATTAACATTAAAATAGATGAGACGTCTCCAGTTCTCCATTCACGCTCATCGGCAGCTCAAAGAGTTCAAGATGTCAAATCAAACATCCAGACTTCTTCTCCTGTCTGAACTCAGACCATCAAACGCTGAATTCATATCAGTCGTTATCACATTAACGAGTCGGCCGGTGTTTGATGGCTGTCCCTTAAAACTGGACACTGCATCGCGTCCGGCCCTTAGAGGCCTCAGCAGCAGCTCCATTCGAACCATGAACGGAGGAAGAATTTCGGACTTCAGCATCGATCGCATCTTGTCCCCGCAGGTCGGATTCAAGCCGCCGGTGGAATTCCCACAGGAGCAGAATCCAAATGGGCCCTACAGGGGATTCAGAGTGGCCCCCAGGAACCTCGGAATTCCAGCAACGCTCCCGGTTCTGGCGCCGAGTCTCCGGCTGAACCGAGAAATGAGCTTCGGAGAGGAGTTTTACCCGTACGGGTCAAGATTCCACCACGGACACCCCAACATTTACCCAATCCCCGGGGTTTATGTGTACATCAACACCCAGGAGCCCACAGGTACTTCAGCTCCGGGGTGCATTTCAAATTCTTGGTTCAACTTGGAAAACTATTCATCCAAACAACTTAAGTAATATAAGATTTATATGTGCAATATAGTTCATGATATTGGTTTTAACATTTTTTTTCTTTTTCCAGACTCTCAGCATTTGCCACGTTTCCATGGTTATCAACAGGCCGGGCCGGCGGCCCAGCCGCTACCTCCGCAAAGGGCCCGGATGAGGACCGTCTTCAGCGACAGTCAGACCAAGAAACTCGAGGCGCTGTTCGCGCGCACCGACTACCCGACGGTGGAGGCGCGCGCCGAAGTGGCGATGAGCACCGGGCTGAGCGAGGAGGTCGTCAGGGTGAGTCCGACACGATGGGGTTAACTGTAGACCTCGTGGGCTTAACGCGTAAAACCTCTCCTGCATGCGTAAAAGTTTTCCAGGTTACATTTTACGCATGGCGCACACACCTACCAGGGGAGGATTTTATATTTGCAACCGCCGAGAATGTTGTTTTTAATCGGTGTCCAATTGTTTTTTTTTGTCTAAAAAAACCCCCAATTGGACCCCAGTCAGTCTCACAGCAAAATAGACCCCATTAAGAGGTTCCTCTTAGAGTTCAACCGGATTCAAGATTTCTTTTATTCTTTCAACATCGCAACTTTACCTTGACAGTCTCTAACAGAACGTGCGCGCATCGTCAGGACTGTGCGCTCTGCGATGTGAGGTTCTAATTTCTACAAATCAAGCCTAGTTTTTAAAGAAATAAAATATTCAATGATTTCATAATCATTACCCAAATACTGTAAACCACCCATCCATTTTTCTTGAAGACAAGATGACCGTAATCATTCCCGAACGCATCGCCAGCACATGGCAGGAATACTGTTGTGGAAAACTCATGTGGAAAATGCTTTTTTATTTTATTTTATTTTTATTTTTTTTACATTTTCATCAGTTTGTCAGTTGCAGATTGTTCAATTTAAAAGAAATTTGAAGTATGAGAAAACAGGAGTTTCACATGAAACCAGCGACAGTGAAAATATCTTTTATCACTGAGCTAAAAGCTTCAAATTTTCTAATAAAAATGTAAATTTCTATTTATGCTATTCTTGGCAGATGACCAACATTTTTCCTGCTAATGCTACATGACCATGATGCTGACATCTCTCTCTGTTTCCAGGTCTGGTTTAAGAACCGCAGAGCCAGGAGGAAGCAGAAGAGCAACGAGTCAAAGGTCAAGCCGGCCTCTCCTGCCCGCAGCGCCCGAGGAGACAAGAGCCTCTTCGCCTCCTTCCTCTGAGCTGGAGTGATGCACTACCTGCTGATCAGCCACGTGAAAGGAGCCAGAAGTCAAAGGTCATCAGGCTGAACCAGCATCAGAGATGATGCATTCAGAGGCAGCTGATATATTGGATCTTAATTTTTTGAAACGTTTGTTCTCTACTCTTGATTTTAATTTTTTCGGATTTGTAACTTCCTCATTGTATTAAACACACTGAGTTGATTTTTAAACACAAGCATTACTTAGTAGATGGAGTAGTTTCAATTTATCAACAAATAAAATCATGATTTCCAGCTTTTGTTGCATTTAATTATTCTTAATTAACTGTAAAAATGCAGCTTGTGTTCAGTTCATTTTGTTTAAGATGTAATGAAATGCAAGTGAATAAACAGTTAATTTCAAACTTTTTTCTGTTTTCTGAGTGTCAAAGAACTGGACAGAGATAGAAAAACATCAAATTCTTTATTATATTCATAGAGTTGTTGTCATTAGGAGCACTTCCATGCTGATGATAAGTAGATACACATACTGAAAAAATACTGAAGGTTCCAGAGAGCATGCAGTGAGTATCTGTGAGGATGAGGACGCCGACGTTCTTCCTCCCGTTTCCCCTTCAACATCAGTCAGCTCCACACGCCATAAAAACCAGGAGTTACTCACACACATGGACTGAAACCCAGCACAAAGTAACACACACACTATAAAACCGGAGAACAAAAAGTACACTTAGTGAAGTTATCAAAATATAGGCTATATTTTTAATGCTAAGACAACCAGTGCTGAGTTAGTTTATACTAGGATGAGTTCAGTATTTACTCAGACACATACACAGATAGGTTATTGAGGACAAAACCAGTGATTCTGAATGCCTGATGATCAATCACTTAATCATCCATTAGGTTTTCATTGACTTCCTCTCAGATGTTACTTAAAGGAAATTTACAGAGAGACACTGCAGAAACACAATCCTGCTAAAATCTAGTCCACTGCAGATTGAAGACTTCCACTGGCTGGAACGTTTTGGGAGTTTTGGGTTTTATTTGGGGGATTTGATGCTTCATTAACACCAAAGAGTAAAATCCAAGATAAGGATCACATTCCCAGGTTGTGTACACTGTATAAAATGTTTTTAATTTCAAAATCAGACTAATTTTTGTGCATCAAACAACTCAGGACGTTCTTTCCTAAACCTGGGAGTGTTATTTGACAATATGAGATCTCAATACATCTCATCGCTGCCCAAATTCTTTGTTTTTCAAATTTGTCTTGGTTAGATTTTCTGACAAGAGCTGCAATAAGTTTATATTGCAGTTCTTGACATGTTTAAATGAGTGATAAAAGGTTAGCTCAATTTTGACATGGATGCAAAATATCTGCAGTGGGTTTTACACCACAGAGTTCCAGTATGGAGCAAACAAAGAAGACAAAGTCATGGAAAGATTTGCTTGTTGTGAGATAATTCACTCACTAGTGACACCTTGTGGTCAAATTAGAGAGAACTCCACATTTACATAGCTGGAAAAGCATTATGTTCAAGCCTCCAGAGGCTCCACTGGGATATATTGACTGTACTGTACGTTAACTGTACAAAGACGAACCTCACCATCACTGCGATCCACTGACATCTATATTCACCAACGAGGGAGGAGTCAACAGACCTTGACATACCAAAGAAGTGTATTTGTATCTACACATTTTCTGTGTGCGACACTGTTAACTACAACATGAGATACTTAAATTAACATCCATGTTGGGTGGGATAGAAGGGGAAAGTAGCCAACAGCGTCAGTGCAGGAAAGTAAAGCAATGAGTCATCTGCATATTATCTAAACGTCACATCGGAATTTGAAAGAAATGTTGCTGACCTTGAGTTAATTTAATGTTTCCACGGAATGTACAACATTTCTCATCTCTGAACAAAGGCTTACATTGCATAAACATCATATAATAACTTTTAGGGGACTGTGATGTTGAAATTTGCTGCAGGCAGAAGTTTTTAGGAAACTCCAGCAATTTCTTCAGATTTTAAGGGAACATTTGCCCTCGTAAAATGAATTCTAGCCACCCTGTCCCCCCTCTTATTGTATATTTAGTTTCTTTAGAATGGGAAACCGAGTTCTAAATGCTCTGTACTCTGATCACTTGACTTGTCTGCCAGCATGTCTGACTTTAAGTTTGACTTGTGACAAAGCTCAAGAATCGAGTGAAGTACTGCTTCGGCCTGACGACAAACACCAAAAACCCGATGATGAAGGCGCTGTTGTGATCATTAGTATAATTGTGAAGCAGATTCCACAGGCACAAAAAGAACGATTACCGACAGCAGTGAGCAAGAGCAACAACAAAGTGTCTGATTGGCCGAGGCCGCGGGGTGTCGACTGACCAGGGATCAGTTCTGACACAACCTGAGTGGAAACTCAATGATTTTAAAATTTCAAATGTCGAGAACAGCTTTAATTCCAGGATTTTTTTTACAAACACAAAATTGGCAACATTTTTCAAAAGATGGAAAAAAATTTAAAAATTGCAAAAAAAAATTAAACTTTCTTAATTCTGATGATTAAAAATAGCTGTCTCACTATTTTTACTGTGAAATCACATTCGATTTTTGACAAACTCTTAGATGCAACTGATTTATTTAGATTTATTTTAGCAAGGAAGGTTTTCCTAATATTCAAAATAAAAGCATGCACCTTGCAGTTGCCATGTGTAGCTTGGGGTAAATTTTCTAAAATAAACATCTTTTTTTTAAAATCTCCACCGTCACCGGTGGCCTCGGCCATTCGAGTGTTCATCTCTCTGCTGTGGTTTACAGCGTGAAACATCGACACAGGAACCGTTTCCACACGGAGGTCAACACTGCTTAAATATTGCTGAGAGATCTGAACATCAAGCACACACGTAGATTAACTGTTTTCTCATTTGGTCACGTTTCACAAAAACGCACTGACGTCGTATTTAAGTGGAGTAAGAAGGATGAGAGAAGAGGGGGAAGGAAAAAGGGGGGGAAACTTTTGAAAACATCAGTCACCAGTCACTCTCCATCTTTATTTATAAAGATGGAGAGTATTGATGGAGGTGATTATTACTGATTGACAGTAAATTAAGACGTAAATCGACATTTTGTGGGGCTGAAAACACATTTTTACTTTGCATCAAATAAAGTCTTTGTTTTGGGTCTTTTAGCACTTTTTGGTGAACAACAGATTATGATTGTAGCTCTTTATTAGACTATAATATACTATATTCTACCTCTAACTACATGGGTAATGCTTGTATTTGGCAAGGTACTTCTCAATAACATTTATTCTAAGATGTTCAGTTACTATAATATCTAAGGAGAATATTTCATCTATTAAAGTCTAAATGATAAGGATCTGATAGATTAAAACTGATACAGGACTCTAGTAGTTCAACTGAGGTTAAAGCATGCAGGTGTCACAGGTAGTTTCTGATTTAAATGTTAACTGTCACATGCGTAACAACAGTTCTCTGAGTGGAGAAGCTCAGTCATGAATATCTCCAGCTCAAAGCTGCTTTGAATTAAAGTGAAGTGGATAACAGACTTCATTTTTTTACAGCCAAGATTTGGCCCGCAACTGATGCTAAATACCTGGATGGATCTAGAAATTCTTTACGTCTGGATCTTTAGTGCATCGTGGGAGCATTCACAGCTGATTATAAAGCATTTATGATGAGTTATAACTACAGTCCTGCATGTTGGGGTGAAAATTTATGACCCATTTTTGCCTAAATTCTGTACATGGGTCAGACGAGAGCCAGAAACAAGTTCATATATTTTTGGTATAGATATTTCTCAACATTTTCACTAATTATTCCAAGATAATGAAAGATTTCTATTTCTGGTGGATGGGTGGTGCGTATCAGATAAAAACCTCTTAAAAGCAGTACAGGTGGTCATCAAGCATGACGGACACACTATGAATGTCTACATAATGCACTACAGATAAGGTCACAGGTACGGAATGGAGTTCCAAGCTTTGCCGGTACTTAGATGTTTCCTTGCAGTTGTCATGGTAACCCAGCTTCAGTACAATCCCATCATCATCGTTCTGGTATTTATGCAGAGCTGATTACAGGATTTGATGAACTTTTGTGAACTGCATTACTTGTAGATGCACAAACTGATGTCAGGCTTCAAATGAAGATGCAACTTGGATGAACACAAGCTGGGACGCAACAATGAGAGCTTATCCAACAAATAATAGTATTTTAGGGGAGTTACTTCATCAGAGGTGGATTCTCTGTTGGTTAAAGGAATGCAGGACGTTTTGATCGGATACAAGGCACTATAGATTTTGCTATAGAACAACTAAATTAGAGGGATTTGAGCTGAGAGTAAGATAAAGAAGAGGGATGGGTTTTCACAACAAGACTCACAACAGCAAAAGTCTGAAGAGAGAGGGAAGCGAAAAGTAAACAATGACGAAGGGAGAGCGGAGAGGTCGATCTGAAGGAGGAGTAGAGGAGGAGGAAGGAGGTTAGGACTGCATCTCGGCACGCAGCATCCATGGAAACCAACAGCAGAACAGCAACCTGGACGAGAGGAAGATGGGAGGAGGAAGAGGAGTTGAGAGAGTTGAGCTCTAAGTAAAACAAAAATCTGAATCAAGATGTGGAAAATGCTGCATTCAAGTCTTGGTTCTCTGTTCTCACCTGGATATGGAGTTCTCAGAGGTCAGGTCTTTAGGAGAACGCATTGTGTTGAAGTTACGCTTGGGCTGTGACACTGAACACACAAAGAGTCTGTTAGTGCTGCAGCACAAAGACGACATCACTGGTGGACATTGGGTTCTGTTCAGAACCAATACCAGAGAAAGAAACGCCAGGAAAGAAAGTAAAAAGAAAGGTGTATTTTGGTGTAAAGACTGAACACTTACTGGTGACCTGGTGGACTTTCTTCACCATGGATTTGTCGTTCTGTGAGCCGTCTTTAGGGCCTCCGATTCTGACAAAACAGCAACAACAACAGTCTCTTTATGCATCACAAAGACGAGAAACTAAGCCTTTTAAACAAAACATAAAAATCCCAGTTTTTCTTGCACCTGGAACCTCTGGACCCCTGCACGTCTGGACCTTACCTCTGGACGCGGGAGGGTGGAGCAAACACTCCATATTTGGGCAGGCAGCTGAAGTAGCGGACTCCAAACACAGAGCCGTCGTGTTTTCCAGTCGGCTGATCCAACTCGATACCAAACCAGTAACCTGCAAAAATGTTAGCGGCATAAAGATTGAATAGTCCTCACTGCTGCACAAAACGAAAGCGACCAATAGGTAAAGAGAAAAGGAAGCGTCCAAAATCGACTTGATGCTCAGCATGCCTTTGAGCGAAAGTTATGTTGGACGCGTCGGTACAGTCATTCTAACAATCCGGTGAGTTATGCAACCGATAAAGACACAGCTAGCATCCTAGCATGCTAATGTAAAGGCAAGTAAAGCAGACCTGGAGCAAAATCGGTCTTGCCGTAGAAGCGCACAATGCCGTTTTTCTGTCCGGCCACCAGGACATGATCTCCAACTTCCACATTCAGTCCCTCCGGATCCAGACTGGCAACTGAAGACTTCTTCTTCTGGGCTGAGGAATCACAGAACAAACTCTCAGAGACACAAACGACTGGAAACGATACAAACATGGTTCAGACAAATCACCAAATCTGGGTTCAGAGAAATGTCTGACATAAGCAAACCTTTCTCTCTCTCCTTCTCCTTCTTTTCCTTCTCCTTCTTGGTCTTTCCAGCCAGGCGGGATGCCAGGTCTATGCGTGGGGTTCTGGGGGTGGAGGTGACGGATGATGACGTCAGATCCACAGCCTTAGAAATCTTTGACACTGGGGCAAAAATCCCTGTCGGGCAGAAACACCATCACGATATGATGAGCCTCTCTCTCTCTCGGTATGACAGCTCTTCTATTTTCTTTCCCAAGAGAGTACTGGTAGCAGCTGTTACCTAGCTTAGGAGGGCAGATAAAGTAGCGGACACCCCCAACACTGCCATCGTTCTTCCCCTCGGGCTCATCCAGCTCCACGCCGACCCACTGCCCGCTGGCGAACTCCGTGGTCCCGCAAAACCTCAGTGTCCCGCTCTGAAACCAACGCAGATGAATGAAGCTCACAGACAAGAAAGCAAACCTCTACAGACTGAAGCTGAACAGGGATTAGTTAGTCATGTGACAGGAAGTGCAGGTCAGTTCTTGAGTCTCTATGAGCTGGCGCCCAGTCCCACCAACCTGTTTGAGGTTTGCAGGCGGGCTGTCGTCTCTGCTCTGGTCTTTCTGGAGCTACACAGTGAGAACACACTGTTCAGAGCTCAAACAGGATTCACACCACTGGCTAAACTGGGCGCTACTTCCCTTTAGTCAAACTGCACTTTGAGCCTAACGGTTCGACCGTTCTTACCACCAAACCTCACGGCTCAGTTAAACATCAGCTGCTTATAGAACCAACTTTTCAGGCCTCTGACCTTCATGTCGTCCAGCAGGACCCGATCTCCAAGCTTCATCCCCAGCGAGGACAGCATCAGGTTCCCTGGGATGTTATCATAGTTGGGCAGAGTCGCTCTGGGAAGGTTGCAGCTCAGAGGGACGGCGTCCAGCAGGAGCTGCTTCATCTCTTTGGCCACCATGGCGGCCTCGGCCTTATCTAGACTCATATCCATGGGGTCAGGTACCACATCGGCTGGGACCAGGCCCTTATCGTTCTGCAGTGAGACAGAGAAGACTATTAGAGTCCCCAGGAGGGGTCAAGTCTCAGCAGGGACTAAGAGGAGACATCTCAGATGGATAACCTCGTTCTGTCTTGTATTACTGCTAAGTACCTCTAGAGAGCGTGGGGCAAACGTGTTAGTTATAAAAATCATTCTTGAACATTCTTTATTCAGGGTATGATGTCAACAAAGGTACGTAATGCACCTTTAATTCCGCCAGAATAACAACAGGAGGTGGCAATTCTCACCCGGACTGAGGGGTTGGCTCCATGCTCCAATAGACATTTGACGGCACCCAGACAAAGGTTGGAGGCAGCAATGTGGAGCGCCGTACCGTAATGGAAATCACTGCAGGTGGAATTCAGCACTGAAGAAGAAGAGGAAGACGAGAAAGAAGAGGAGAGGAAGAGGAAGAGGAAGAGGATGAGTCTTTGAGTCTGAAGTCGTTGTGCAATCCACATTGTGATTTTTTAGGATTGAACCTCTGGGCTTGGACGCTTTCAGCAGGACTCGGATCAGTTCCGGAACGTCGAAATAGGCGGCGTAGTGCAGAGCGTTCATGTTGGTCCAGCGGCTCCTCAGACTCGCGTCGGCGCCCAGAGAGATAAGCTGAGCACTGAGGCGCAGTGCCGCCGCCGGGTCGCCTGCAGACATGTGACCATCAGACTGAAGAGCAGATTCCAAAACCCATCGGTCGATCGATCGGATCCACTGACGGACTCACCGACTCCGTGCGCTCCAGCCTTACAACTGTAGTGAAGCAGCGTCATGTCGGTCAAACCGTCGCGGTCGTTCACGTGGCAACCACGCTTCAGGATCTGGGAGAGAAGACAGGCGTTCATGAAAGACAAGAAGCGGGAGAGACTGATTTACAAATGAAGAGAAAAAAACCTCCGCTCCGCTCCACTCGTCCATCATGAGTTCGCGTCTCACCTCGTTGCCGATGATGTCGATCTTGTGCTGCACCTGAGGGACCCACTGACGCACGATGGCGAACAGCTCCGGGATGCTGGTCCGGGGGTCCATGAGGATCTCCAGGCAGGCCGGGTCGTTGGGGTCGAAGAAGGTGAAGGCTGGAGATGGACGGAGGCGAGAAAAGGTCAGAGGACAGAGTATAAAAGACGGAGGTGTTTAAGGTGGTGCGACTGAAGCGGTGTGTAGTTAAGGTGGAATGACGTACTGTAGTCTTGGGGCAGGGGGGCCTGGGCGGAGGGGTGCACCATTGCTCTTCTCCGGGGCTCGTGAACCGGACTCTGGTACTCCGACACCAGCTGTGGTTCTGGTTCGGGCTCCGGCTCGGCCTCCTGCTCCCGACCGGCTGCTGGGTCCTCCTCTTCCTCCCGCTCCTCCCCCTGCTCGTCACCTTCTTCATCTTCTACGTCAAACCTCTCCTCACCCTCCCTCTCGTCTTCTAGCTCATACTCCTCCTCATCTTCGTCCTCTTCTTCCTCTTCGTCTTTCTCCTCGTCGTCATCCTCCTCCTCGGTCAGCGCTTCCTCCTCCTCTCTCTGGATCCTCCCCTCCTCCTGCTCCTCCCGGTCGTGCCTCTCCTTCTCCTGCAACCCCAGGTTCTCCTCTTTAGTCATGATGGGGATGCTGCAGCTGGGCCTGAGGAGACGACAGGAGAACGTTACCACCCTATGGAGCACGGATAGAACCGGCTCTGGTTCCACAGGATGTTCAAAAGGCGTTAAAACCAGAATCACTGGACCGGTCCTCAGCCTCATGCTGACGATGGCAGCGGCTAAAAGGCTAAGCTACGCTAAACGTCCATCATTAGCTGCCAGAGGCTGACTGGATTAAATCTACTCTCCACTTTAGCAAATGGACAAGACGCTGACATCCATCCAGCTGCTCCCTACATCATCCATCCATCATTCCTTCATCCATCCATCCATTCATCCATCCATCCATTTCCTCCTCCATGGAGGAGAGGGAGCAGACGTTCCATCGGGAAATTTATAAAATCCAGCATCTTCTCAGGAGAAACATTAGAACTGAAGAAATGGGTAAAAGAATGTTTTCATGTGTTGGAAATGGATTTTATCAAACATATGATTCTGATCAGTTCAAACATATTTTATATATTATTGATAAAATGTTTAAATCAGTGATAGATCCTGGTTTTTGTGTTCAATACTCAACCAGTCCTTCTCATCCAATACCTCCCTGTCTGTAGCAGCAGCTACATGCTAAACTAACATCACAAAGCATGGGAACACGTCTGTGGTCTCAGCTGGACGATTCCTGCCTGAACAGGGCTGCAGACGCCATCAGGAGAAACATGACAAAGGTTACGCAAGACGACCCAATGAGTCAGTCAGGATCTAAATCTGTAAGCATGAAACCATCCTGCAAAGACATCTGCAGAAGGGTTCCACCAGTGTAGAAATCAAGGCTACACCTGATTAACTGATTGAGTGATTGAACTAAACTGTTTCAGAAATGCACATTCCAGGAGGTTTTTGTTTTTTTCCTTCGATTTCCTTCTCTGATAAAGGAGAAGCTCCTTCTGAGTTTTCAGTCAACACCGCTTAGAGAGAAAATACAGTAGTAATAATAATACTGTAATTTTACTCAAACTGGAATATTTTGGGTAATCATAATAAAAGTGAAAATAGATATAGATAAAAACACGTTGTAACAGCTGACGATGGTTGTGATGATCTTGGGTGTGTGTGAACCATGTGATGCTACCAGCAGGTTCTGAGAGGAGGAGGAGGGGAGGAAGAGGAGGCCGTGGCAGCATCCTCCTCCAGCCAGCCACCATTTTACAACAAACCGCACACATAAAATAGCACAAGACACGCAGGGCTGACCCGCACGGCTTCCCACGCAACTCGAACTCCAACCCACCAGCGATGTTTACCACGTTCAAGAATAAAAAACGAGCAGACACGAACCGCAACAGCGGCGTTTGTGATTTGTGCCAATGTGCGTAGTAAAGAACGGAAGCGCAAAAACGCCCCATTGCAAACAATGAAAAAACGCACACGCACAACAAAAACAGTAACACACACTAAAATACGAATATTAGAATTACAAACGTTAAAAACATAAGAGCTCGTCGAAGAAGATCAGAATGTCAGCGGATGAAACCCAGAATAACAGAGGCTGTTTTTGTTTTGAACAGCGCCCCTCTCTCCATCTCTCTGCGTCAGCCTCTCCATCTTCACACAAACAGCATCCGACACGACAGACTGAGAATAACTCACGACCCGCGTGTCACAAAAGGAGAGACAGGTGCGTTTTTTTTTACCTGGAATCAAGCCGCTGGTTGTTCGCTGATGGGCCTCTCTCCTCTCTGTTGGCTGCAGAAAACAACACTGATGCTCCGTCTCTCTTTCCGGCTGCGCTCACAGCTCTCTCTAATTTAATTCACTTCACGTCACTGAAGCTCAATGGCGTCTCGTGTTCAGTCAATACCAAACCCCCCTATATACAACTACATACAAACCTGCTTTAAACAGAACCTATCCCATTTACTCCGCGGAAAACATTCAGAGAAGCATTTTAAGGGCTGTGCGTCACATTTTTTTTCATGAATTGCAAAATTGTCCTAAAAAATATGAATGTCCTGAATTCCCCCTAAAATTGTATTTAAAACCTCTTTCAAAAACCTTTAATGAGATTATGTATTTTTTTTGTACAGTATTGCTCACAAACGTGGTTTTCCCCCCCCAACTGTGCGCCCCCCCATGGTCAACAAAGTAACTACATCTTTACTTCCATAGAACTGGACGCTTGTTATAATTTAGGATTGTGAAGTGGACCCACGTCCACAAATCTAAGGTGTAAAATAGTTATACAAAAGCAAATATTTCATTTGTCAATTCTTTTTGCACATGCAATTTCAAAAACAAGACCTCGTTAACTTTTTGTAAAAGTTTATTCAAAATTTGATGCCCAATTAAAAAAAAAAAAGTTGTGAAACGCTTAATAAAAACGCCACATGCTGCATTTGACACAATTAGCTGGTGTCAGGTGATAGTATTATGAATTAGCGTGATAGATAAACCAATCTTACAAAATACCACTGTAAAAGACAGAATAACAGTAAAATACGAGCATGTAATAAAGGGCACCAAAAAACATTAAAACAATTAAAAAGAAAGTTGAGGTAGAGAAAAGTGACCAGAACTTGGGATTGCTCATTCCAGCAGAGAGTAAAGTCTGTGTGTGGCCTCTTTCACTCGACCCGCAGCGGGTTCTGGTTCTGACACCATCCCATTCATGAATTCTGGTCGGCTTCTCTTCAAGGGGGGGCTGGTCGTGTTAAAAGGCACTGGAGCAGTCCAGATAGTTGGTCCGGTCCACTAATTTCAAGGCACCTGTAATCCCCCGCCATGGTGGAGTGGGTGGAACCCCACACCGTCTCTGCGTCGACATGTGCGTGAACTCCTTCAGGAGCCAGCAGAGTCTGAGGCTGACCGTCAGCACTTTAAAATCCATCTTTATGACATAGTGTCAGAACACCCCCCCACTACCACCCACACCCCACCAGTGATTCTCTTGCATCCCTCCATGAGCAGTCAGTTAGGCGTCCAAGCCGGTGTCACTCCGTTTCCATTACTTCCGAATCCGAACCGGCGGTCGATTCGCTTTCTTTGTCGGCGGGCTCTGGTTTCCCATCCTCCCCTCCGCGGGAGTCGTTGTGCTGCTGCCTCGCCTTCAGTTTGGCCCCGGCTCGGCAGCCCCGGTACCTCCGCTTCAGATCATCCGGGATGGGATGGCGAATGCCGATAGAAGCTCTGTCCCGGAGGGCAAGCAGTTCCTCTCTGGAGTAAACCAGAGTCTTCTTCAGCACCGGGTTCCCGTTCGCGTCCATGGGAAGAGAATCAGCTGCGCCCCGCGTGGGATGAGGGTGACAGATAGGGAAATCAGCTGGTGGTAATGAGTCTCCTGTCAAACGTTTTAATAGCGCTGTAAAAGCGTAGAAACAACCCCCACGGGGTAAAAATCTAAAATTTGATTGGCTACTCAATGTCCCGCCCTATTTTTCTAACATCTGATTGGTTATTATTTATTGAGAGGTGGGGCTTTAAATCAAACAAATTATCTAAATCTACGTTCATAACGGACCATTTTTTGTTGATAGCGACAAAACTTATACACAGTTAGTTACTTACAGAATAGTCTAGTATTTTAATTGCGCCAGGAAGTGCAGGACGCAATAAAACTTCGAAAATTCTCTCGAAAAATCCGACAATCTGCCGCCAAATGATTCTGACATCTGATTGGCCACTTTCGCATTGAGAGGCGGGACCTTGATTTCAACCCTTCACCGCTGCCTTCACAGTCTGGGGTCAACATGTTTTACAGGTAGAAGAAGATTGTTTTCTTTAGAAAAACTTTTTGATTTAACAAAATTATTCCATTCTGAGATTTTGAAGAATAAGGTGTGGAAGCTTTAAATTATTATCTAAAATTTAGAATATAGTTTCAATCTCTTTCAATGAACAAATTCACCCACAGCATTAACATTAAAAACACTACATTAATCTTACCCTCATATAAGTGTACGTATTTGTAGGATTGTGGGGGGTAAATGACTCAACCATTGTGAACTTTTAGGTGACTCCAGCTGTCTGTTGGTGGGGGCCTACAGCCAAGAGGTGAAACCTGTATAAATGAGTGAAAACAATGGTCTGCTAGGACCTCAATAACTCCCATCAGATTAAACATCTGGAACTTCCCATCAGACATTCTTTTTCTGTAAGTTTATTTATTATCCGTTTATTGCACAATAAATCAGATACGTCTTTTATTGGATTACTGTCTATATTCAATGAGAAATTAATTCTTAGCATGTCTGCTAAGTATTAATATCTGTTCAGAAGTGGTTCACATAGCTCATATATCAGTATGTATTTTACATGCTTTACACAATAGTGGAATAAATGCTGTGTGGTCACAACACAGAATTTATTCAGTGCGATGTTATGTAACAGTGTTATAAATAAATGTATTTTTAGATATATTTTTTATGAACTTCCCCAAATTTTATATTTACGTTGTTTTTTGGTTCCATGATTTGGTTGTGTTTCGGTGGGGCAATTATTGGGGGTGCACACGCCCAGGCATCCTCGTGCTGGTGGTCTGGAGAGAGGGACATGCCAGCTCTCACATGACGTGCCCCACCCTTTGTGTTTCAGAAATAAAACACAACGGATCTGCTTCACGTCTCCTTCGGTTCTTCGGCCATCTACAGTCATAAAATTATCACCGTCATTATAAATGTAACCGGCCAGTTACATTACACCACACTGTGGTGTAACATCACACCTTTCAACAACACACATTAGAGGTACTGTATTCTACTATTTTACAGCATTCTATAAAATTGACTTATTCTTTGGAAATTTGTCCCTGACATTGTGTAATTAAACCCCATTACTCGAAATCCATGCAACATTATCAATAAAGTTAATGTAAAGATAAAGTATTAATTTATATTTCCATGTATGTATACAAGTTATTTTGGTACAACGTGTTTTTTTTTTAATACATTTCCCCCACTTTGGGCATTTTGCCCTCACCCATCATGGCAGCTTCACGCTGCAATCGAAGGTCAGACTCACTCTTGCTTTTCATTGGCCTAGACATTCTACAGCCCGCCTCTTTCCTGATGGGTGTGGCTATTCTCTGCTCTGAGTGGGTTTCCTCTCTGCCATTCAAAACGACTCAACCAATTAAGTGCCTTTGTCCTTCTCACATACGTTCGCCGGTAGCTTGCGCAACTATTCAACATGTCGGCTACGTCCGTGTTCCCCATGTGTGTGCGAGCGAGCCGGGGCCTCTTAAGGCTCAGGAACGGGGCAGTGGGTGCCTCCTCCGCGTCCGTTGTGGACATTGTCCGTACACTCTCCACGGACAAGCCGCCAGCTGTGACGGGCGGTGCGACGGGCGGACTAGCTCAGGCTATCCTCCAGGAGAGACTACAGCAGCAGAGTCAGGTGAACGAACTAAGCTAGCCTGCTTGTGTACGATTGATTTTGTGAACGCGTGAGCCGTCTGTGCTTCGGGTGGAGAGCACGAGTAAACCGCAGCTTGAGTGTTTAGATGTAACCCCGCCCACATAAGAAGCGAGTGTACTAAAATCTGAGCAGCTTTTCTGACGTTTTCCCTAGTTTGGGAAGAAAGCTAGCTTTCTAGCTAACACTAAGCCACGAAGAGGAGAACCAACAATAAAAAAAATGTCACCGTCGAGTGGTTATTGCTTGTTATTTGTCACGACACGTGTCAACAGGAGAAGTTATTATTCCACGTCGTGTACATCCAGTTTTCTGAATGAATGGAACTGAGATTAGTGTAGCTAATTAACTAGCTAAAGTTAGCCTGCATGTTGATGTGGTTGGTTTACTGTGTCTATCACGCGTGTAAGTGACACACCGGTAGAAGCGGTCATTACGTTAACTCAATCGTTTCATTCCTCAACGTGCCGATTGATGAAGCTTTTGATTTTTTGTGATGTCCCACCCTTGCTCGCTCTGAAACTTAGCATGTGGTTAGCATGATCTCTGCTGGCTAATGCTGGCAGTCATAGGCTCTCCTCTCAGGGTAGCATGCGGTTTATCAGATTGTTGCGCACACACACGTTGCCTGTGTTAAGGCTGCGTTTTGTCTGCAGCATCTGCTGGATCAAACACCCAAGGTTTGTTTGGTTTGAAGGTCAGAAGAGACCGACACCCCCCCCCCATCGAAACCCAAATCTCAGCCAACACGTTTCTAACCCTGAGAGAGAAACGTGTCACTGGAGAAATGACATGAATACAGTATATACTTGTAGCACAAGCCAGCTGGGATAGGCTCAGAGATCCCTGAGACAGCTGAGAAAGCAGTAGAAGATGAATGAATGAAATAAGTTCTATATAATCTTAATAATAATTTGCTTTATATACTGTATGTATATAATGAAAGATTGTAAAAATAAAAGACAATCATTAAAACTTGGATGGAATATTAGCTGTGGTAAATTTATAGCCCTGTAAGCCCAGAGGTGGAGCACTAGTATTGTAACAATGACCTTAATTGGAGAAGAACGCTGTGCTAGTCTGGGATGTCCAGATAACTTTCTGGTGTTTCATGCAAAAGACGCCTTCAGTAAAATGAAGCAGTATTTATTAGACCTTTATCTGGAGGTGGAACAGCAATTGATTGTTGTTGCTTATAAAGCTGCTCAATGCAGTGTTACTGCTGTAATCAAGTAAAGCTCACATTCCATTTAAGATTAAATTCTATGATCAGCATTAAAGTAATGTCTTCCAGTCACTGATGATGGTGTCTGTGTTTTTCCAGGGCCAGCCTCCTCCAGAGGGAGGTGAGGGAGAAAAAGAACAAACAGATGACAAGAAGCAGAAGGAGAACACAGCCTACGCTAAGAAGATGGTGCTACGGCTGGCGGGGCTAATGGGACTCGGTGGAGCGGTTAGCATGGTCTATATATTTGGTGAGTGGAGAATGGGAGACAGTTAGTCCTGTTGAAAGTCAGGTGACATTTCTCAGTTTAATAATGTTAGCGTCCAAAACAACTGAACTGTGTGTAAAGCATAGAACGACTGCCTGCTGCTCGTCAGCTGGGAGAAACGATTCTCCTGAAGCTCTGAAATCCCAGCAAACAAACATTCAAGAAGAAGAAAAAGAAGAAGAAGGTATACTTTATTGATCCCCTGGGGGAAATTACATTTGTCACTCAGATGTACATTTTTTTGTGTGTGTTAGTTTTTCACAGTCAGTATATACAGGCCCCTGAAACAACCACAGCACACAAGGGGGCCTGTAAGCATGCAGTTAGTACATACACGACAACACACAACATCAAGCTGTACATCGAGAGGCAGTGTGACGGGCAGCAACTTCCTGGAGTGCGCCCCAATAGAGCAGCTCGTAGGGGGGACGGCGCCTTGCTCAAGGGCGCCTCGGCAGTGGCTGGGAGGTGAGCTGACACCTCCCACTGTCGGCCCACACTCCGGAGATGTTCTGGCGGGAGCGGGAATCGATCCATCGATGGCTGGGCGATCTGTCTTCAAGACATCTGCTCTACTGCTGAGCCACTGCCGCCTGAAGTAAATAATACAAACAATACAGAAGAAAATAAACAAGGATTCAAATAATCATTGGTGAAAATATGACTGTGGTGCTAATGTTAATGAAATCAGGAAATCATAGTGAGATTTTTGCTCATTCCAGAGAATTTACAGCCCTGCATGCTAGTCAACATTGTGGTTATTATGTTAATGTGACTTTGAGGAGAAGAAGATGTAAACGTTGATTTTTAATTAAGAGGTGTAAGGTGCATAGTAAAAAAACCCCACACCTTTGAACCATTTCTATAATTGAACAAAAAATAATTTGTGATCATCTGTATGGAGAGAATAAATATCAGAATTTTTCACAGTGAATGTACAAATGTAAACAGGGAAGAGGCCAAGCATTGCCTTCTATACAAACATGAACCAATGGCTGATGCTTCTTCAGGTCAGAGCTACCTGAAACTACAACTGAGTAGTGAGTCAACGGTTTACAGCTGGTAATAAACCTCAGGAAAGCATAGCCAGAAACACTCATGTATAAAACATCACCATCATCCCATGCTGATATAAAAGAGTTGCAGCAACGAGCTGCTTTTTTTCATTAAAAGTAAAAACACATTTCTTCAGAAAAGACCATCTTGGCTTTAGGCTCAGTTTCTTCACAAGGTTTTCCACATGTGGCTTGAAAGTAAGGGAGTCATCAGTCAAGACACCCAGTGAATCACCTCTGTGTTGTTTCCCTCCAGAGTGGAACGCTTGTGAATGGTATTTCATTAAAATGTTTAAGATTCCTCTTTTGGGCACTTGGGTGTTTTAATTACACTGGGCTTGCACTAGGAGCTAGTATGACGAAGCCACTGTGGCTCATTGTAAAAGAATTGAGCAAGCCAAAAAAAAAGCCACACACGGTGTCCAAGACAGTGGCACAGTGCGCAGAGGTCCAATGCTCGTCACGTGGGGGGGGGGGGGTCCGGGGGATCTCCCCCAGGAAAATTTTTAGAAATGGGGTTGTTTTCCTGCATTTTGGTGCATTCTGAAGGCAAAATCTTCTGTTCAGTTTACTTACAAAAGTACACTAAAGTCAACAGTTCAAGCTTAACTGTCTTTATTTCTATCCTACTTTATGCAGGTATGAATGTGAGATTCAACAATTAAAAACTTGCATTCACTATGTGAAGATACAAAATATTACTCAATGTTTACTTATAAGTCTTACTTGGACTAGAAGACATTTTAACTTTGACCTCCACCAACACCATTGGTATGCCATAGTTTAGTTTTGTTTTTGTTTTTAATTCGATAACATGATTTTTCATTTCAATTTAGAAAGGCATGAAAAATAGCAAGCGAGGTGAAGAGACATTTGCATGCATCGCTGGTTATTCATGCCGGTCATAGGGATCAAAAGTCTTAAGACTACAAAAAAGTATTGATAATTTCTTTCATTTACCTTCTGATCGGTCTGTCACCACTCCTACCCCCTCTCAGCATTCACCATTTGTTGTTCAATTAGAATTTTAACACAAACTACTATATAACACTGGATTCTTAATTTCTTTCGATCGTCCTCGCCTTGTCACCAATTCGCGGGTTTAACTTGTAAAAATAGAATTTTTGTTTTTCATTGGACGAGAGGAGGTCATGAGAGGAGTGCATATCTGATGATCGGGAGCCTTCGGGTCACTTCGGCTATTTCCTTCGGCATGTGCCAACGGAAACAGCGGCGCTAGCGAGAGAGAAAGTTTGTTATCGCTCAGGGATTTTTGCGAGTCCAAAAAAGTTGTAAGTTTTTAGCCTTTTTTTCCTACGAACGTCACTGTGGCTACACAGGTTAAAAACCTTGCAGCCAATCTGGGATTCACTTCGCCTATGGCGACGTGGCGAATCTTCTTTTCCTTTTGGCTTTTCCCTTCAGGGGTCGCCACAGCGAATCAATTGCCTCCATCTAACCCTGTCCTTTGCATCCTCTTCTCTCACACCAACTACCTTCATGTCCTCTTTCACTACATCCATAAACCTCCTCTTTGGTCTTCCTCTAGGCCTCCTGCCTGGCAGTTCAAAACTCAGCATCCTCCTACCAATATATTCTCTATCTCTCCTCTGGACATGTCCAAACCATCTCAGTCTGGCCTCTCTGACTTTATCTCCAAAACCTCTAACATGTGCTGTCCCTCTGATGTACTCATTCCTGATCCTATCCATCCTGGTCACTCCCAAAGAGAACCTCAGCATCTTCATCTCTGCTACCTCCAGCTCTGTCTCCTGTCTTTTCCTCAGTGACACTGTCTCTAGACCGAACATCATCGCTGATCTCACCACAGTTTTGTACAACTTTCCTTTCATTTTAGCTGAAACTCTTCTATCACACATCACACCTGACACTTTTCTCCACCCATTCCATCCTGCCTGTACACGTTTCTTCACCTCTTTTCCACACTCTCCATTGCTCTGGACTGTTGATCCTAAGTACTTAAAATCCTCCACCTTCTTGATCGCTTATCCCTGTAACCTCACTCTTCCACTTTGGTCCCTCTCATTCACACACATGTACTCTGTCTTACGAATGGCGAATGGCTAGCGCAAGCTCAGATTACAGCAACAACAGGGTGGTCATTGAGGTCACCACAGAAAAGAAGAGAATTTATGTGGAACATTTGTTAAAATCAAATCGATAAAGGATGACTTCTCAGGATTGTTAGGGTACAGTCAAGTGGCTAAAATGAAAGCCTCAGCTGTCTGGTAAAGAGTGCCAGAGAAGTGTCAGTTTAAAACCAACAGAGGTTTAATTTAGTGTGTGAAGTTTGGTTTTATGAGCAGCAGTTTGACCCTGAACACAAGATCTGTTTTAGTTTTGATTTCAACTTCCTGTCAGGAAGAATAGCTGAAATCCTTTTTGCTTGAGTGTTCCTGTTGGGACGGATGACTGAAAGGATTTTGGGACATTTTCTGGTCAGGACAGCAGTCGGTAAGTTTAAGTGAGCTGAGGGTCATCACAAAAAACCCAGCAGGGACCGAGTGGATGGAAGGACTGAAGTCACAGCTGTTATTTTACTTGCTTTTCTATCCATCCATGCGATGTAGCCACGTTAGGATGTCGCTTCAACTTTGTACCACAAGTTCGAGTTTTTTTTCCTGGGTCTTTTGGAGATTTCTCTTCACAGGTGTTAAACTGTTGTCTTTCTCTTTCAGGCAGCCATTCAGTGGACGAACAAGGAAACCGGGTGAGTTTGATTGTCACACACATTGTTACACGTCAGCAGTGTTCTTGTTAGCACCTGTGTTTAAGCTGCATGTCAGCGGGTACGTTGGTGGGATGCGAGCCGGCGCCACGGTTTCTTTTGGCACACTTCATCACGTCAGTGTGAACATCAGTCGTTGCCTCTGATGTGTTGTGGTGTTTCGCCCACCTCACGTGTAGTAGATCCTGTTCCTGTTGTAAAGAACATACATGACGTTTGACAGTGACGTGTGTCTCTGTCAGAGGCGTCGCTAAGGGAAAGGAAGCACGCTGATGTCGCCTGCGCTACCTCCCTTTGTTCGTTCCCATGCGGCTGGAGAACACGCGGTACGCTCTGCAGGCGGCTGAAAAATTAGACCAGGCTGGGCTGTGACATCACTTCCTGTCCTATTAATGTACTGCTGACTGATATCCTACTACAAAGCTACACCTAGCACCACTTAGCTAATGTAAGTGCTGAAAAACGGAAGGGTTTTAAAAATTGGATGTTTTATTTGGATTAGAATCAGTTTAAAAGGATTAACACACACATTCGCACAACATGCTTCTCATCTTGGCGTGGTGGCCGTCATGTGCTGCTGGCCAGGGCCTTCAAAAGGCACACTTATGTCACTTCCTCACCCTTGACCTCCGACCCGCCCTCTGCTGTGACATGTGCCATGTGTCAGCACCGTGTGTGTGTGTGTGTGTGTTGCTGTAGTCGTACAGTTATTCGACTTTTTCAAGGTGTCAGTCCAGATAAAGGTGGATTTCAGATTTTATATCTCTTCTGCAAATTGGACAAACCTATGTTGGCCAGATTTAAATACTTATTGTGAATCATTAAAAAGTGAAATGAAAGTTGATTATTTTGTCCTCCTATTTTGAAAATGTGAAAAGATTCATTGAAGCTCATAAATCAATGTCCAGTATTTCTGTATGTAATGAATATACTGTAGATCATTACATTACAGATCATTCCCATGTAGGTGCCTCAACTTCCTGTAATGCTTAACCTTTAAATGTTCCAAATCAGCTGCAGCGAGCCAAGCGTGAAAGTGTTGACAAGGCTTTTATTGTGGTTTAATGAATGAAGAAAACGTAGCCTCTTATTGGCTGACAAACTTGCCCGAACGAGTTACTTGACTATGAGGTTTTGTTATTTTCTGTCAACTATTTGGAAGTGGATAAACGGAAGAAGACGTGTGATGCCGTTCCACAGGCATTTGGGGCTCCTCTGACGTCCTGTGACGACACGAGAACCTGGACCCGTCACATTCTCCTCTTTTCCACACTCTCCATTAACCTGCTGTCTGTACGTCCTTCCCATCTGTCTCTCTGTCTTGCCAACCTGTATAGATCGGTCTCTCCCTCCTTACTGTCCAACCTAGCATACAAGTCATCATAAGCCCCTTATTTGGCCTTTGCTACCTCCACCTTCACAACGCTGCATCTCCCTGTACTCCTGTCTACTCTCCTCAGTCCTCTCAGTGTCCCACTTCTTCTTAGCTAACCTCTTTCTTTGTATACACTCATTGGTGATGCTTTACTCTAAAGGTTTCTGCAGGGGGCGCTGTTGAGACAGCACAGTGGACGTTTGCTGTCCTTTTACTTTAAACACACACTTATGGCAGTGACATAAATGGACTCATGTTTTTACCAGATGGATGGATGGTGTTTTTACTATGTCAGCTCACGTCTTCGGTAGCAGTGATGCCTGATGCGACTGGCTGAAGTCTAAGATATGAATTAATATTAAAGATGAATAGTTTAAAATTGGTTTCATCTTATGAACAGTGTTTCTTTATGGATTAGATTGTTTGTGATTATGACTGAGTGTTTTCTTGCTTCACTAACCTCAGATTAAACTGAGTTTTATTTGCGGCCTCTTCGGATGGACGTTCATCAAATGACAATCGTCTGCTGGCTCTTGCTCCCTGTATTTTATTCCTGTTTTTTCCTTGCTGCAGAGTTTATTGTGGGAACCAGTCCCCCTCCCGCTCTCCCAGGCCCCTGCTCTGCTGTCGCGTGGAGGTGTCGACTCAGTTTAACGATTGGTTTCACACCTCCGTCCACTCAGAGCTGTAAAACTCAGCTGCAGCAGCTGAGCTCTACCCCTGACATCAATTCACCCCAGCATGTTAGCATCTGGTTCCTCTCTAATGGCTGCTTATCACCGCTCTGCCACTTTCATTCAGCCGTCCCACAGCTGCATCTTCCTCCCTCTATCATGGGTTGGAGCTCCACGGCTGATATTTATACCTGAACTGAATAAATTACTCGTGTTTGTTTAATAGCCTCTTACATTAATTAAATTGGTTGTTGTTCAACCTGTCTCCGTTGATGGTCCGTCTATGTTTTGATGGGTTGTGTTGCTTATCAGTGAGATATTTCAACAATAATGAAACAGATATCACAAATTCTACATGGGGTTTGGTTTCAAATACATGCATCTAGATGGATTACAAATGAGCCTTTACAGACTCTACTGATGTCCTACCTCTTTGTCCTACTAGTGTCATAATAAACGCTAGTACAGGAATCTGACTCCAGTGTGGCTGCATGTCCACTTCACGACCACTAGGTGGAGACCTACATCACATCTGACCGACCGTCCTCCTCTTCTTCTTCACCTCCTTACTCGTTCTTCTTCTCTGCGGGTCTCATTTCATCTTCCTGTTCCATATCATCTCTTCTCCTTCATGTGACGCTTACTTTGTGGTTTTTTTTTGGGCTGTGATTTATGATTTTTTTGATTTTAATACCATTTTCTCACCTTTCTGCCTCCACAGATTCCAGATGAGTTCGACAGCGGTGAGTGTGATATCATCCGACCGTTGTTTCATGTTCTACATGTAGATGTGCTGGTCTGTGTTATTCCATCCAGTAACTTTCATTGTCTGTGTCAAATCTTATTATTGGCTGGTTCAAGTCATATTTTGAGTTCACGTTGTTTCTTTATGGTGTGTTTTTAGTGGCACAGTAAAAAAAACCTTTGAAGAAATATTTGAACAAGATGATAAATGCCCTCTTTCGTCTTTCTCTTTGGCTTTCTATATATTTTCTTTGTTGTCTGTTCCTTGGCTTCCAGGACACATGGCCATGTTAACCTGCTCTGCTGTTGTGGTCTGGCGTTGGTTACGGGCCACCTATTCTGTGCCCTCAGTCATTTTCTTTTAATTTGGTGTGTGCCAGCTTTGGGTACGGCTGAGCGTTCGCTCCAGATGAGTCCTCCTCCATCTGCTGCTCGTGTGTTTTTATTGAGATCCTGGCAGCAGCGTTGTCAGTGTTTGTCTGAATGATGGATGTGTCCAGACCCTCACTGGCACTGCCAACTGCTACCCACCCTCCATATGCCTCTGTACTGTCAGTCACGTCACCCCCCCCCCCCTTTACTGACTGCTCTAGAGGTTGACACATCTAGAAATCCAAAACCAGAAGCAAAAATCATTGGATTGCAAAGAAACTTTGTGAAATGAAGGAAACATTCAGACACTAAATGAAAATAAAAATCTATGTCTCTGATGTAATAAAAATTATAAAATCACTGAAAACATTCCACAGATTCCTGACTTATTCAGGATCAGGGATTCCTCATCGATCGTCCCCGATCGACTCCCTCTAAACGGGTTCAGATCGCCTTCATCCACTAATCCTTTCATCAATAGCCCTCTCCCTGGAGGTCCCACGTCTGCTCACAGGCCCCTCCCCCTGCACCCGCCCATCGCTGCTCCATCTCTCATAAAACGCCCCCCGAGGTCCAATTTGTCCTCGTCTCACGACAGATCGCTACCTCTCCTTCCCGCTGTCTGTAACTTTATGATGTTCTCTCTATCCGGACCTTTTCATTCTGCTGTCAGTCCGTCCATCTGTCTCCAGGTCCGTCCTGGGTTCTGGTCCCTGAGGGCCCACGGATCATTACGCCGTGTTGTTTACTCACAACAGCTTGTTTGTGGTCGGCGCTGCTTGATGAGGCTGGGGGGACAGACGTGTGGATCAGATGAGTGATGGATCGACGGGGGGGGGGGGGGGGGCATCGTTCTGACCTGCAGATTGATGGATTGATCCGTGAACAGAAGGAGGGATGCAGGCGGGGCGGCTCCTCCTCCGGGATGCCGGGGTGTTGATGAAGGGATTATGGGTATGAGCAGGAGATCAGAATTCAGTCAGCAGGAGCGCCGCGTCCTGGCTGATCGGCCGCACGTAAACCTCACAGCTGTCAAACAAACGCGTTCACACGCGTGCAGACGTGTTTCATGAATGACAGGAGGAAGTGAACCTCCATATGGAGGCGCAGCGGCTTCTGTGGTTGAGAAACACGGTTTTGTCTACTTATATGTTAAAGTAAAACTCGTCTTTAAATATTTACTTGAATGCTTTTCAAACGCGGAGTGGCTGGATGTCACATGACCACATCGCCGTGTGATTATGACATCACATTGATCTCACTGAAAGCTGATAAATAAACATACATAGCTCTGGTCTGAGCCCCCACCCCCACCCCCCACCATCAGCGCTCATTGGGCTTCTTCACAATAATGAGGGCCGATCATGACCTCGGGGACCTCTTGGGGGGCCTCAGGGATTGGGGCCAAATATTCCCTTATGAGTTTAGGGACCGGGGGAAAAGTTCATGACCCCTCTGGGAGCAAATGAGGATAACGCTGCTCTTTCATCTCTTCCTCCTGATCCCTCTCCACCCCTCGTCTCTATCAATCTTCATTCTTCCCCACCATCCTGCCTTCCTCCACTCTCCTCCTCCTCCTCCTCTGGGAGCAGCAGACGGCAGGCAGAGGGTTGGGTGGATGATTGAAAGCATGGAGGGCTCTTGTGGGACGTGTTTGGCTACATGTTTGTGAGCGTGATGCAGAGGAGTGTCGGGTGCCATAGCAACCTCCAAATGTGACAATCGGACGCAGTCAAAGTGGTCTCCTAATATTTCATGACATGACCCCCGACTTAAACTAGTGTACTCTTACGGTTTCTGCCGGACACAAAGAGGGTTTCTTACTAAAAACATGTCAACACTGGGACATGTTTGGAAGCCTCCCGGGATGTTTCCACCAGTCTGGAGTTAAATTCCTCCTCATTCACTGCTGTTTGTTACCCAGGAGGAGGAGTGCTGTTGTGAGGTTGTTGTTTGGGACGAAGGCCCCCCCATCCATCTGTTTCTTCTTTTCTCTGATTTCATCCCTCATTTCATCCTCTTTTCCTCATTTCTTTGCTGATTTTTCTTCTTTCCTCCACTCATTCCATTTCCCTCCCTCTTTCCTTAGTTCCAGTGATTGCTTCTGTCTTTCATTTAGTCATTTGCTTTTTGTCTTTCATCTACCTCCCCCACCCTCGATTTTGTTCTTTTTATCTTAAACTTTCCATCTTATCCTCTTAATTCTCATGTTTTTCGTCTTTTTAAATCTTCCACTTTCTCCCTTCCTTTTTCTTTTTTCTTCCATTCCTTTTATCCTCTGCTCTCATCCCACTGTTTTACTCCATCTCTCCTTTTGTTACCTCTTTCCTTCCCTCTCCTCTCACCCTGTCCTGTTTTTCTCTCATTCCATTCATGCCTCCACCTCTTTCTCATCTCCTTTCATCTTCTCTCATAATTTTGGGCCGACCCCTCCCTCCTTATTTCTCCTTGTTAACTAGATTTAGTCAGCTTGTTTTCCTCTCCTCCCTCCCTCTCTCTCTCTTGTGTCAATCCGTTCAGAACGATTACGACATTGTCGATGCACTATTAGCTAGCTAGCTGGCAGGTTAGCGTCTCTCTTTGCTAATGCAATCCAAGTTAATAACTTAAAGTTAAAAAAAAATCAAGGTCTAAAAGTAGAATTTGTTGTTTCCTCTTTTCCTTCCCGTCCTCCTGATCGGCATCTGCTTCTGTTTCGTTCAGCTTTATTAAATGTCAGGAACGTTTCCTTCCGGCGATCCACACCGGATCTTTGAGCAACATTCGGATCTGCCAACGGCATCGGCGTCTTTAATCATCGTGTAGAAATGATCGAACTACTTTTGGTCGCATTTTTCTTTTAATTGTCACAGACTGTTCATAGAGTTGAAGAGGTGAAGGCCAAATAAACACGGTTAGACCAACTTTTGCACTTCGGTCACCATCTGAAACATTTCCTCTTCGCTTCAATCTGGAAGCCCAGCTTCAGTGGGGTGGGGTAGTTGTTTTGCCCGTCTCGGCCCACCCAGGAAGCTTTGAGGGAAACATAAACGGGTCTGACCTGACAGCTCGACGGAAGCGAGGCCTCTGGCACAAAGAGCCGACATTGACTATGAAAGGAGGACCGTTGGAGGGGGACACGAGATGAAAAGAGAGAAGCAAGGGAGGGGAAGAGAGGAGAAGGTGGCCTCACGTTCTTCATCCCACAATATCATCAGCATGACATATGGTGATGACATCATTTCCTGTTGACAAGATCTGGCGCATGAGACTCCCAGAGAAATGCTGAGGCTTTTGCTCACCAGCGGCACGCGAAATCACCGTCAGACCCACGAGTAAAACGGAAGTGACCGACATCAGTGACCCTACAGGTGTTCGCACCTACAGGTGTGAACGCACCAGATACCCAATAGAGACTCAGTAGGGATCTGACTGCTTGGGGGCCCAGGTCAGTTGGGGTGATGACTGTCACCCCAAAGTTTTGCTGAATGCCAGGTGGGAGCTGAGGTGTGAGGAGAGTGCACCAGGGGCCAATGCTAACGTCAGTCACTTCCTACCCCCATAGCGCCCCCCCCCCATCCTCCACCCCCATTCTCCCCTTATTAACATGATAAAGCCTGCTTGAACCTCCTCCACACACACACATCACAGAAGGCATCCGCACATACCGATGAGGATGACATCATCAGCACACACACACACACACACACACACACACACACACACACACACACACACACACACACACACACACACAGCCTTAGGGACCTGGGATCTGTGTGTTCGGGGTGAGCGTGTTTCAGGGCGTCAGGAGCTCAAACGTCTCCCCCTCAGGAGGTCGTGGTCCCAGCAGCTTCATCCATTTTTTACCCAAACACAACGGTTGCATCCCCGTCACACTCGATGAAATCCCAGTAACACCCACTGACCTCTGTCTCGTGTGCAGAGTGGGATTGAGTCCAGTCAGCGTTCATCAGCCTGTCGGATCAGAGGCTGCAGCGGGTTTCTAGTCCAGATCCAGATGTTGTGCAGGAATAGATTCCATCCGATTCTGATCCAACACCGTTCATTCTGTCAGTAACCAGCCCTTACTGGTCTGTCAGTGACTGGATCAGTTTCCACAGTATAAACCTCCTACTGACATTAAAGGATTTTTAAACTGTATAAACCAGGATGTCTACAATGGTTTTATCATCATTAAACTGGTTTTGCGTGCTCACCAGTACCACCCCACCTGGGTGGTAACACACAACTTTGCCAGCATCTGCAAAATTTTCATCTTGCTTTATTCTCATAATCGGCTCCACTAACGGCATCTTTGTTCTGGAGTCTCGTTAGGAGCATTCTTTCTGTTGATGTGTTTGTTTTATTCGCCTCTGTGACGCTTTTAAAGCTCCAAACCTGTTTGTCGTTGTGTTGTTGTTTCCTTCCTCCAGTTCTGGAATCTGCATCTCTAATTTTTTGCAGTGAAAAAGAATCAAATCTTGTTTATTTCACTTTTATGACTAATGTTCTTTCCATCTGCTCACACGTGTACATTTTCTCACACGGGTGAAAGCGTCATCGCGTCATCACAGCCGGGCCGAGGCAGATGGCGGCGGCTTCCTGCTTCAGCACGCTGCTATGAACTCTGGGGTATTGAGTCCCCTGGGACCGCAGCGTGCTAGCTGGACAGCTAGAGACCAGAGTGGCGCGCGTGTATCTAGTTAATGCGCTCCTCTCTGCAGTAATGAGCCCGCGGCCCCTTGGGAAACAAAGTCTTTATTGTGATTAGTCATTACCCCGCCGACAGCTGGAGGCGTTGTTAGGAAGGCCGCAGGTCAGACCAGGTGACTCCAGTGATCAACGCGCTGATAAACATCTGTGTGTGTGTGATCTAACACACGTTCATCCAACACATCAACCGGCCGATGCTGCTCATAGCCGAGATAAAGTCAACGTCTGTTTGGTATTTGTGCTCAAATTTTGATGTTTGCATTTAAATTCTATATCTGCCCGACCCGCAGCTTCATCACAGTAACAACATCAGTATTTTCTTTTGAGAATCAGTGTTAACATCAGTGTCGTGTGAGCGGACTGCTCAGATGCTATCAGCTGTTAGCGACGGCGTCTCCTCAGGGAACCATGGTGACTCCAGCTGTTCTGTCTGTGATTCACCTCCCCATCAGAGGGGCTCTAACAGCGTCACACAATGGCCTTTTTGGTTTTTTGGCTGTTAAGTCATCTCCCTCTGCTTTTCTCTCTCAGGCTTTAACTAGTTCAGTTTTTCTGCGTTAATGACTGACTGGACTTTTTGTTTTGTGCTCATTTCAGAACCTCCAGTTGTCCAACAGTTAAAAAGAACCTACAAATACTTCAAGGACTACAGACAGGTGAGAAAAACCCGACAGTCCTACTGTAAATGTCAGGATTTGCTGTTTTGTTTTTTTTAAATTATTATTATTTTTGAGTAGTTGCAACACTGAAAAAAACACTCAAATGTTTTTTCTCTGATCTCATTTAGATGCTTTACATTTGCAGTTGTCCACTAACGTGTTAAACAAATAGTATTTTAATAAGGTGTTACTGGAAGTTTCTCTCCACATCATACCAATTTGTTGAAAACGGTCTAAAAATGGACAAACCCCTCTTCCTGCTTGGGTTTTCAGAGACTTCTGTAAACAGAAACTTTGCTGACTTCCTCGTGTGACTCTTGAATTTCTGTGTGACCTGCTGTGTCTCTGTCTGATGATGTCAGATGATCATCGAGCCCACGAGCCCGAAGCTGCTGCCTGACCCCCTGAAGGAGCCGTACTACCAGCCGCCCTACACTCTAGTCCTGGAACTCACCGACGTCCTGCTCCACCCAGAGTGGTCGGTACGTGTCCTCCGCCCATGGAGTCCTCCTGATATCGTAAAGGAGACGTTCATCCCTTCGTGTTTGCTTCCTTTCTTTTTGGGGCGGCGCTGTTTTGTTTATCTCCTCACCTGTCGACCAGTCTAGTCAGACACTCCCTCGTTCAGACAGTGTTTGTACATTTATTTACTTCCTGTTTTGACACAGACGCATCAGGACTCCACATAATCATCATGCACGTGGCCAGGATCAATTATTTCAGGAGGGAACTCCTCCTTGTCCTCCTCATCCTCCTACCTGACAGGTGTGCGGCTGTTGTAACTCGACACCTGCCGCCTGTCGAGACAAACACACAAAGAAGTCGCTGCACCTGCCGCCACTAAAACGTTACTTCCTGTCACAAACGGTCTGATCGCCCTCAGGGTGTCAACCTGAGTGGAAAAGGTCACAACCTCTGGGGGAAATCAGTAATACTTAACATATGCACTCCAGATTTTCCAGGTCTGAACGATGTGAGAGACAAAATTTCCTTTAACTTGGTTCAAATGTTGGCTTTTAAACTCTGTAAAGAGAAAATGTTTATTTTCCAGAATTTTAATAATTTATTCATCATCAGAAAGTACATCTGGTGGAGCTCAAAACTTATCAGGAGATTTGCTGCTTTGCTCCAGGTTCATACAGTGAATCCATAGACTATTTCACCTTATGAACCTGGACTATGTGTAACTTTATGACGGGCGCAAGTCGACCAGCTGATCAGAGTCGAGTTGTTCTCCTGTGTTTCCAGTTGTCGACGGGTTGGAGGTTTAAAAAACGTCCGGGCATCGAGTACCTCTTCCAGCAGCTGACGCCGCTTTACGAGATCGTCATCTTCACCTCAGAGACCGGCATGGTAACACACACACACACACAGATAATAGACATGTTAATCAGAATCAATGCAACTTTTCTACTCGTCTTTGAAAAGAAGAAAACGTCACCGGAGCAAGAAAATAAAAACATGATTTAACATGAAGCCATGTTTCTCATTGGTTGTCATCAGGGCTGCATCTCATATTTTAAAAATCAATAACAGTAGTCATCAATACTGTGGCGTTCACAGCTTTCTCTCTCTTTATCCTTGTGTCCAGACAGCGTATCCTCTGATCGACAGCATCGATCCTCAGGGTTTCGTCATGTATCGTCTTTTCAGAGACGCGACGCGCTACATGGAGGGGCATCATGTGAAGGTACATGTGTGACCGTCCCGAAACTCTTTCATGGCGTCGGGACGGTTTTGTAACCTGAAACCTCATCTTTTTTTTGTGTCATCTCAACGTTTATCTTCATCAGGAAAGATTCCGACTCAATAAAATAAGACAAGAAATCAAACTTTTGGCTCAGCTGATGGCGGCGACACAAACGGGCAGCTTCACCCCCGTGTCTGCCTTCTGCTGCGCCCATTGATTTCTCCTCCTCCTCCTCACCACAATAGACCCCCCCCCTCCTCCCCCCTCTGTCTCCTGCTCAGGCCTCATTAACCTTCTGCCTCCCTCCCTCCCCTCTTCCTCTTATCTCACCTCCCATTCACCCTCCTTCACCCCTTTCCTTTGCCCCCCCTCCGTCTCATTTCTGCCCTCCTTTCTTCCTCCCCCCTCCTCTTCCTCCTTCTGTCCCCCTCCAACTGTCATCTCTGCATATTATTGACCAGCAGTCTGGAGGCTTTAAGGAGCTGGTTAACCTACTTCCCAGAGAGAAGACACACTTACCATCTCATCTCCATAATGCCAAGACTGACCTGAACGCAACAGATGCGTTCAGGTCAGATGGGAGAGTTATTAATGCTCCATGTGCTGCTGGGGAGTCAGAGCCGCTGCATATGTCGGGAGAAAGTTAGTTCATGTGCATGAAATTTAAAAAAATGTTTAATCGTGTTTAGGGTTGTGCATTTTCTGCCAACTATAATCCAGATTAGGGACAGGCTGCAGGTTTTCCTTTTCATTTATTTAATTCTTTAATTCCAGCGAGTCTTGGTCCATCTATGACCTCAATGATGTCATTATGGATTTTTGGGGTTAAGCGTGACGCAAGCCGTTTATGATTAATAACATTGACAATGAAAGGGTCAAAATAATCATGAAATAATTTATTCTGATTCATTCAAAGCATGGGTATAAATACATAATTTTGTTTATGTACCACAAGCTTCCCCTACTGCCACTCTTGGCTAAGTAGCAGCTAACACTTAGCAACTCTGAGCAACCTCCACAATAATCTTCCTGGTTTCAATGCGGGCCCGATCCTGATTGATGGAGATGCCGAGATCCTCGTGAAAGGAAGTGATGAAGTTGTGACACCAGACGGTTAAAGTGACACCATAAAACCTGAGTGCTCTTTCCAGTCTGTTCCAGATTGTTCGAAACAGACTGGAAAGTTTGAAAAGTTAAACCAAAAAGTTTGGTTTATGAATCCAAGACAAACTGCAGATATCTGCCTTCTCTCATAGTGGAACTACACTTTGATTTGTGATGTTTTTGAGAAGCAGATAATTGAAGCGATGCTTCATTTGTGAAGCTTGAGTTGACGCTGAAGGCGCCCCAGATGCACCGTATCATTGGAGGTAATTAAGAGTTTGATCAGTCATGTCAGACTCTTGATGAACCAGGAAGATGGAGAAACGATGCATCGATCGGGTGCCTTTCTTTGGGACCAGATTTCTTTCTTTATTATTCTAAACTAACGTGAATTCCTCATTGGCTGCAGATCCTTTCCGGTCAGACCAACATGCTGCTATTGTTCGCTGCCCTGCATCTGAAATGGATCAGACGTCTTATTGTTTGTTGGCTGAAGCACAGCAGTGGGATTAACTGTCTTCCTGCTAACTTTGTTCTTTTTATAAGGACCTGCTGTTCGGCCTTTACTGTCATCTGCTTTCCCCTGTTGCCCAAAAGTTTGGTTTATGAATCCAAGACAAACTGAGATGTCAAACACCTATACACACACACACACAAACACCACACACAGACCTTTTTTATCAGAATTCAGCCGCGTCTGCCGCCAATAACATCAGAGCAGATCTGACGATGCCCCGCCCACCTGGGACACACTTCTGGTTTAACTGTGATTTATTACAATAACGGAATAAACATCACAGCTGGAATCGTTCTGGGACAAAAATTCAACACGTTGAACACACACATGCTTGTCAGGCATCAGTAGCCTTGATGAGTCAATCTGACGGAAACGTGCTCCATCGGCACGCCGTCCAGCTGACTCAGCACTTCTCAGTGATGCACGACAACATACAACAGGTGTGTGACGATCTGGCCCAGAAGCAGTGATTCGAACTGTTCGGGAGGGGCTTTAAATACATCTCAGGTGGATTTAAAATCCTTTTTGATTTTGATTTTTTTTTTTTTTAAACATTAGCCACAGCCGCCGAGCTAAAGGGTTCAGCGTACATCCCTCATCAGTCTTAACCATCAGACCTCCGGCCAACTCGGCGGCAGTATTTAAGGGGGGGGGGGGCCCCAGATGAGCCTGGTGACTGAGGTAGCGTCCCCCTCCATCTGTCCACACACACACACACACACACACACACACACAGACTAATAGTCACCAGCTGGAGGCACCAGAGAAAGTGTATGTTTGTTTGGAGCGTCACATTTGAATAATAAGTCAACTGTGAAGTTGTTCATTTGATTTAGATTAACGGCGGTTTTTCTTTCTATTTTTTTAATGTATATTCAACCCTTTCTCCTCCAGATGTTTGCATAAATTGATGACCACACGGTAGACCGTTGTTTAATCTCTGACTCCGTCTCTAACAGGACGTGGCGTGTCTGAACCGGGACTCCAGTAAGGTGATTGTGGTGGACTGTAAGCGGGAGGCGTTCAGCCTGCAGCCCTTTAACGGCATGGCTCTGAAGAAATGGGACGGGAACTCAGAGGACCGAACGCTCTACGATCTCGCCAACTTCCTGAAGAGTGAGTCATGGTGTCTGGCGGTCCATCCCGTCACTATGCTGTTCCCTCACCATCCCTGAGGTTTTGCTTGTATTTGTGAGGAGAGGTTTTCTCTCACGAAGGATCTGAATGTTTCTGCTGCTTCTCTCCGTCAGCCATCGCCCTGAGCGGAGTGGATGACGTCCGTACGGTGCTGGAGAACTACGCCCTGGAGGATGACCCCATCGAGGCTTTCAAACGCAGACAGGCTCTCCTGGCGCAGGTGGGAGATGAAATCAAACACACCCTTGTTTCATGTGTGTGGACTTTTCTCTGATTTCATTGGTCGCTTTCTCTCAGGAGGAAGAGCAGCGTCTGGCCGAGCTGGCCCAGCAGAAGAAACAGGCCGTCTCTCTCGGATCCATCGCCTCGCGGTTGTGGCGCACCAAGCAGCAGTGAGCCCCGCCTACCCCGGCCCTATCCATGATACTTCGACCAATCACAGCCTGGCTCACCATCGGCGTCGAGGTGAAGGGAGGGAAGACCCGTGTCCCGCAACGCCAAACAAAAACCATCATCCTGTCTCAGCGGGCGGGTCTGCAGGGCAAGAATACTGCACCAATGAGGAAGCCACTCCTGTTTTTTTGGAGGCGGGACATCATTGGCCCCTCCTTTGCTCACTTTAATAACCGTTGGGGACATCTCAAGTTGCTGATTGGTTAAAAAGAAGATGATGTGGGGGGTGTGATCCAGATCAGGTTAAACTCTATTTATGGGTAGGAGGCTGATCTGGGATCAGGGCTGCCATCACCTCTCAGATCTGACCTGAGATCAGTGGCACCCCCACCCCCCCGGAGCTTCACCTGTGTCTGATTTTATTTCTCTTCCTCTGTGTCGGATGTTGACGGGCTACGGTACGTTAAGGTAATGAATATTCATGAGGAATAGGTGAATATTACACTGAAGCGTGAAGACTGGACAGGCAGCTCCCAGCTGGAGCGTAAATTAAACCTTCCATCTTCCTGTTGAACATTTCATTTCCATGTTATTGAAGATCAGTGTGGTGTAACGCTAGATTTTTCTTATTGTTCTCATACCATAAAACGACTCAGACCAACTGTGTGTGTTTTCACTGTGAATGCCTGACGTACCTGCAGTGGACATTTGTTAGTTTAAACTCACGTCACCAATGGGAACGTGGAAGTGGTTGGCGGTTGCTACGGAAACGGCAACACCTCGACATTATCAGACATCATGCAGTGTTGGGTAACAGAGGTTTGATGGCGTTTTAAATGCATCAGAGGCTGCGTTTCCATCACAAATGAGAAATTCCTCTATTGTGTAAAATTACAAGAGTCCAAACCTGGCTCTTCCCAGATCAGGCCTGGTTCAGACTGCAGAAGATTTTGTTTTGCTTTCCTATCCAAGATGCTAAACTGCTTTTGATGTTTTTTCCTCCTCTGCCCCAATTTAAATTTGAACAAACATCTTTCACATTCTTGTTTTTAAAAGCCGAGTCGCAGCGGTGTCCTGAACCCATAAATCTGTTTTTGTCCTCGCTGCTGGGTTCTCCTCTCCATCTTGGATCGCTGATTCTCTGGAAGGTGTCTGAAAGCCTCTTAAACGCTGCGTCACTTCTGACCGTCTGCCTGGCGTTGAAATGGCTTTCCTCACCTCTGCCTGTTGCTCTGGCTCCCGACCAGCCTCTCCAGGAACATGGGCCCGACTTCACCCCAGTTTGATGAGGCTGGCTCTAATCCAGAATTGTTTAATCCAGTCTTAAACGTCCCAATAACAGTGTGAGAGGTCAAACTGCATGATGATGTCAGTGTTCTCTCAGCCAATGAGAGATGTCCTTGGAAACATTTGAGCCTCTGATGTTAATGCTAGCTTGCATAAATCTCATGTACAGGGTCCCGTTTTGATAGAACCGTCCTATCGTCTGCACTCCTTTATTTCCCTCAAAAAGTTGGCTTGTTGCTATGGCAACATCAGTCCTGTTTGTGTTGTTTTTTACAACACAAACAGGTTTTACAACGCAAACAGCTGCTTTTTGATCAGATCCGGCGATCCGATCATCACTCCGTCTGGCTCAAGAATCTTTATGACATCCTGTTGTTGTGTTGATCATTATCAAATCTCGCAATTGCACATATTTGAAATTTGAGGGCAGCAAATCAGTGAAAGTTTCTGGTGAATATCCAGAGTCCAAAGATTTGATGGTCACAGTCAAACTTCTGGTGTGAGAAACTGACATAACACTGATGTTACGTAGCAGGTTAGACCTTGATCTGGTTTAGCGGTGCGTTTCCACACGTTTCATCTACGTTTTTAATGTAGTTTCTATGCTGAAGGTTTCAATTTGTAGGAATATATTGATCTAAGCTACTACAGAAAATAATTCAAGTCTTAACAATGACCTATTTTGTAAGTAAATGGACTAAATGAGCAACACTTGCTCATTTAATGTAAAGCTAATGTTCAACAGCGTGACCTGCCAAACTGAAAATAACGGAGATAATTAAACCACCTTACAACCTCGTAAACTGCATGTTGGAAACAAAACAAAGACCGCTTTGCTGTCTTCAAACAAGGTAAACCGTAACACTTTCTTGTTCAGAACCTATTGATGAATCTAACAGACCAGGACTTCTTCCAGACTCATTTGGAATCTGAGGTCTTCTCGGGATCATCGGCCTTTTGGAACATCCAAACTTCATCTTCCTCACAGATGGAGACATTTTCTTTTGGGATTTCCCTATCCTTGATGGAATCCATCTGTGTGGACCAGGAAGCAGAGCAGCATTTGGTCTGTGGATATCACTGTTCTGATTGGGTCATATGTTCTGATGAGAGATCAGAACAAGCTCTAACTGGGTTGATCTCTCTAAACTTCTTTATTATTGTGTAAACAGCTGGTAAATACAGTAGATTATACCATTAAACCTGACAAACAAGGGAGGTTGACTTTAGTTTAGCTTCCAGCTGCACTTCACTCAGAGTTGGACTGAATAAACGGAAAAGCTTTAGTTTAAAACAAACAGATTAAAGGCTTTCTAAACTTCTCCAGATGAACTGATCTTCTCTGAGCCGCTGACATGTCACTGATCCTCTAGAAACCTGCAGGACCGACGGAAAGCAGCTCAGGGAGAATTCCCACTGTGCTTCAACTCCTCCAGATTAAGAATTAAATACTGTTTGCACAAGTTTGGGTGAAGAATCCTGTTTTCACAGATTAGAAGTGCAGAAGTCAGAGACCACAGGAGGAGTGGAGTATCTGAAATAAATTTAAAGGGGTTAGCTAATGCTAATGCTAATGGATAATATAAAATTTAGAGTGTGAACATTAATAGCAAAGTTTAGCTTATGAAAGGAGCAGAGAAGTACAAACTGTAATTATTTTGAATAGTAGAATACATACAGTATATGTACAGTATAATGTTATATAGATTTATAAATAATGAGCAATAAAATATTAGATGTTTTAATAAAACATTTAATTTTTCTATAGAGTATAATTCAGAATACGGGTTAACTTGTGTCTGAAACGAGCTGAGGTTTGAATGAGCCTCGCGCTCAGGTGTTTATTGGTCTTAGCGCGTGCGCACTCCCTTGTCCTCGCGCCTTTTAAACTACGTTTAAGGAGAGTACGACGGCATGACGATAAGGGGGTCGGGGCCCAAACCTACCAGTAAAACACCCCGTGCGTGCGTGTGTGTGCGCGAATATATAAAAACGTTCTTTCTTGATACAAGAAAAAATTAAAAAGGTTAAATTTTTTTTGTTTCATTTTTTTTTAAAAAAAACAACAACTTTACCTTGTTTTACCTTGAATCATAGCACCTTTCAAAAAAAAAAAAAAAAAAAAGAACAGACTGAAACTCAAACTGGTTTGTCTGTCTCCTGGTGTAAACGACTGTAAATGAATGCGGTTTCGTTCCGTTTTCCCACCCACGGCGGCTTCGGGTCGGTGAGGTGCGACCCTGGGAACGCTGAAGGACTCTAGAGGTTTATGAGTCCCACCATTTGTTTAGCAGCAGCTCACGTTAGCCGCCAGATGCTAACAGCAGGCTAGTCCATCAAGCAGACTGCAGGGGCTGAGAAGTCACACCTTTAGCCACCCCACACACACACACACACACACACACACACACACACACACACACACACACACACACACACACACACACACACACACACACACACACACACACACACTATTGTCATTGATCAATAAAGTTGACTTCAATTTTTCTCTAAATTCTGACTTGCTGGGCAGCCAATCATCTCTCACCTCGCAGGTGAAAGAATGACGCAGGTGAGACCCTAACAGGACTCAGACGTATGGATTTATCTGACTGGTTATTGATGACGCTGTAATGATGGTGATTGGTTGAGGTCGATTGTGCGCATGTCTGCGCGGGTGTCAGTCCTTACACCTCACGGCTCTTGTATGAGGCTCCGTTCACACCCCGACGGTTTCCCACGGGTTTCTCGCACCTCCACGCTCCCCCCCCCCCCCCCCCCCCCCCCTCCACAGCCACGGGGCTCTCCGTGTGTTCTCTCACCTCAACAAAAGCTCGTGGCCCGTTTTCAGACCATTTGGACACGTGTTAGGACAAAAGGTGCAGAGACAGACCTTTCACTGTCACCTATAAAGTATATATAGTACAACTACTGCTGACGTCGAAAACACAAAACATTTTGGACCCAAAACTACTCTTATTAGAAGAGAAAAAGAAATGACAGGCAATAAAACAAAAACTTACCTGTAATAAAGTGATAATATGTCAGGGTGTTTAACTTAGACTACATTATTTACCATATATCGACTATAATCATAACTATTAACTGAATCTAAATGTAAACAAACCCAATGATTTTTATATACTGTAAGTATAAACTTCATATTTGCAGACTCGTGAAACGTTTAGCTAAATAAATACAACAGATAAAACCCAGTTTATATACTGTATGTATCCATCTGGTCACGCCTCATTCAATCGCTCGCGCGCCTTCTATGGCCACTCGCTTTGACGCGCGCGTGACGGACCGTAATGACACCATCCATTGTGGCGACGATAAAACTCCTCGTGAGGAGGGCACGCGCACCTGCCCGTCCAGCGGGGCGCGTGGCGTGCCTGTCCTCTAGAGGCGGGGACAGATCGATAAGCAGATGGCGCGTGATCGAATATGTGCATATTGTGTTCTTGGATGCTTCCTGGTGTTGTGAGCACGCGCCCATTCCGCTCTCCAGGGAGCGGACGCAATGCGCGCGTGGCAGGTAGCTTCTGGCATTGTTACGATGATGACGATAGATGGGCGCGTGCAGCACGTAGATGATCGAATATGTTTGGGTCGAAGCCAGCGGCTGAGACAGATGTTTATTAGTGGGAAAGGAACTGTTGTGTACATAGCACGTGGTCTCAGCTGGGTCGTGACGTCATCATGTTTTAAACGCATTAAATTTCTACAGAATAATGAGAAACTTTCTCAAAGTAAAGATAATTATTTTGTTAAGAATTATCCTTTCGAGAAAGTTTATCGCTGTCTTCATTTGCTTCCTCGTTTGTAAAGACAATATTTTTATTTTTGTGTTAAATCAGTCATTATTTTGACAAAATGTGTAATAAATATGATAGATCTTCAAACTATGAAGATTTAAAATTTAATTCTTGAATATTATCAATTGTTTAGATACGTTTTTGTAGTTGCTTTGAAATAAGTAATTATTTTGAAAATTATTTTTTTATTTTGAACAACAAATTTTTCATTTTACCAAATGAAATATTTATTGTTTACCATGTTAACAGTATTAAATAAATATATTTACTTTGGCGGTACCTATCTACTTTAGTCAAAATGACTTAAATTACTGAAGGACATCAAAACTAAACAATAACGTAAGCATCGCTGCTGTCAACATGTTACTCTGGAGTCGTGTTTTCAGGTGTGGAACCGACAAATCACTGACGGGACAGCAGGCGGCGCGTGGAGCGATGAGCGCGCGCCAAGGCAACTTTCATTCATTGTTTCAATCATTGTTTAGAGCCCATGTGCGGCTTTTCATGACATGATTCATCTGTGTGTTGCTTTTGTGCTGAGATGCCCAGCTACACACACACACACACACACACACACACACACACACACACACACACACACACACACACACACACACACACACACACACACACACACACACACACACACACACAAACACAACATGTGGCATGTGTGTGTCTGAAGGCTGCCTCGTGCCGTGGGTGGGGTTTGAGGGGGGCGGGGAGTGAGCTCCCGCGGAGGCACGCGCTGCCCTCATTAGAATGACAAGAGAGGACGAGATGAGTCGCGAGCGCCTACTGATCATAACAGCTTTTCAGCGTCTGGCTCACCTGTGTCACGTCATCCAGTATAACCGAGCCCAGGCGGAAGTGTCACCTTCAAAATAAAATGTTCCAAAGCTCGTGTTTATTGTAGATTTCACTGTTGTGTCGTTTCTCCATTGCTGCTCCTGGCGGAGGAGGAAGGGTCGAATCCCTCCTCTTCCTCAGTCTGTTTATTACTGAGCTGAGCGGAGTGACAATTATCTTCTTGAGCTTCATGTTAATGACATCAGAGCAGCTACACACCCTGAGGGAGGGGTCATTATCATACAGCTGGCACCCCCTCCCCTTCCAGCACACCACACACCTTAAAAATGTATCTCCACTTCCACACCTCCTCTTTCCTTTCTCCTTTTGCCTTTGAGGGCTTCAGAGTATGACGTGTGTGTGTATGTGTGTGTGTGTGCGTGCGCGCGCGCATGCGTGTTACATCCCGGCCTTCTTCAGCGTGCAGTGATCGAATTTAATGCGCCTTCCCTTTATAAAACTCAAATCAGTTTGCATCAATATCGATCATTGATTCATTGATGTTTATTCTGGATCGATTCCTTTCAGATCTTGACAAATAAAACCTGTTTGTCCCTTTCACTGTTTATTTGATGACAAAAAGTAAAAATCTCTCTCTAATTTCTTGGTGTTTTTCTGCAGGGGGGGGTCTAATCGTAGGATGGTCCTGCAGGTGGTTCTGGGTTCGGGTCCCCGCGTTGACCAGAGGGAGGCAGTAAAAGGAGCGTTTGGCCGCCGTCGCCTGACAGTTTGTTTTATTACCCTGATGTAATTGCCCCCTCAGTGGTGAAAGCGAATCAAAGCGGAGACCCCTGGCCCGACCCCCCCCCCCCATATGCAGACGCTCCTTGGCCCCCTCCACACTGCAAGAAATATCCCCCTTTCCAGAAACCCAGACTCTTGCTCCAGAGTATATTTGCAGACTCACGCAGGATTTAAAAAACATTTTTTTAATTATTTTAAACCAGCAGCCAAACCCAGAACATCTGAACAAACTGTCTCGACACTGATGGGAATCTGCTGCATCTGACGGGAAAAAAAAACACAAATCAAAACAAAAAACAAAACAAGAAAAAACCCGCAAGAGTTGCTCCTCCTGCTTGACGAGAAGTTTCGTTGGACTTTTTCTTTCTTGTGACTCGGGAAAACGGTTCGCTTTGACGTCTTGGTTCCAGACTCGTTCTTCAGGTGAATATTTTTTGCAGCGGCCCTCAAACTCCTCCTCCTCGTTCTCTTCCTCCTCCTCTTCCTCCTCCTGCGTATAAAGATAACGTTTGACCGCTACCGATACAGTTCAGATTTCAGAATCCGAGTGGGTTCAGTTTATTCCGTTTCACTTATTTCCCCCCCGTCCGGACCGCGGACACTTGAATCGACACCTTTGTCATTAACTGTGTTTTTTATGTAGGAGGGTTTTTCTTTTTTTGTTTATTTTTTTTGTTTTACCTTTTCTTTCTTCTCCAGCCGCTCTCGGTTTCCTGGGGACCCGCTTTGGATATACGGACTTCTAAATCCTCCGTGGATCCCCGGTGCTTTCTGCGTGGATTCTCCGTGCCGACATGGTGCGATTGTCACTGTGGTGTCTCCTGCTGTTCGGATCAGCGCAGACGGTGAGTAGCTCCGACAGCAAACTTGCAGAGAAGGTTGTTTGAGCGCTTTGGAGGAGTGCGCTTTTACGCGCAGCGCGCAGGGCTCTGAGCTCACAGATATACTTCATTCATTCGGGACTTACATAACTCACAATTTGATTACGTATATTGGTGAATATCTAACTAGTAAACAATGTCATACAGACGGTAAATGTGTCACAAATGTAATCAGTGTCTGCAGAAATTAAACAAATAAACCTGTAACTTTTCCACCAACGAGCGGACGGTGTATCTTTTCATTTGTGGGCTAATTATTGAACATTCTCTCCCCAAGTCTTTACTCATATCAGACAACAAATTGTCTTCCTGCCAGTTTATGAACCTTCTCTCCCCCTCTGTCGCCCCCAGTCCTTCTCCTCTGGTGTGTTCGAGCTGAAGATTAATTCCTTCACCAGCTCACACGGCGTCTGTCCCTCCCGTTCCCTGGACTGCCAGATATTTTTCCGCGTGTGCCTCAAACACTCACAGGACGTCATCAATCCGGAGCCGCCGTGCACATATGGCACCGCGCTCACAGAGATTTTCGGCGCCGATTCCAACTCCATCTCCGGGAGCGCGCCCATCAGGGTGCCGTTTCACTTCAAGTGGCCGGTAGGTGACGAAAATCACACCGGTGTCTCTTCCAAACCTCCAGTGAATATCCCAGTCAGAATTAAACACCAGCGTGGTTGTAATCTACTAATGAAGATCTGTCATCAGACGTAAATCGTTTAGATGTGTGCAACCAAACCATAAACCACAATAAAAACCAATCCCTGCCCCTGAAAGAATTTACATCGAGCGCATCGAATGCAGCCAGTGAGCACCTGATGGATGCGATATTTAATCGATATTCTCTGGTTTCAGGGGACTTTCTCTCTTATCATTGAAGCCTGGAACGCGGAGTCTTCAGGACTGGACTCTACAGGTAAACCTCCGCTGCGGATGCTGCTGCAGTGTCGCTCCTTCACCGCCAGGCGGCGACAGCAACACTGATACAAGCAGAAAACACTGAGCGGCGCGGCGCTCAAGTTTGATTGGAGATCAGACGCAAATGGTGTTGACAGGATGTCCTGTGAAATATATGACGATAAACTGAAGTCTCTACTTTAAAGTCCTCATTCGGATCCTCAGACATCATCATTTCAACCGCAATACAGGAAGATTTCATCAAATATATTTTACAGCGTTACATCTGCTGCCCCCACCCCCCATCCCCTTCAGGATCTGACACGTAATAAAACTGTCTTCATCCCCTCAGAGAACCAGAACAACCTCATCAGCCGGCTGGCCACCCGCCGCAGGCTGAGCGTGGGAACGGAATGGTCCCAGGACGTGCATTTCGGGAACCAGAGCGTCCTCCGCTACTCCTACCACGTGGTGTGCGACGAGCACTACCACGGAGACGCCTGCTCCGCCTACTGCCGCCCCCGCAACGACACCTTTGGCCACTTCACCTGCGACAACGAAGGCAACCGGCGCTGCCACGAAGGCTGGAGCGGCGAGTACTGCTCCGATGGTGAGTGTCCAAAACGCGCACCCCAGGAGGAAGAAGAGGAGTAGGAGGAGGGTGGCGCGGCTGCGTTCTTAATTTTGTATTTTGACAGTTTGATCAGCGACAGTCTGATCCGGAAATGAACTGCAGTGACTGTGATTCCGTGTTTTTACGCACAGATTTACGCAGCTCAGAGCTGCGGGGTTTATCTGCAGGTCGCACCAAAAGTCATTTTAAATCAACAACATGACATTCAACTTCAGGTTCAGTCGAAATAAAGCACTTCCTCTCCCCTCCCTCTGATTTCATTCTAACGTTTCTTCAGATTGGATTGGGGGGGTGGGGGGGTGAAGAATGGGACCCTTGGCGCTTCATTTTCTTGTCAAGCGGCCTTGATATTGTTAAGTCAAGCAGTTGTCAACGCCATCAGTGTGTGTGTATGTGTGTGTATTGGCTCGGGGGTCTTTTGTTTTGAGCTCAACAATGGGCCCCCGACCCGCCCGCTTCGACAGGGACACGCGCTGGAGCCTAATGCGCGCTGCCGTGCGTGAAAAGAGACGGCATGTGTTGCTTTTGTTGTGCGGGCCAGCTGCTTCGTTCAGCACTTAACAAGCACTTGGAGGTGTGTGTGTGTGTGTGTGTGTGTGTGTGTGTGTGTGTGTGTGTGTGTGTGTGTGAGAGAGAGAGAGAGAGGCCCTGAGAGGGTAAGGGACTTGTCTTGTGATTGGGTTGGAGAACATGAGACCTACACACACATTAATAGTAATATTTTCACCTTTCTCCCCCTTTCTCCCTTTCCCATCCCTTCCTTTGACCCACCACCCCCTCTCCTCCTCCTCCTCCCATCAGCCATCTGTGTAGGGGGGTGCAGCGTGGAGCACGGGCATTGCGAGTCTCCTGGGAAGTGTGTGTGCTTTCAGGGCTGGCAGGGCCAACGCTGCGACGAGTGCGCCCGCCACCCGTACTGCGTCCACGGGACGTGTCAGCAGCCCTGGCAGTGCAACTGCAACGAGGGCTGGGGAGGCCTGTACTGCGACCAAGGTGCGTTCAAAACGTAGCGTTCAAGCTCAGTGGGAAATTTAAAACACATTTTTACTCCCTAAAAATTCAGCCACCGACCCACAGTTTTCACCTGTTGGTCCGATTACAATCTAAACTTTATTTACACATTACTTTTTTAAAAGCTGATAAAGAATGTTCACAAGGGGGCAGCGAGGAGTCAAACATCTCAACAACAATGAAATCAGTAATTACGAGGGAAGGCCAGGGTGGATTGTGTGTCCTGCCAGGTTGTTAAACACATCACAACATGTAGTTTAAAAAAATATTTTTTGTCCAAACTGTTAAGATTTTCAAAATTATGCAAACATGCAGACAGGAATGTTTATCTGTGCCTAATCTTAAACAGAGTGTACATATGAACCTGAACGCAACCGTTGATGCACAATCATTTCCAAGTTGTTAGTTCTGTCGTCATACTTGGGTTCATTTGGGTCATACGTGCAGATGATTAAAATCAGTGGATGTGAAGCGCCTTAATTATCTGATATGATTTTATCTATGATCAATAGATTCTCCTTCACAGCTGTTAGAAGATATTTTTTCACCAAGAACCGGGAAACCTGGAATGAATTTTGAAATGAAATTTAGCTTGTCATCTCGGCTTTTGCTGTCATAACTTGTGTGGTTAAGGAAAATGTTCTGTTGCAAAAAGAATTTAGTTATCACTTTTTGCTCATAAAAGCAGCATTCATTTTCAGCCAGATTTTAATTCTCAGAAGTCTTATCTTTCCACCGGCACCTAAACGCACCAAAGCTTCACTCCAACTGCATTTTCAGCAACTATTAATGAAATGCTGATGAGAAAATGTGACGACAACAATCAATGGATTTATAATGATAGATGAAAATCAATTTCTTAGTTTATCGAACTGCAACTTAACAGGTTGTTGAATATATGAAAATATGCTGAATAAATTGGACAGAGTGGGTCTTTCTAAGAATATTAACCTGTATCAAAATACAGGTTAATATTCCAGTATATATTCTCCTTGGCCCCTTTATTTATTTATATATTTATTTACACACATTTTAATAAACACAGAGGTGTTCTTTTGCTTATCTCCAGCTCTACTAATAAACAGGGTTAAGTTAACTTGAGTTATGAAGGAAGTGAAGACTTTCACAGTTGTTTGTTTGCGCAATGAAATCTTAAAATCTTTGTTTAGTTATAGATGGTACTGTAATCCCTATCTTATTCATGCTTCAAGATGCACGGTTTCACCTCGGCACAGATTTTTAGTAGGTAGTCACGTGATACCATACGCGCACTCTATTGGCTGACAGCATCCGTGTGTGCGCTGCGTTCCGAGACTCACGGAATTTACGTGTATTAAAGAAACACTTTTCTTTGATACAAAAGTGCTTTGAACAGTCTGTAAGAGTGTGAGAAAAGGTAAAACAGATATAAAGTAGTTTAATATCAGTATGGGGAGGTTCATAAATATTTAAATTACCGTAAATAATAAAATTAATACTTTATCGCTATATTGCAGAATTTTGTTTTTCGCAGGTGGTCCTGGAACGATAACAAGGGATTACTGCATTATTGTTTGTCAGCAGGTTTGGCTTTAATATAAAGTTGTTAGTCATCTGTATATGAGCAAATACAAAAAATTTGTTTCCCCGAATGAATACAACCAATAAATCAATTAAACCGTAACTCCTTGCTACTTTGGCCATGTCCACACATAGCCGGATTTTTTTGAAATCGCAACTTTTTTTGCCCCCATAGAAAAAAATTTGCGTCCACACGACAGCGTTTTTGAAAAAATCTCCGTCCACACGTAACCACATAAGTGCATTGATCAATACGTTTATAAGCAAATCAACATTGTAACAACTCGCAGAACGACAGGAGAGAGGACTGCGACGTGTGGGAATTCACGCCGTTCCTCCTGGAGGATGACCTCCATCACAGACGTTCTCCCACCAGTGGATGGCTGGTGGGAGAACTTCCAGTCTGACCCAGAAGTGGCGTCGACATCTTAGGCCGACGCCAGTTAATCTTAGTTTATCAACATGTCTTTGACGTGGAGCTATTATACATCAGAAAATAGCCCGTTTTACTCAGTCCGTTCTGTGTGTACATGTAGAGACGGCTCACACACACTGACGTAACAGTGGCTTTTGTCTCAGGGTGATACTCCCGGATAGAAAAGTCTCGGTTACAGCGTCCAAAAGACAATGCATACCTGGCGTTTTCAAAAAACTTCACTTTGCCGGTATTTTAAAAAAGTTGCACTTTCGTCCCAGATATTTGCGTTGTCTTATGGATGGAAGGCGTAACCGTAAGAAAAAAGTGGCAGTTTCAAAAAGTCTCTTTTATACAAAGAATCTTCTCATCTGTTGAAACTGCAACAGTTAAAACGGTCAAAAAACGGTCTTGTGATGACCGGTATATTGGACTCAGCATGCACAATATTTATTTAAGCAACTGGTTTATTTCTCAGGTGTGAAACCTATGAAGGGACAACTCTTCTTCATCTTTAAGCTACTCTGTGTTCCTCAGAGCTCCTTCATCGGTCTTCTTCCATTTCACTTTCACTTGTATTATTTTGCTGATCCAGTTTACAGGTGCTGATGATGCACAAAGTTTGTGTGGGAGAGGTATTTCAGACATATACAATAATCCGTTGATTATTCTTTAAGATGCACGGCTTCACCACATTGCAGATTTTTAGCAGGTGGTCATGTGATACCATAGTGGGAAACGGTAATACAGTGCGCCCTCGCACATTCGCGCATCAAAACTTGTGAATCCACCTCATCGCGGCATTTTGGTAGGCAGTCAAGTGATACCATATGCGCCTTCTTTTAGCTGATGACATCCGGAAGTGCGCTCTATTCCGTCAGGCTCAGACTATCGTGAGACACGAAAGTGCTTTAAACAGTCTATCAAAGTGTAGGAAAAGGTAATACAGATAGAAGGTGGTTTAATATCAGTACGGGGAGGTTCATAAACGTTTAAATTACCGTAAATGATGCGATAAATAGATCGCGATTGCAGATTCCTTGCGTGTGGTTCCTGGAACACATTAACCTCGAAGACCGAGGGCGCACTTTACAGATATAAGGTGGGTTAATATCAGTATGACAGTGACACACAGTGCAGCATCGAGCAGTCGAGCCTCACCTCTGATAGAACTACTAATCGATCAAAACAAAATTTAATTAATAAAAGAAGACGAACGTCGGAGCTTAAAGATCTGCTTCAAATTTCAGATCAGGAAATAACCCTCCCTGTTCAAACTGAATGCATTTAACCAGAATGCGGAATTTCGGTTTCTGCGGATGGTCCTGTAACGCATTAACCGCGAGTAACGAGGAATTACTGTATATACAAAATGAGATCATATATGCAACCAAGGCAGGAACTTGTGGAGTAACTTCAAAATGAACAGCAGTGAATAAGATAACAGCGGTGGTGTCATTAATCTAAGTTTGTGGAGTACGAATGAACTGCAGCACAAACAGGGCTGTTTGGTTTTGCTTGTTTACGTGATTACAGTCGGCCATGTTACATTGGGTCGAGAAGAGACCCGGGCAAACTACAAAGCCTAAAGGGCCACGTACGGCCCTTTAGGCTTTGTGATCCAGTATGCCAAATTTGTTTAAACTATATAATTACATCCCGCTTCAAAGCAGTGATTTAATTGTCAGTGTTTGTCTGTCTGTTCGTCCGTTCATTAGTTTGTCCACCAAATATCTTCACAACCGTTGCCAATAGAAAGATAAAACAAAAAGGACATTACTCGGGCGGCAAAGGGGATGAAAATGAGATGATGACCTTGACCTTGAGAAAACTAGGTCAAGGTCAAATTTCAACTTTTGTACACTCTGGAACCGGATAAGATAGAAAGACGAGGGAGAAGGCCAGTGTGAGTGAGACCATAGATCAAAACTGGTGCTTTGATCAATGACAGTAGGTCAGAGCACTAGCTTTGATCTTTGACCTATGCAAGTAGGTCAGGGTAAAATTTTGAATTCATGGGTGTCGCAGGATGTTTGCAGTCTGTGACTGCATTGGTTCTAGTTAATTGCATGAAATAAATGTAGCTATAAGGGTGGCACAGTGGGTAGCACTGTTGCCGCACAGCAAGGCGGTTCCGGATTTGCGTCCCACTCTGTGCGGAGTTTACATGTCCTCCCCGTGTCCGCGTGGGTTCTCTCCGGGCTCTCCGGCTTCCTTCGACCTCCAAAACCATGTGCTTCAGGGTAATTGGCCATTCCAAATTGACAGTAGGTGTGAGTGTGTGCCTGTGTGTTTGTCTGTCTCTATGTGGCCTTATGGTGCACTGGCATGGCGTCCAGAGTGTACCCTGCCTTGCACCTCCAGTCCTCTGGGATAGGATCCAGCACTCCTTGACCCGCAACAGCGGAAGAAGCGGGTATAGAAAATGAATGAAGGAATTGAGTTCTAAAATAATTTTTACAATAAGCTTTGATGCCTGTTAAAGGCCAACACCTTTTAATTAATGTTCTTTTTTGCACTAGTACAAATAAACACTCTCAAATTGTGGAACTCTGTGCGGCCCACCAATCAAAAAGTTTGCCGCCCCCTTGGTTTAGAACATAACACAACTTGACAAGTGGGTTAAACGTCTTTGAGCAAATGGCTCCTCAGTCCTAAAGAGCCTTCAGTTGTAAATAGAAATGTAATCACTTTATTAATCCTGTAGGAAATTGTTAGCCCACTCTAGCACACATTGGTGGTTACATGCATATAGGTATATAGAGGTACAGGCCCATTACACACTCACGCACACGGGGCTTGTGCAAGTGATGGGGAAGTAGAGTGACGGCCAGCTCCTTCATGGTGCGCCCCAAATGAGCAGTTTATAAAGGGGATGGTGCCTTGCTCCAGGGCACCCCTAAAGTGCTCAGGAGGTGAACTGACACTTCCTACTGCCAGTTCACACTGTAAAAAATTTTTTTTTGTTTGACAAGGGTCTTGAGCCGGTGACCCTCCTGAACCCAAACCAGGACTTGGTGGACTAAGTTTCTGCTGCCCCTGCAGTTGATGCCACATTTCCCATCACTTTCCCTCCTGGGACCATTGTGAATGTCAGCAGTTCCTGAATGATAGTTCAGTGCTCTCAGGAGTAAGAACAAGGTCATATCTTAGTTAACAAAACATGAAAATACTTTGTGGAAACCGTGAAACTGTGAAAGATAAGGCAAGGTGGCAAAAGTGATCTGCTGAGGTGGAGAAGAAAGAAAGTTCTGCAGGCAAGCATACATTTTCCAAAAATGGAATTCCAACAACGTTCTCATATGAAAGTCATATGAAAGAGTATCCAAATATTAATTCATAAATCTTTAAGTATTGCACAAAAGCTGTCCTGGTATTCTGCCTTTAAAATCTACATATATAAAACAATTACAACCTTTAGCTACACGCGGCTATTATTTTCCAATTTATTAAAATTTTACCATTTTCTCCCTTAGGTATCTTAAGTGTATTAGCTATTTTTTATTCCTGAGTAATTAATTAATTTTATTCCTGTAATTAATTGTCCTAAATGCTGTTAGTTCTGTCCAATCTCATTATATTAAAAACAAATACACACCTTTTATGAAATGCTTATTTAGTTGGCATGAAAGTGTTTTCTCTTTGATGAAGGGTCGTGAACCACCATGAGCAGTCCAACACGATATTTAGAAATGATTGACATTTTCTTGTGAAAACAGAATTGAAGATTTTCAAATTTGGTTGACTTTGGAGAAGAAAAAACTTGGCAACACAGTATTGAAATGTAAAAGTGAGTTTTAGCACTTAACCCAAGAAGATCCAAGGTGACACCGGTGTCACACGAGCTTTGAATGTCCCTGTCCTTTGTTATGAAGCTTTATGTCTGATTTTAACTTGTTAAGTCCCTAAGTGACGTATACTCAACATCCTGGTATCATGATCATGTGACAGTCATGTGTCTGTGACAGAAAGTGACCTCTCCAAAATAGTAATAAAATAAAATTTATTGTTCTGAAAAGAAACTTCAGAAATGTGTTCTATATGGTCCACTTGGTCTGTGGTATAACCCACATAATTTTCCTGTAAGGATAAATGGGTGTGGGTTCTCTAGGGTTAAATTCCAGATGGACATTCAGAAACAACACCCGAACAGACACACACACACACACACACACACACACACTAATATATATATATATATATATATATATATATATATACACACACACACACACACACACACACACACACACACACACACACACACACACACATACAGTAATCCCTCGCTTATTCGCGCTTCAAGATACACGGCTTCACTACATCGTGGATTTTTAGTAGGTGGTTACGTGATGCTGTATGAGCATGCTATTGGCTGACAGCACCCGTGTGTGCGCTGTGTTCCGTAACTCACAGAACTTCTCAGCGCACTTCTGTGAAACACTAAATTGTTTTTAATAGTCTATATGAGTGTGGGAAAAGGTAATACAGATATAAGGTGGTTTAATATCAGTATGGGGAGGGTCATAAAGTTTTAATTACCGTAAATAATAAAATAAATAGTTCGTCGGTATGCCGCAGAATTTATATATACATATATATATATATATATGTATGTGTTTGTGTGTGTGTATATATGTGTGTATATATTCCCGCTAGTAAATATATATACTAGCGGGAACCCGTGGAAATTCCACAATAAAACAGTAATATCAGACTTCATACCAAACATATGAAAACAAATGTATTGGTATTATAAACCAAGCGCACCCAACATAGTGAAAAATCAACATGGTGACGTAACGACTTTATGTTGGCAAATCATGGATTGCGCTGGACGGGCATTGTGAAGCCATAGATGAATGTTAGCAGGCTAACTGGAGAAAGAGAGCTAACTAATGGTGAGATTGAGAAATGAGCTAACGTTAAAGGAAAAGGCACCTGTCAAAAGAGCAAGTGGAAAAGAAATTTTAGAGAAGTGATAGTTCTGTTAGCTGACTACATGAACAGAACTGTACGTAGTTACTTAAAGAGCGTTTTTGTCGGATGCCTGAGGAGCATTTTGGATACTACATCGATTGTCCCATTCCAAACAGAAACCACAGTTGGACAAGCTGTTTGTGTTAGACAGCTAGTTTCACTCAGAAATTGTTGCCGTTTTCTGTGTCGTTCCTGCTGTTTGGACTCGGCTCAAAAACATGAAAATTGTTGGAACAGTCATGACACTCTAAAATTATGTTAACTGAGAAGTCCATGTATACTTAGTGATGGGCAGATGAAGCCCCATGAAGAATTGAAGCTTTTCATCCCAGTCGGTTCACTGCGGTTCAAAGCTTCATGAGGCTTCATTTGCTTTAGAACGACGTCTACTGGATGCTACAATATCAGTTGGCATGAGCTTGAAGTGTGTGGCAATTTGCAGAAAGCCTGTGAATAAAAATGTCAGCAAAATAAGGAAGTATGCAAAACATGTATAATTTAGTAATGGCAGTACACTGTGTGTGTGTGTGTGTGTGTGTGTGTGTGTGTGTGTGTGTGTGTGTGTGTGTGTGTGTGTGTGTGTGTGTGTGTGTGTGTGTGTGTGTGTGTGTGTGTGTGTGAAAAATAAAAAATAAAAAAATAAAACTGTTACTAATTCCCATAGGGAAATTACTTTTAACTCCAAATGCTTGCACACATATACAGTATACACACACACACAGACACACACACTGGCAGTATGGAAAATAATCATTTGGACATGATGAAAAAGTCTCGCTGGCTGATGCCTTACGTCATATTGTTCATGTGATTCCTTCTAGCAGATGCACCGTGATTGGTTGGGCAGGTAGTGGGTGGAGTTAAAACGTGACAGTGTGAGATTTTTAAGTGAGCTTATTCAAATACATAGGTGGGGATATATATGTATATATACATATTTAAACACACAAACACAGTGCACCCTCATTACTCGCGGTTAATGCGTTCCAGGAACCACAAGCGAATAACAAATTCTGTGATATAGTGACAAACTATTTATTTTATTATTTATGGTAATTTAAACGTTTATGAACTCTCCCCATACTGATATTAAACCACCTTATATCTGTAATACCTTTTCCGACACTTTTATCAACTGTTACAAAGCACTTTTGTGTCTCACGTATCTCGGTATCACGTGACTACCTACCAAAAATCCGCGATGAGGTGAAGTCGTGAGTATTAATGCGTGAATGCGCGAGGGCACACTGCATTGCTCAGAAATAAATATATGTAAATACATAGCGAAATAGAGAGCGAGCATGATTTTCCAACATATTGCATTCCTGTTCACATCACTACAATGTCACACGCCGTCCGTTCAGCGCTGTTAGTATGTCTGCAGGCACCATGGAGGTAGAACAACTCCCCACCCCAACCTGCCCACCCTAGTCCTCCCCGTCTGAATGAAGCTAACAGCCATGACATGTGGAATCCTTGTTCCAGATCTTTCAGTCTTCTCGTAGTGTTTCTGAGCTCATCTCTCTGTTACTCTCATTCTATTTCTTATCTCCAGACCTGAATTATTGTACCAACCACCGGCCATGCCAAAACGATGCGTCATGCACCAACACTGGCCAGGGCAGCTACACCTGCGCCTGCCGGCCAGGGTTCACGGGCAACAACTGTGAGATTGAGACCAATGAATGCGAAAGCAACCCGTGCAGGAATGGTGGCAGCTGCAAAGTAAGTCAATGTTGTTCAGCAGAAATCTTTACTGCATAAATATTTTTAAAAATCTGCAGTTTAAATGAACAGAAACAGGGTGGTGGTTGAAGACATCTTCACATCTTCGCATTGTTTTCTCCTCTAGGACTTGGTTAGCAATTACTCATGTGAATGCCCTCAGGGCTTCTATGGGAAGAACTGCGAAATCAGCGCCATAAAATGTGAAGACAGCCCCTGTTTCCATGGGGGAACCTGTATTGAGAATGTCGGTGGCGGGTACAGCTGCCATTGCCCGACTGGCTTCAAGGGATCCAACTGTGAGAAGAAGGACGGCAGATGCAGCAGCAACCCCTGCTTTAACGGTACAAAGATTTTGTCATTCATCCAACATGATTATACATGAATTTACATGTACATGAAACCAGGTTGTACATGAATTTAGCTTCAGTATAGCATGGCTTGTTTCGCAATTTATTCCCGAATCAGATGTTAATTGTAACAAGACCTTAAAAGTGAGCCTCCCTATCCAAACCAATAGCGATGTAAGAACTGTAGTGCACCAACCATTGCTTCTCCATCACACATTGTGATGTTCAACTTTCAGTTGGTTTATCTGGTTTTTGTTAGAAATGCACTAAAACCTGGAGCATGCATGTGAGGGATGTGGTTTCGAAAGGTCGTGGCTGTACTTTTCGGCTAGATTGGGTAGCGATGACTCAGTGACACTTTGTCGAAATTAGACTTAGACTATCAATCATGTCATCCAAGCAGTTTCTACGTCATTACCAGAAATTCAACCTTCTAATTACAGGTTCCTGATGACCCAGGACCTTTTTGTTAAGGTTCAAAGGTCTTAGTTCTAATGGCATTTCTGACAACAGAATAACATTAAGGTGCAATAAAAGATCAAGGTCCGTTGTCACTGGCCTACTTTTCAGAAGCTGCGACAAGCTTGGAATCAAATGGATCATAAATCTTTACAATGTAGCGTGAGCGCCGATGCATACAGTCGTAAAGTCTCTCCTGTAACAACGGGTTTTTGATAGCTGCAGGTTAGAAGGTCTCAGCGCAAGTTTCCCGCTGCTCCATTTGGCAGATCGAGAAAATTTTAGACTCTTCGCCGCTGGTAGCTGATCAGTTGTCGATCTTACCTCCACCTGCAGCAGGTGGAGGTTTTCAAACAATCAAACTTGCCTTTATTCACACAGTCTTATGTCTTCAGTAGCCCCCCAGTGTGCAGCTGTTCTTTTTTTTCAACTTTGTGACGCCCTCTGTTCAACAGATTAGCAGTGGATTATCAATCAGTGATTGATTTACACAGGACCATCTCTCAGGAGCAAATTAGAATGAGACATTATGATAATTAAATGATGCAGCTGTGGAATAATGCTGCGTTCAGACTGCAGGCATATTGGATTTCCTTCCATAACTGATTTTTAGGGATGACTGTTCACATTGTTTTTAGCAAGTGTCCAAATGCGATCTGGCTCTGTTCAGACTAAGCCACATTATTGGCCAATCTGACAGGTTGCCGTGACGATGTCGCGACTGAGTTGTTCAGTGTGTGTAATGTGTGACGTCATATAATTGCGACGGTGGCAAAAACGACGACGACGAACGTGAAGTTTTGTTACCTCAGCGTATTGGCGAAATAACTGTCTGGTAGAGGTGGAGAAAATCTCACACAGCAGACACTGTCAACTTATTTGTCCATTTTTTATGCTCTTCCTTCTGGCGCCTTGCTCCCGCGTCGCTGATGTGACGTCATGGTCCACCATATCCGATCGGAGTGTTTGGAGCTGTTCAGACTGAGATGCATCTGTCCATATCTGACACGAAACTACCTCCCGAATGTGGTTTCAATCCGTCCTGCAATAATCGGATATCGTGTGGTACGGGGCTGTTCAGACTACAAACAAGGTATCCGATATCAATCTGAATAGGCTAAAAATTTGATATAGGAGACCAGTCTGAACAAGGCCTTAATGACCAGAAGATTGATGTTTTCAGATCAAAACCTTCGCATTCAATCACATTTACAAAACTCATTAGATAGATGATTGATCTCTGGTGTTTTCTGGTCCGCATATTAATATGTAAAAAGTTTTACGTCGGATGCCCTTCCTGACACAACCCTCTGTATTTATATGGGCTTGGGACCGGCACAACAAGACACTGGCCAAGATGTGTAAAAGTAAAACTACAGAGAAGGCCAGACGGAGCTGCGTTGTGTTTTTGTAGATCTGGAGAAAGCTTATGACAGGGTGCCCAGAGAGGAACTGTGGTATTGTATGAGGAAGTCTGGAGTGGCAGAGAAGTATGTTAGAGCGGTGCAGGACATGTATGAGGACTGTAAGACAGTGGTGAGGTGTGCTGTAGGTGTGACAGAGGAGTTCAAGGTGGAGGTGGGACTATATCAGGGATCAGCTCTGAGCCCCTTCTTGTACACTATGGTGATGGACAGGCTGACAGACGACGTTAGACAGGAATCTCCATGGACTATGATGTTTTCAGATGACATTGTGATCTGCAGTGAGAGCAGGGAACAGGTGGAGGAAAAGCTAGAGAGATGGAGGTTTGTCCTGGAAAGGAGAGGAATGAAGGTTAGCCGCAGTAAGACAAGAGTACATGTGTGTGAATGAGAGGGACCCAAGTGGAAGAGTGAGGTTAAGAAGGTGGAGGATTTTAAGTACTTAGGGTCAATACTCCAGAGCAATGGAGAGTGTGGAAAAGAGGTGAAGAAGCGTGTACAGGCAGGATGGAACGAGTGGAGGAAAGTGTCAGGTGTGATGTGTGATAGAAGTGTTTCAGCTAAAATGAAAGGAAAGGTGTACAAAACTTTGGTGAGACCAGTGATGTTGTTTGGTCTAGAGCAGTGGTTCTTAACCTTGTTGAAGGTACCAAACCCTTCCGGTTTCATATGCTCACTCACCGAACCCTTCTTTAGTAAAAAAATATTTTTTTTTTCAAATTTAAGACGGAAGTATATGTTTTACTGGTGTATTTAATGAATTGTGCATTAATGTGACCTTTTTCAAAGAACTAAACCAAGACAGTGCATGAACTCACATGAAATGACCTACCTGCAAATCAGTGTGATTTCTGCTGTCGTTATTGAGAGACCAGTTATGATATGCGTGGCTTCACTTTGGCAAGTACTACTCTTATGTCATTTTCACAGCAAAGTCTGTTTCTTTTGTTTTCCATGCAGCTTAAGGAAGTGTTCTTTTATTTTTGCCAGTGCGAGACTAGAGTTGCTCAATTTGACATTGCAAATCATGCAGAACGCTGACTCCCGTCACGTTCCATTATACAGTACATGTAAATTCACGTTGCACATATTCATCCGACTACTTTCTTTTTTTGCTCAACATAGTTACTATGAATTAAAATATTAATCATACCATCATGACAGGCGTGAATCGACTACAGAGTGCACAAAATCTCCTGTAGCACAGGTAGGCTAATCGATGTAGTGTGATCACCTGCAACCAGTGATCGCTAAGGGGGCGTGCCATCACAAATTTATACGATGTGTCAAACGTACACAGTGATTCATGTAAGTTCGACACAATGTGTCGAGTGTTTTTTTTGCATTCCGTCTCCGCCGACCCCTGAGACTGACTCACCGAACCCCTAGGGTTCGATCGAACCCAGGTTAAGAACCACTGGTCTAGAGACAGTGTCACTGAGGAAAAGACAGGAGACATAGCTGGAGGTAGCAGAGATGAAGATGCTGAGGTTCTCTCTGGGAGTGACCAGGAAGGATAGGATCAGGCATGAGTACATCAGAGGGACAGCATATGTTAGAGGTTTTGGAGATAAAGTCAGAGAGGCCAGACTGAGATGGTTTGGACATGTCCAGAGAAGAGATAGTGAATATATTGGTAGAAGGATGCTGAGTTTTGAACTGCCAGGCAGGAGGCCTAGAGGAAGACCAAAGAGGAGGTTTATGGATGTAGTGAAAGAGGACATGAAGTAGTTGGTGTGAGAGAAGAGGATGCAGAAGACAGGGTTAGATGGAGGCAATTGATTCGCTGTGGCGACCCCCTGAAGGGAAAAGCTGAAAGAAAAAGAAGAAGTGTTTTCTGGTCCGATCGATCTTTTAGTGCTCATGAAACCTTCATCTCCTGCTTCAGACAATCCCTGATCTTCTTTTGCTCCTGTGCCGTTAGAGTTCACAAGAACAGCCACAGTCGGGATGGAAAGGGAGGAGGCACATACTTTTTTGTTTCATAATAAAATTTAAAACTTGTATTTTGGTTTTCTGGTTTATTGTTCAGCCATGAAACTCGGTGCGTCTGTAAACCTCTGAACATACTCCTCCTCTTATTCCTCTTTTGTGTCGTACCTCAGAGTTCTGTCATTGGTCCCCTCCTATTCCACCTTTGTTTGATTGGTTATTTTGCTCCAGCTTAAAAGTGTTGTCGACGTACATTTTGTGATTCAGGTGTTCTTGACAACAGACTTTTGAATGTCACAAATTGACGGATGATGTCACAGCCCAGTTTTGCACATTCCTGCTGTGGTTCAGGCTGTAGCCACACACATGAACAAACATTTATTTACGCTCCTCCAATGGTAAACCACTTCTGTGATCTTATTCTGTGGAGTTTATTTTGAAAAGGTAAACAAGACTGTTTGCTATGATTTAAATTTTTTAAAAATACTGTATTTTTCACACCGTACTTAAACCATAAATAAGACGCACCGTGTTATTAGGCGCATGCTAAAACTAGGTAATGGAAGCAAGAAAGTGAGTTTGGTTGAACTTTATTCTACTACGCATTTAAAAATGCATACATTTTTTGATCTTTTGTCACAAATCCATCGAAGTCCTCATCTTCCCTATCTGAATTAAACAGCTGGGCAATTTTGCCATCAAACCTGGCGGTTTCCAGCTGCGTGCGGTGAGGTTCAGGGCGGTGAGGCAGAGATGTTGGAAGTCAGTTTTACAGCCAAATAGAATGGTGTATTTACCAGTAAATCAACAGCCTGACATTAAAAACTGCTTAAAAATTATTTGTGATGCAAAAGAAGGTATACTTTATTGATCCCCTGGGGAAAATTACATTTGTCACTCGGGTGTACATTTAATGCAACCAATGTCGGAGGCTCCGACATACAGTACATCTTTAGTTAATTATTTTTTTTGTGTTGATTGGTTCAGTTTTAACTAGTTTTAATGTCAGGCTGTTAATTTAATGGTAAATAGAGTACGTCACTCTGTTTGGCTTGTAAAACTAATGAAGTCAGTCCATCGCTCCCACAATGTTCAGCTTTGCGCAGTGGCAGTATCGTAGCCTATGAGGTTTATCCAAGGCGCGATTATTGCTAGTTGACACTTGAAACTACACTTTGAACGCCCTGTTTATACCAATGTTTAGTGGTTGGAGTTCTTATGTGAATCCTCCCAGAATAATGGGGAGTTCCAAATTAATTTGCTGTTATTGGGTTTTCACAGTAGCGGTGATACAGGTGTGCATCGATTCGCAGAGCTGGTGAAGACAAAAAACGCGACTCTTGCAGCTTATCTATTCTCGTTCACAACGTAACTGGTAGCCTGTAGCTTGAGTTGTGCCTCATAAGCGTATCACTTTTCTGACGTCATTTTCGAGGGGTTCTTACCCAAACAAATGTTGTTTTACATTGTACCGATAGTACAGTGTACCTACTTTCCGGGGGCGTGGCTGAGGTAAGTGTATGCATTGTACGTAGCGTTACATAATGTTGTCTAATTAGTTTATCACTGCCAGTGTACGTAGTGATGTATTATGTCCTTATGTCAGCAGGAAATGGTCTGACAGTCAATCTAGTGGAGCGCTTACAGTGGTACCTCTACTTACGAATATCTCTACATTCGAAATTTTCTACTTACGAAACGCCTCAACAGGAAAATATTGCCTCTAGTTACGAAAGAAATTTTGAGTTACGAAAGGTAAAAATACAGTACGGGCTGCTACTAGCAGTTCCCAAAGGTTCCTGAATGCAACGTTCTTATAGCTGCTCTGCCATTGGCTATTACCTAGCATCCTGGCATCCCATTGGCTAAGAGGGACCTCTGTTTTGAGCTAGATAGGTGTCTATGCAGCGTCCTCGTCATTCGGCCCTCGACCCATGAGGTATTCCGATAGTTTTACGCAAATATATTAACTTTTTGAGTATTCACTATGGATCCCAAGAAAGTGACGGAGAAAAGAAGAAAAGAGGTTTTTTTATTCATGCAAACAAAGCAAGAGATAATAGAAAAGCATGAAAAAGGGATGCGTTTGGTTGATCTCACCAAAGAATATGGCCGTAATACATATACAATCGCCACGTTATTAAAACAAAAGGAGGCCATAAAACACCGGGAGTTTAAGGCATCGCATGGGTGGTTGGAGAAGTTCAAAAGGAGGACTGGAATTCAAAAGGAGGACTGGAATTGTTGTTCGGCATGGTGAGGCAGGAGCACATGAACCAAAGAGGGCAAAAAACAATGAGGACAGCAGTTAAAAGGTAAATGACCATCATTTTTATTCTTTACTCTATTCTTTGTTTTTTACATTATGCACAACTCTCATTTATTGTGTAATAATCTAATTGTAACATGTATTTGTTACATGTTTTGATGTATTTTTATGTTTTATAAAACATTTATGTCTGAATTTTGGGGGGCATGGAACGGATTAGGGCATTTGCATGGAAAACGCGTCTCTACTTACGCTGTTTTCGACTTACGAAATTTTTTCCAGAACCAATTAATTTCGTTAGTAGAGGTACCACTGTGTTAAAATCGCACAACAAAATTTGACAGATTTTGGAACTCAGTGCACACATAAGGCGCTTCGAATTAAGAGGCGCACCGTCAATTTTTGAGAAAATTAAAGATTTTGCACCTTATGGTGTGGAAAATACAGTAATTACATAGTTTTAAACAAGCATACATGTTTAATCGGTTTTGATTTAATACACAGGTAGTCCTCAACATACAAGCACAAGCTGTTCCAAGTTGAATTGTTCATAAGTTGAATTGTTCGTAAGTTGTTATTCATTAAATTTCAGTCTATAATCACCATTTGAGGTAATTTAATGTCATCAGTACTCTAAATATGAAATTACTATTCCATAAGACTGAAGACAAACAATTACAGGACATGAAAAACACATAATAATAAAAGAACCAATGCAGTCAGAGACTACAACATCCCGCAAGACCCCTGAATTCAAAATTTTACCCTGACCTACTTTCATAGATCAAAGCACTAGCTTTGATCTACGGTCTTACTCCCACTGGCCTTCTCCTGAGTTTTACAAAAGTTAAAATTTGACCTTGACCTAGTTTTCTGAAGGTCAAGGTCATCTCTTTTTCATCCCCTGTGCTGCCTGAGTAATGTGCTTTTTGTTTCATCTTTCTGTCTGCAATGGTTGCGGAGATATTTGGTGGACTAACTATCGAAGGGACAAACGAACGAACACACATACACTGACAATTACTTTGGAATGAGATGTAATAAAGTACAGGTACAGGTTGCTTTGAGTTGAGTCGTTCTCGATTATATTATGGTTTTCAAAAATGAACACGGAAAAATATTCAAGTTAACATCATTTCACTCAACTACAAGTCTGACCGCCATAAATATTGGAATTGTAAAATCATTAGAAAACCATTAAAAACACATAATATCATGTTACTGTACATTAAAGAAGAGGGAAGAAGCGTGTACAGGCAGGATGGTACGGGTGGAAGAAAGTGTAAGGTTTGATTTGTGATAGAAGTGTGTCAGCTAAAATGAAAGGAAAGGTGTACAAAACTGTGGCGAGACCAGCAATGTTGTTTGGTCTAGAGACAGTGTCACTGAGGAAAAGACAGGAGACAGAGCTGGAGGTAGCAGAGATGAAGATGCTGAGGTTCTCTTTGGGAGTGACCAGGATAGATAGGATCAGGAATGAGTACATCAGAGGGACAGCACATGTTAGAGGTTTTGGAGATAAAGTCAGAGAGGCCAGACTGAGATGGTTTGGTCATGTCCAGAGGAGAGATAGTGAATACTGTATATTGGTAGAAGGATGCTGAGTTTTGAACTGCCAGGCAGGAGGCCAGGAGGAAGACCAAAGAGTAGGTTTATGGATGTAGTGAAAGAGGACATGAAGGTAGTTGGTGTGAGAGAAGAGGATGCAAAGGACAGGGTTAGATGGAGGCAGTTGATTCGCTGTGGCGACACCTGAAGGGAAAAGCCGAAAGGAAAAGAAGAAGAAGACTGTACATTAAAGAAGAATGAAAGCATCTCCCCACCTATATATTTGAATAAGCTCACTTGAAAACCTCACGCTGTCACGCTTCCGGCGTCTACACGGAAGTTCGGGCAGCTAGACGAGTTAGCTCCGGTCTCCACATTTGTTCTTGTCTCTCACTTAAGGAGCCGTTTTGGCTTCGTAAAACATAGTGGTTTATATTCTTTGATTGTGACGGACCTCACATTGTCATGTGGGGAACCCTGATTCACCAGGACCGAACTCAAGAAGCAGGCGTCTACCAGGATGAACACACATGAAGCCATTACGGCTTTGTCGGACACAGCGGTTTGTTTTCTTGTGACGGAGAAGAAGAAAAAAAGCAAACAAACAAAAACTGATTTTTTTTTTTTTTTATTGCGGAATTTCGACAGGTTCCTGCTCGTGTATCATATTAAAATATATATGTATAGTTCCAATATCTACATCAATATCTACCATTAAGCTTGTGATTCACGCAATTGTTTTGTATTCAGATTAGTTTACGGTAAACTTTTGCTCCTTATAATTTAATAGGACGGCACGGTGGCGCAGTGAGTAGTGCTGTGACCACACAGAAAGGAGGTTGTGGGTTCGGGTTCCAGGTTTCCCCGCCTCATGCTGGGATAGGCTGCAACTCCCTGCGACCCGCCACAGTGGATGAGGCAGTAGAAGATGAGTGAAGCAATTTAATCGCTAAGAAGAAGAAGAAAAAACATCAAAGAACTCTTGAACAGTTTTTTTAAGCAGATCCAACAACAATACTCATAACCAGCCGTTGATGTTGATCCACTGTACAGTACTTTAGCATGTAGCATGTAGCTTACCTTTAGAGCGCAGGTAGAAGAGGAGGGGGGAGTTACTGTTGTTAAAGGCGTAGTTGTGATCAGAGAGATGGTCACCACTAACACTATCTACACTAGCCATGGCTTTATCAGCCATGATGAACAGAGACAACAAATGAGAACAAGAGGGGGAGATGAATGTGGTGCTGCTTGGCGGTGGTTTTGACAGAAAGCAGAACTACAGGATATAAGTCGGTTATGGCGGTGCGCTTTTGTTTGTATCTCCAAATGTTCTAAAGTCAAATGTTTGTAAGTTGCAGATTACCTATATTTACGGTGGCAGATCATTTTAAGGAAGACTATATGCTGTGTAATAACATTATATAGTGTTTAAGGCTACATAATCATTGTGGTAAGAGGCCACCGTGTTTGAGTAGATGCTGTTGTTATGCTGTTTTATACATACATTTTGGCACAATAACAGGCAAGACAAGACAAACATCCACACGCCACATTAACTTGCAGGAGAGCTAAATTGGAGTAACCCCGGGATGACTGTTTACAAGATCTTTTTATTTGCACAAATAAAAGCAAAAGAGAAATCACTTCCTTCAGGCCCTTGGTAACTCCGTTGCACAGCCTTCATTATACAACCTGGCTTACAACATCTTGAAACCAAGTTGAACTTTGAACACTTCCTGCTCTGACAAATACCAGCATGGCTGAGAGAATGAAGGCAGCCTGCCAGACTCGGAAGTTTAAATGGAATGAAGAGATAAAAGTGAATTCCTTGACTAGTGTAACACAGTTAGTGTTTGTCGTCAGTCCAGGTGTGTTTTAACAGGTAACATCTCTGAAATGCATAGTTGAAGCTTTGGTGTGATTTACAAAAAATGCCCCATCAATGCTCAATAATTTGTAAATAATGTTAGCTAGGCTAGGTAGCATTAGCATCACAGTGATTCTTAACTCAGGTATCCAAGTAGGTTATCTTTAGAAAGTAGACTTTGTGGCTAGTTACAGTACGTTTAACAGTTCCGAGTATAACTAATAACATCAAGACATTATTTGAGATCTTCTTAATATTTGTTCATCTTCTTAACCGCTTTTTCTACTTTTGCGGATCACTGGGATTTCTGGAGCCTATCCCAGCTGACTCACAGGCAAAAGACAGGGGACATTCTGAGCGTGACACCAGAGCACTGCAGAGCTACACTAAAGACAAACTCACGCTCACACCTGTGGATAATATGGCACTATCAATTCACCTGAATTGTATGTTTTTGGATGTGGGAGCGCTACCCACTGCCTCACCCAGCCGCCCTAAACAAATATCAAGACATTCAACTTTGATACATGCTACAACATAAAAGTGAAAATAAAATTAAGCCTAATACAATACAATCTTCAACCTACAAATACTATTGGTTCAAAGAGGTTGTTAACAAATTTAATTGTTTGTAAGTCTTTACTTATGTAATTTCAATCTATTTATGGTCATTTAAATGCCATTAATACTTTAAATACTAAAATATTATTGCCTAAGACTTACCAAAAGCAATAACAGGACATAAAAACAACACATAATGAAATAAAATACAGGTGCAGGTTGTTTCAAGTTAAGTTGTTTTTGATTATATGTTGGTTTAAAAAAAAAAAAATTGTTCAATGCAATTATTGGACTCTTAAAATTACTAGAAAACCATTAAAATTATAACAAAAGAAATTCAAATACTCTGAATATAACTATAACTGCAGTTGAGATGGAACTTGCAGACACAGGCTTTATCAGGCTTTATTCATCTCTTTACACAGCAACTCAACTCCCGCTTATCACTAACTCATTAATTCTTGTTGCCTCCTCACAAATTCTGAGAACTTCTCACAGCCCAACACAAATGCAGCTTTAGGTTCAGGGCAACATCAGAATAACAATCTGCATTACCACATGTTATCACAATATCATGTTACCATACAATGCATGTATAATTCCAGTTACTACTGTTAAGCTTCACTAGTGATTCACCCAATTTATTTTGAATTAAAATTACTTAACGGTAAGGTTTTGCTCTTTACAATTTCTTGAGAAGAAGACATCCAACGTCCAACATCAACAGCTGTTGATATTGGATGTTGGTAATGTAGCATGTAGCATGTGATTTACCTGTAGAGTGAAGGAGCAGAGGGAGAGGGGATTTATTGAACGTCAGAGCCAGAGTTGTTATTAGAGAGATGGTCGCAACCACTGCCAACATCTTTACTAGCCTTTGCTTTATCATCCATGATAAACAGCAAAGTATCCAAGGTACAAAGCCTGACACGCTGAGATGCTCAGAGAGATGCATTCAAGAACAAGAGGAAAGATGAGATGTGTGATCAGTGGTGCTGCTCAGCGGGGTTTTGTGGCAGAAAGGGGAACTGCAGCAGTCGGATATGGAGGCGCTCGTTTGTTCTTATTTCCGAATGTTTGTATCTTGAGGAGTACATGTATTTCATATATTTATTAAACTTCGATCTACAATCTCCATTCGAGGTCATTTAAATGTATTTACTGCTCTAAATGCGAAAGAACTAGTCCCTAAAACTTAACAGAAACAATAACAGGACATAAAATGACACATAATAAAATAAAATACAAGTATAGGTGGGCGGCACGGTGGCGCAGTGGGTAGCGCTGTCGCCTCACAACACGGCGGGTCCGGGTTCGAGTCCCACTTTGTGCGGAGTTTGCATGCTCTCCCCGTGTCTGCGTGGGTTCTCTCCAGGTTCTCCGGCTTCCTCCCACCTCCAAAAGCACGCGCTTCAGGTTGATTGGCCGGTCCCAAATTGCCCATAGGAATGAGTGTGTGTGGTTGTATGTCTTTGTGTGTTGCTCCGCGGTACACTGGCGTCATGCCCGGAGTGTCCCCCGCCTCACGCCCTATGCCGCTGAGATAGGCTCCAGCTCCCTGTGACCCGCTGCAGCGGATATAGCGGTGGTAATGTGAAAATGACTGATGACTGACAAGTATAGGTATCATTGCCAGTTAAGACGTTCTAGATTATATGGCAGTTTGCATTAAAAAAATACATAGAAAAAAAATAAAAAGTAGAAAAATAAGTAAAAATAAAAGTTTACGTAATTTCACTCGACTTAATATAAATTCGCCGCAAATATTTGATTCTTAAAATCATTAACAGCACAAAATGCCATTTTATTGTACAGTACATAAAAATAAAAACATAATATATTAAAATATGTATGTATAGTTCTTGTATCTACATTAATCGTCACTCATGATTCATATGACAGCTTTGAATTCACATTAGTTTATGGACAGTAATCTTTGCTACATATAAATTAATCCTTGAAGAGAAGGAGAAGAAGATGCAAAGAAGAAGAAGAACAAAACAACACATCAAGGAACTTTCAAGGCCAATTTTTTAAGACAAGAAGTCAGTCATCTGTTGATGTGGACCATCCACTGAACAGTAGTTAAGCATGTAGCAAGTAACTTAATTTTATAGTGAAGAAAGAGGAGGAGGGGGGAGTTATTGTTTGTGAAAGGCAGAGTTGTCATCGAAGAGATGACCACTACCACTGTCTTCACTAGCCTTTGCTTTAAAATCAATGATTAACGGTGAAGTATCGAAGGTACGAAGCCTGACGCTCTGAGATGTTCACAGAAACAACAGCGGTGCTGCTTGGCAGGGGTTGTGGCAGAAAAGGGAACTGCAGGACAATAGTCAGATATGGTGGCAGGCGGTTCGTATCTCCGAATGTTCATAGGTAGAATGTTCATTTCTTGAGGACTACCCGTGTACTCTTCTGACAAGCATTTCTACAAGATGAGGACTATCTCCTTTCATATTTGAAGTAAAATGTTAACGCTGTTATATTTTCAACTAGCGGGAACCCACGGAAATTCCACGGTAAAACAATAATATCAGACTTCATACCAAACATATGAAAACAAGTGTATTGGTGTTATAAACCAAACGCAGCCATCGTGGAGTTCTCCCGCCAGCAGGCAGCGCATCCCATTCTGACCCAGAACTGGCGTTGGCGTCTTTGGCAAAGAACATGAATAAATGAATGAATAAATAAATATATAAACTTTACGACTCGTAAAGAAAGAAACAGACGAACAAATATCCAACTGTCAAGCATGTTTATCAACGTGTCTTGGACGTGGAGCTATTATACGTCAGAAAATAGCCGGTTTTAACTCCGTCCATTCTGTGTGTACATGTAGACACGGGTCACACACACTAACGTCACAGCGGTTTTTGTCGCAGAGAGACGTCCCCCGGATAGAAAAAGTTTCGGTCACAGCGTCCACTCGATAACACATACCCGCCGTTTTCAAAAAAATCTTCATTGTTTTGTGGACAAAAGACGTAACCGCAACAAAAAGCCTCGCGGCCCGATGCCTTACGCCATATTGTTCACGTGAATCTTTCTGGCAGATGCGCCGTGATTGGTTGGGCACCGTGATTGGTTGGGCGTCGTGATTGTCAGGTAGTGGGTGGAGTTAAAACGTGACACCGTGAGGTTTTCAAGTGAGCTTATTTAAATATATAGGTGGGGAGATGCAGGCCCTCTGTTACTTTTAACAAAATAATTGTAAATTGTGGTCCTGAAGCCTTTTTAAAAAACTTACATTTTGTGGCGCAGTGGGTTGCGCAGTCGCCTCACATGGTGCAGGATTAGTGTCCCGTTATGTGAGGAGTTTTTATGTTATCTCCAGTGCTGTGTGGGTTCTTTCCAGGTTCTCTAGCTTCCTCCCACCTCCAAAAATATGCACCTTAGGTGAACTGAGCCACATGGAAGACAGACATGTTGTTTGTCTTCCATGTGGCTCCGCAGTGCACTGGCGTTGTGCTCGGAGTGTCCCATGCCTCTCACCTGCAAGTCAGCTGGGATACGCTTCAGCAACCCCCCCTACTCGCAATAAGGGGAACAAGCGGTAGAAAATGAATGAAAAGAATGTAAAGCTGCAAGTGAATCGTGTATCAGTGTACAGTAGTCCCTCTACTTACAAAATTAATTGGTTCCGGAAGAAATTACGTAAGTAGAAAATTTCGTAAGCAGAGACGCGTTTTCCATGCCTAATCCGTTCGAAAAAATTCTGACATAAATGTTTTATAAAGCATAAAAATGCATCAAAATATGTAACAAAAACATATTACGATTAGATAAATACACAATAAATGAGAGTTGTGCGTAATGTAAAAAACAAAGAATAAAAATGATGGTCATTTACCTTTTAACTGCTGTCCTCATTGTTTTTTGCCCTCTTTGGTTCATGCGCTCTTGCCTCACTGTGCTGAACAACAGAGTGAATTTCAGTCCTCCTTTTGAACTTCTTGAACCATGCGATGCCTTAAACTCCTTAAACTTCGTTTTGTTTTAATAACATGGCGATTGTAGATTACGGCATTACGGCCATATTCTTTGGCAAGATCAACCAAACGCATCCCTTTTTCATGCTTTTCTATTATCTCTTGCTTTGTTTGTATGGATAAAAAAAACTCTTTTATCTTCGTCTTTTCTTTTCTTCTTTTCTCCATCACTTTCTTGGGGTCCATAGTGAATACTCCAAAAATTAATATATTTGCGCAAAACTATGAGAACACCTCACGGATCGAGGGCCGAATGACGAGGACCCTGCATAAACACCGATCTTGCTCCACACAGAGGTCCCTCTTCGCCAATGGGATGCCAGGAAGATACTAAGTAATAGCCAATGGCAAAGCAGGTATGAAAATGTTGCGTTCAGGAACCTGTGGGAGCTGCGAGTATCAGCCCATACTGTATTTTTACCTTTCGTAAGTCGAAATTCTTTCGTAACCAGAGGCAATATTTTCCTGCTTAAAAATTTCGTAAGTAGAAAACTTCATAAGTAGAGACATTCGTAAGTAGAGGTATCACTGTATCTGTTAATGCAAGGTGTTGCATCAGGTGTGTACCTATGGTCAATTTAATCTTATAAACAGTATAAAATTAAATTAAAATATAAACAGCATGAAATTAAATAAAATCCATTCAACCACGTGCTGACCTCGCCACCTACCCCCCACTCCTCCTGAGAGAGTCATCACACCCCCTGATGGCATGGAGCACGAAGGAGAACCTCAGCCTCTCTGTGGAGGCGCTGTGTGACAGCAGTCTGCCGCTGAAGGTGCTTCTCTGCTGGGAGAATGTGGTGTGCGCCATCACGTGTCCGCCTCCCAAAAATCCACGATGAAATGAAGCCGCAATGGTTGATGAACGAATTTTCTTTGGGATTACTGTATTACCAGTATAAATATCAAACGTTTGCTTATATGGAAAAGGTTATGAAACATCTCAAACAGGCTATGAGATGTCACTCTATGAATTTACTGTTTCACCTTTCTGCAAGAATACAAGAAGTAACAATTATATTACCTTCAGGTAGCCTCTAAATGCTTGAGGCTAAATTTTCAAAAGCCATAGCTCACAGAGTGGGTTGCCACCTCTACACCTGCCCCCCACTCTGTCACTCTTGTCCTTTGTCATCATTCTTTGAAAAACTCTGATGGTGTTCTGGCTGTATTTGTATTTAACCTTAACCCGAATGGCCAAAACACAAGCTGCTTTCCCAAGACCTGTCCAACTAATTTATATATAAGATCATGAGTTATAACACAGTAATAGAATGATATGTGTTAACAATCCATTAGCTTGGATTAAAAAAAAACCCCAGCAAGCAACAACTAGCAGCAAACTCAAAGAAAAATAACGGTGAGAGAAATGTTCAGGAGTGAGATTAACTACCATTAAGGACAGAAAATCTAAAACCATGATTTTCACCATTGGATGTGTTCAGAAAGTGTTGCCTGATGTGTATGCTATGTGTTACGCCAGACATGTCATGTCACTGATTGGCTGTGTCAGGACCCCATTTTGCTGATAAAATCGCACACTAAGGTACTACTGTTTGTTTTAGAAAGGTCTTTGTTCAGGTATTATTGTGCTATATACAGTGTGTGTATATATATAGTGTGTGTGTATGTGTGTGTGTGTATATATGTATGTATATATGTATATATACTGTATATATATGTATATATGTATGTACAGTGTATGTGTATATATATATATATATATATATATATATATATATATATATATTTATTTATATAAAAACATAATATCATTGCTGTCTTGAGTTTCCAGTTATTTCTACAACTCTGATTTTTCTCTGATATAGTGATTGGATCAGATCCTTCTTCGTTACAAAAACCATTCATGAAGTTTGGTTCTTTTATGATTTTATTATGGGTAAACTGAAAGTGTGACTATATCTGCTGGGTCAAAAATATACATACAGCAACATGAATGAGCAATTTTGGAGACTTAAAAAGTTGTGTCAATGACATGAGCTTCATAGCATGGCCTCTTAACTTCTTGTGAGTGACTACAGCTGGTGACTTCTCTGAGGCCATTGATAAAGGGCTCATTGGATAAAAACACCCACAAACGCTACAATGGGAAAGTCAAAGGAGCTCAGCAGAGATCTGAAAAAGAGAATCGTTGACTTGAACAAGTCAGGAAAGTCACTTGGAGCCATTTCAAAGCAGCTGCAGGTTCCAAGAGCAACAGTGCAAACAATTGTAAGTATAAAGTGCATGGCACTGTTTTGTCACTGCCACGATCAGGAAGAAAACGCAAGCTGTCACCTGCTGCTGAGAGAAAACTGGTCAGGAGGGTGAAGAGTCAACCCAGGAGCACCAAAAAGCAGATCTGCCAAGAATTAGAAGCTGCTGGAACACAGGTGTCAGTGTCCACAATCAAGCATGTTTTGCATCGCCATGGACTGAGAGGCTGCCGTGCAAGAAGGAAGCCCTTGCTCCAAAAGCGGCACCTTAAGGCTCGACTGAAGTTTCCTGCTGATCACATGGACAAAGATAAGACCTTCTGGAGGAAAGTTCTGTAGTCAGATGAAACAAAAATTGAGCTGTTTGGCCACAATGCCCAGCAATATGTTTGGAGGAGAAAAGATGAGGCCTTTAACCCCAAGAACACCATGCCTACCATCAAGCACGGTGGTGGTGGTATTATGCTGTGGGCCTGTTTTGCTGCAAGTGGAACTAGTGCTTCACACAGAGTCAATGGGACAATGAAGAAGGAGGATTACCTTCAAATTCTTCATGAAAACCTAAAGTCATCAGCCTGAAGGTGGGGTCTTTGGCGCAGTTGGGTTTTCCAACAGGAAAATGACCCCAAACACACATCAAAAGTGGTAATGGAATGGCTAAATCAGGCTAGAATTAAGGTTTTAGAATGGCCTTCCCAAAGTCCTGACTTAAACCCCATTGAGAACATGTGGAAAATGCTGAAGAAACAAGTCCAGAAAGCCAACACATTTAACTGAATTGCACCAATTCTGTGAAGAGGAGTGGTCAAAGATTTAACCAGAAACTTGCCAGAAGCTTGTGCATGGCTACCAAAAGCGCCTAATTGAAGTAAAAATGGCCAAGGGACATGTAACCACATATTAGCATTGCTGTATGTATATTTTTGACACAGCTGATTTGGTTACACTTTCAGTTTACCCATAATAAAGTTATAAAAGAATCAAACTTCATGATTGTTTTTTGTGACAAAGAAGTATCTGCTCCAATCATTCTATCAGAGAAAAATCAGATTTGTAGAAATAACTGGAAACTTAAGACAGCCATGACATTATGTAAACTTTTGACCACCACTGTATATATATACAGTATATGTATGTATATATATGTGTGTACATATATATATATATATATATATATATATATATATATATATATATATATATATATATATATATATATGTATATATATACACACAGTACACACACACAGTATATATATAAAATATGTTTGAAAGGGGATTTTGTTTCTTCAGTACGTCAGATGGGCCAGAATGTATTTTATTGTTAGTTCCCTAGAATAAAAGTCTGTCTCTTTGGTGAAATGGCGTGATTTTGGTATCCAAAGAGCCAATTGCCCCATATTTCCTCGTAATTTTGGGCTAATTGAATGAGGTTGTGGCCCAAGAGCTAAGCTCTGAAGGATGTCATCATTAATATAGCAGAAGCTGTTTCTCTCTCTGTTAATGCTAGCATAGATATCTTGTTAATAATAATATGAAAACACAGTGACACTGTTCTTGAATTCAAATGATTTTGCGACAAAGAGAAGAGCTGATTCATTTAACATTCCAGTGTCTTAACAAGAAATATCATCCAGGCAAAAATGGAAATATCCTCAAAACTTCGTTTTTCTTAAGGAAGTCTTCCCAAGGGATTAATAAAGTTCTCTCCATCCCTAATTATTTACAGATCATCAAATTCACAACTTGTGATTCTGTCACAAGTTTTTAGAACAAGGTTTGAATTTATTTCTGTTGTCACTAACATAACAACACAGAACTTCCCATGTTCTATTAAGTTGCATGTCGTGTCATTCGTTAACAACAATGCCTTAGCATGAATATAAAATTAAAGTGATAACTTTGACGTAATAGCAAAATATATTTGTGTCAACAATTTCAGAAAACGAAGCAAATAAATAAGAAAGTTGAAGAAAATGGATTACCGTATTTTACAGACCATAAGGCTCACTGGATTATAAGGCACGGTTTCAATTTTTCAATTACAGGGTCTATTTCTGTGCTTAAGCCGTTGGTGTAAAGCCCTCTTTACACCAAGGTCCAGCTTTTGGAGTTCTTTTGTTAATACCCCCGGAATGATGGCAAGCTGTGAATTCATTTGATTCACATGGTTTTTCACAGTAGCAGCAATGTGGGTGCGTAAGGAGCTGCAGAGAAGGTGAATTGTGGAAAAAAAGCGTGACTCTTGCGGCTGCTCTATTCCCATTCACAATCGCGTAACAGATAGTCTGTTACGCGATTGTGTCTTGTAAGTGTGTCACTTCGCTGACGCCATTTTTGGGGAGTCCTAAGCCAAACAACTGTTTTTTGAGTCTACCAACCTACCGGAGGTGTGGCAGAGGTAATCGTACGTACTGTACGTGACTTAATGTAATGTTCTCTGATTTTATTTATTTAATTTTATTGCTGCTAGCATATAAAGTGACGTTTTACATCCCTATGTTGACACTTACATTTTGAACCCAGAAATCACCTTATCTTTTGATCTTGCCCGAGTTTCTCGTGCAACAAAACGGCAACACGACGTCTGCTCGTTTTACGCGCTGCAGTGAGAGCGAGGAGTTAGCTCTGTTGGGTTTGAAATTTCTGCAGATACAAATTCATTCATTCGTTCATCTTCCGAACCGCTTTATCCGCCGTACCGGGTCGCACGGAGTTGGAGCTTGTCCCAGCTGTCTTAGGACGTGAGGCGGGGCAAACTCCGGGCGCGGCGCCAGTGCGCCACGGAGCCACACAGAGACATACAACCACGCACGCTCACACTCACACTCACACTCTAAGGACAATTTGGAACGGCCAATTACCCTGAAGCACATGTTTTTGGAGGTGGGAGGAAGCCGGAGAACCCAGAGACACGGGGAGACATGGGGTGACACCCAGAGACATGGGGAGAACATGCAACCTCCATACAGAGCGGGAATCGAACCCGGAACTGCCTTGTTGTGCGTCGACAGTGCTACCCACTGCCCCACTGTGCTGCCCGCTATACAAATGTTTTAATTTGATTTTTAATTTTATATACTGGAATGATCCCCTAGGGGAAATTAATGGCACACTCCAGTGTTAGTAATTCACATATGCATATGTATTTGTGTGGTCTGTATGGGTTCTCTCCGGGTTCTCTGGCTTCCTCCCACCTGCAAAAACATGCGCTTCAGGTTGATTGGCTGGCTTCAAAGTGTCTGTAGGTATGATTGGGTGCCTGAGTGTTTCCCTGTGTCTCAGTGTGGCTCCGCGTTACACAGTTGTTGCGCCCGGAGTTTCCCCCGACTCACACCCAAGCCAGCTGGGATAGGCTCCAGCTCCCCGTGACGCGCTACAGCGATCAAAGTGGAAGAAGATGAATATTTATTCGTGTGTACAGGCTGAACACACAAACACACACAAGGGGCGTGTACGCATGCAGTGGGAGGCAGAATGGCTGGCAGCTCCTGCTTGGAGCTTGCATTTAAGCAACTTGTAAGGGGGGGACGGCGCCTTGCTCAAGGGTGCCTCAGAAGTGCTCCAGAGGTGAGCTGACACCTCCTACTGTCAGCTCACACTCCGGGTGTTTTTGGGCGGGAGCGGGAATTCAGCCGCCGATCTTGGAACATCGGATGACCCGCTCTGTCACCCGCTCTACCACTGAGCCACTGTTGATTGAGGTTGTACAAGGGTTGATTGATTGATTGATTGACTGACTAATTGATTGATTATCACCATTTCTCCACAAAAGCAAAATTGGAGAAAAAGCAAGTGACATAAAAAAATATCCATCCATCCATGCATCCATTTTCTTCTGCTTTGTCCGCCGCAGTGGGTCACGGAGAGCTGGAGCCTATTCCAGCTGGAATAGGGCGTGAGGCAGGGGACACTCCGGGTATATGCCAGTGCACTGCGGAGCCACACACAAAGACAGACAACCACGCACACACACACTCACTTTGGCAATTTGGGACTAGCCAATTAACCTGAAGCGTATGTTTTTGGAGGTGGGAGGAAGCCGGAGAACCCGGAGAGAACCCACGCAGGCACGGGGAGAACATGCAAACTCCACACAGAGGGGGACTCGAACCTGGACCCGCCATGTTGTGCGGTGACAGCGCTACCCACTGCGCCACCGTGCCGCCCACATGAAAACAATCAAAAGTTCATGAAGAAAAAGAGACAGATACTACTGACAGATATTACTGAAATTTGTATGGAGAAGGTTCTGTCAGATTGGTGCAGTGTCCACAGGAGAATACGTTACAGTATATGAATTAAAGGCAAAGAGAACTATTGAGTGAATAGCAAAAGTGAAAAAAAAAAACAACTATTACAACTTTATTTCTAAAACTGTTGTTTTTTTTTAAATGACTACCAGGCTTTAACATTTTGATAAAACTTGAATAGAATTTTACTCTTTTTTTCTTTTTACTTAAACAGGTATGATGTTATTTATATAAACATTAAAATTAACAGTTTGTTTAGTTTTTATATTGTACTATTGACGAAACTCAATCCTTGTGTATGCTTCTACCGTATATTCTGTTATTACTTTAGGGATGCATAAGCATCATGTTGAGATGCAGAAATTTTTCTTGAAGCGCATCCCATGGGTGCACTACTTTCTTAAGGTAAAATAAAGTCTGTGTAGGGTGCCAAAAAGAGGTGCAAAATTTCATCAAATTCCATCAATGTGAGTGGACCAAATCCTGATGATACAGATCATTGTAATGAATAACCATCATTGCAAATTTAGTTTGTCTTGTTACAGAAAACTGAAGTTCAAATCTTGTGTACATCTGTGTGGAACTCTGCACATATAGAATGAAACCAAAACAGATTAATAACAATGACAAAGTTCATTTTGGATAGTAATAGTAATAGAATTAATAAAACAGAATAGAAGTAATTGTTAAAGCATTGAAAGAATGTCCCTTTATCATTTAACGCATGAGGGGCGGAGCTTTAATTGGATTGGATCACACAATAAAGATATATCTCGGGCGTCAATATTAGTGTTGTTTATTTGTTTGTTTCATGACTGCGTTAAAGCTGAGATTGGAATAAGAAAGTTTTACAGGATTCATGCTGTTAAAATGAAATAACAATAAATTGACAAAATTTTAGCTTTTTGTCACAGTAATTAATTTGTTTTTACATCCCGCTTCAAAGCGGTGATGTATTGTCAGCGTTTGTATGTTCGTCCATTAGTCCACCAAATATCTTCCCAACTGTTGCAGATAGAAAGATGAAACAAAAAGCACATTACTCGGGCAGCAAAGGGGATGAAAATGAGATTATGTCTTTGACCTTGAGAAAACTAGGTCAAGGTAAAATTTTAACCTTTGTACACTAAGGAACCGGATAAAGTAGAAAGACGAGGGTGAAGGCCACTGTAAGACCATGAAAGTAGGTCGATGAAAGTAGGTCAGGGTAAAATTTTGAATTCAGGGGTATCGCGGGATGTTGCAGTTTCTGACTGCTTTGGTTCTTGTTTTGCTTTGATGCTGTCTTTGAGAGTGAAATTAAGATTCATTTACACGCAAGTTCTCTGTGTATAAAAATAATTGCATTTAAACAATGCCTTAATGGACCATTTACGATGGTAAAGAGGGTGTTAAGGAGCCAGATGTAGAGAAGGTATAATAATGCATCTGAAACATGGAGGCAGCAGTGCAGCAAGTGTTGCTCTATAGGCCCTTTGTTATCGTGTCTGCAGACATTTGTTAAGCTGCTCTCAGAGCAGCTTAACAAATGTATAACTAATGATATAACAAAATGATATAACAGTTATAACAAATATATAACAGTATAACTTTATTTCCGTCAGGGAAATTAATTTCTCCATTGCATACAGCACAGTAAGTACACAAAACACAGAAAAAAAAAGCACACAGAAAGCACCAGCACATAGAAAGTAATACAACACCAAATAGAAAGAGTAATAAATAACCCACCGAGATTATATAAATAGAAAATCATAAATAGGCATAAAAAATAAATAAATAATAATAAATAAATAAACAGGCCTGATTAAGTATGGGTATAGTGAAATGTCTCAGCACGTGGTTTTTGTATTGTAGACGGTATCGCTCTATCTCAGCCAGTTCTGAAGTTTTTAGAAGTTGACCTGCTTATACATGGATGTGGATATCAACAAAGCTTTCCGTCCTCATCATCACAAATCACTGGAGGCAGTGTAGCATAGCAGAAACATTAAGCGACAAGTGATGAAGAAGAAAACAATCTGTTGTGATGAGTTCAATGACCTCAAAGGCCACAGTTGATTTCTGCCCCCTCCTAGTGGATAGAACTGTGGCCCGAGTTTGAATCCACATGAAGCTATGAGACTTGGCGTTTGCATGTTTTCCCCATGTTTCCTTGGGCTCCAGTGGTGAGTTGGTGACTAAATTGTCCACAGGTGTGAATGTGAGTGTGATTGGTTCAGATGTCTGTGAAGGTTCCCATTCATCCAGCACATGATCATCCAAAGTCGTTTAAATAAATCCACAAGTCCAGTGGATTGATTTAAACGACTGTGGATGATTGGTTCAGATGATTTCTTTGTATGCGTCGGTCTATGATAAATTGGCATCTTGTCTAGGGTGTAGCCCATCTGTGGCTCCAGCCTTATCCTTTATGTTTGTTCTTTAAATAACGGATTTTGTGTTGCTACCATATCTTTAAAACCTGAACACACTGCTGAAATGTTAAAGCCAGTCCACTATGCTGTTCCGCTTTGAATGAAGTTGCCTGGTCCAGCACCTGGTTCAGAACACCCCAATACTTTTTTCATTGCACTGGGGCCTGCAGTGAAAACGCCATTAAAATGGGGCTCCTAAGGGATTCATCTGAAATGGACACTTCTATTTTTGTACAGGAGCTTTTTGATCAGCATCCAGTGAATGGATGCAGGAATGTTATGTCAGACATCTGTGTTTGGGTGCTTTGTCACGCAAGAGGTTCTGAACATGTCTTATCACCGTCTTTCTGACTACAAGAACATTTTACTCTTTGTTGCCATCAAGTAAACAAGTTTGTTTTTAGCAGTGGGCCTGGTTGTACCTGGCTACACTCGTCCTCTGCTGGCAGAGATCCTCATGGGCAGAGATCCAGCGCCGGCGGTTCTGTCAGGCTGAGAATTGCTGCCAGAAACTGTGATCTGCGCCTCATTTCCTTCAGAAATGCCTTGTTGTTTTAATGTGCTAAACGAACCTCACATTAATGTTTTACAATGGTGTTTGGAATGCAAAATGACATGCAGGGCTTTTAGCAGTATGTTAATTCCATTCTCTTTACATCACGGAAAATAAATGCCATTTTTTTAAAGAGACATTACTCGTTCATATGGAAGAGACTTTAAACTTTCTGCTGAGCAACAATCCATTATTAACAGTGACCTCCTGAGGACAATAGGGATTGTTAGGCAAAATGGAAGAGAACCTCCGGACTCTATTGATGTCATTAGACGAGAAAGACAAGACAAAACAAAAATGAAGATGAAGAAGACTTCTTCTTGTCTTTCATGATTTGCCACTGCCCTCTTGTAGGCGCAGGGACGCTAATGTAGCTCTGATAAAAAAAACATTTGTGCATAATGGCATATGAGCTGGCAATCTCAAAGTCTCTGTGAGTGATGTGAATTTGTAGAATTTGGAGTAACATACTTGTTTGGAAGCGTGTTTGTGTTGAAGAACTTCCAGCGATAAAGAAGGAAGGAGTTAAATAGATTCTCAGGCTTGGTGTCACCTGTTCTCATGTCAGACCGGGTGAAACTGCCCAGATCGTTTTTAAGGGGAGCAAACGGATAATCTGGATCAGACGGCTCCACACGCTGATAAGTGTAACGTTATCACTGAATATTACAATCAGCATGAATTTAACCATCTGTGAGACTTCAGTCCTCCCTCCGGTCCTGATTAGTGTGAAGAATCCAGCGACTGCTTATCTTCAGTCTACAATCATTCCTGCAAGTGTTGCAACACAACAGCTGCACAGAACAACCAAATATGGAAATGATTCAAGTGTTTTTTCCGACACTGTTTATCCTGCCGTGTGTTGACTTCTTTCCCAGCCAAGATTGTCTCTATCACAAATCTCAATAATTGTGGAAATAAAAAGATTAGTCAGGTTAGTTTCAGCACAAATCCCTCCAAGGTTTCTTAGGTTAATGGTTTACAGTAACTTCTACATCCAGGGAAAGTATCTCAGGATGTCTCTAATCACACACACATTTCTCTCCAGATGAACAGCATCTGTTATGAGGAAAGGGCATTTGCATTCCGTCTCTATCCCCCTATCTGCTCTAGAGGAGTCAGACTTTTTTTTTTTTCTTTTAATGGACTTGGCATGTAACCCTTTCATAGTTTTTCTTATGCAATATTATTTTCTCCAACAGATTGAAACCCCGTTGATGGATCTTTAACGAATATAAAACATATCTAAGGGTCTGTTTAAGAGTTTGTTCTGGCTGGCAGAGATGTTCTGGTATCCCTCATGACCCCGTTCTTGGTCCTCACATCCTATCCTAAACATCATCATTAATCCATCACCAGCTACTCCAATTTAAATCTGTTTCTCCAGCTTAAGAAACAGCCATTTCTCAAACTGGACGGCTTGAGAAATGGCTGTTTTTCAAGTCGTCCAGCACTTGTCATTTCCTCTTTAGTCTAAAGTAAAACCACCCAGGTTGTAGATATCCACCATCTTTTACAGCCTGGTGATGATGCTGTTTTTTTCTCAGTTTTTTTCTTCTTCTTAAAGGAACTGCCTTTTTTTTCCGCTTGATCTCTTTTAATGAAGTTTCATATGGATTGCTAGCACTTCTGAAGTACAAATGAATCCAGACTAATGATATACAACAGTTTTCTCATTTTGTTGTCTGTGTGTTGTACTGTGTTGTTTGTTAAAGGGGGATTTCAGGCTGCGTTCAGACTGGCAGCCAATCTGGATGACTTTTAGCCATCCAGAAAGCGGATGGCTCTTTTATAGTCTGAACCATCACATACCACATCAATATGATTTTGGCAAGACAGATTGGAACCACTTTCAGGAGGTAGTTTCAAATGGCATTTGGACAGCTGCGTTTCCATCTGAAGAACTCCAAACACACCGATCGGGTTTTGACTGTGACGTACCTCTACGCGACCCAAGAGCTAATGTACCAGAAAAAAGGAGCATCATGCGTTACAGAGCAGTAAAAAATTGAGGTGATTGACAGCACCAGTCCCTGGACTGCACCTCTACTAGACAGTGATACCGCCAATACACTAAGGTAACCAACCTCTATATTCGTCCTTGCTGTTGTCGCAATTGTGCGATTGCGCTTGACGACGCCTCTGCTCCAACATCGTTTCTAAGGTAATCTATCAGATTGGTCAGTTATCTGGCTCAGTCTGAACAGAGCAAGATCGCATTTGGAAACTTTCTAAAAGCAGTATGGATAGTCAGCCCTAAAAATTGGAATCTGATTGGAATCCGATTTGCCTACAGTCTGAGCGCCGAGTTCCCCTCATCATCATCACCATCATTATCATCAAAATATTACTGTCAGAATGTATTGTCCAATATCTTCCTGTTATTGTTCTGATCCATTGCCTGTTAGACAATCCTGAGGGCATCATGATCCATTGGAAACCAAAAGTCTTTCATTAAGGTGGAACGATCCTTCTGATGTGTCTTTCCATACTTAATTTCTTTCATACTGTGCTTTACATCCATCCATCCATTTTCAATACCGCTACACTGTCGTTGTGCCCGGAGGCAGGGTACACTCCAGGCACAACGACAGTGCACCGCAAGCTTTACATCTTATTAAATCTGTAATTGTCTTGCCACCCTGTACAAAAAGCAGTTCAAAAAATACTTTGTTTGGTTCTGATGAACCAGACAGAAAAACAGGCTTGTTTCTCGAAAAAGAAAATAAAGGCAAGCAAGCGTCACATCTGAGGCTACCTGAGCAGGTAAACAATTGTTTTTTCTTGTATAGTTTCTCATTTGATCCCTCAATGCTCCTGATCCATCAATTTCTTGACAGCAGAAGATTCCTAGTTTTTCTGCCCTGGACAATCTCTGGCTCTCCACTTTTTTATTTTGTGGTGAAAATTTTGTTGTAAGTCAGCCAATTTTTTTATCTGCTTCAAGAAATGTCAGCAGTACATGCGGCACATGAAGGGATGGCACCGTAGTTTGATGAGCAACAACCATATTTGTGAAGTAAAACTTGTGAAAACCTGTTTTTGTTAAGATCTGTGATTATCTTTGTAATTGTACTGTTTTGATCGACAAACGTGTTGTTTACTGGTCGTAGGTTTTGTAAACCCACATCTTTGTTGAATGTCTGTTCTTTCTCTTGCCTCAACTCCCGGATATTGGAACATCTTGCCTCAAACCCCAGATATTGGAATATCTCACCGTTGATAACCTATGTGTCTCTTTCTCGGTGCAGGTGCTGAGTGCTTGGACGTAGGCAAGCGTGTGATGTGCCGCTGTCGACCGGGCTTCATCGGCCCTTACTGTAAGACCAACAAAGATGACTGCGCCGTGAACCCCTGTCGTAACGCTGGCACTTGCATCGATGGCGTGAACGACTTCTCCTGCACCTGCACGCTCGGCTTCACCAGCAAGGACTGCTCTGTGCGCACCAGACCTTGCGACCTGTTCCCCTGCGACAACGGCGGCACGTGTTACACCCACTTCACCGGCCCCGTGTGCCAGTGTCCACAGGGATTCATGGGAGCTCGCTGTGAATACTCGGTCACCACCACGAAACCGCCTGCAGATAGCGACTCTTCTCCTGCGCTCATTGCTGCCATCACTCTCGGCCTGGTGACACTGAGTCTGCTGTTATGTGCTGCCATCCACATTCTTCGACAGATCTGTCGGGGCAGAGCGCTGATGGCTTTGTCGGCATCGGTGAAGAATGATCTGGAGACGGTGAACAACCGCAATGCGGTCATCGGTGGAGGTGGACCAAATAACGGGAGCTTACCAGGAGCACCGCCAAGCAGCCTGAGAGAGAAGGAAGCCTTTCTCCTCCCTGGAGGACATCTGAAAATGTCCAATAAAGATGCAGCGCTGGTGGAGAAGGGCGAAGATAACACTGCTATGTTTAAAAACAGAATGGCCGACTGCAACCTGACGAAGGAGGAGCAGCGTCTGGCGAAGAACAACTTTGACCTGTAAGGACCCCCTAATGGTTTGAAAGCAGTTTGTCAGTCCTTTTTACTTCTTTCTACTCGCATTCATTCTGTTTTTCATTTGTTGTCTGATCACTTCTGTCAAATCCTTTGTCATCCCTGTTTTGCACCAACTTTTTTCCCCCTCTCCCTTTGTCTCTTTTCCTCTCTTTCTATCTCTCTCTGCCTCTCTCTGTCACAGTAAAAAGTGTGACTCGTCCATCATCGTCCCTCCTCTCAGTTTTGCTAAGGACAGTCTGTATCATCCAGTGTTCATCATCCCAGACCAGATGGAGCAATGTGTGTTTGCTACTGAGGTGAGGACAACATTTACCAACACAATCACGCTAATACATAAGCGTGTCGGTATATAAATATATTTTTGGGATTTCAATATAATTTTTTTGCAATTTTTCTGACTGAAAAGTGTGAATTCAATGGTCATGATTGTTCAATGGTCATGATTGTTTGCATATATAAAAAAACACAAATACAATGATTGACCTTGCAATAATTAATTCCAAGTTAACATCTGTGTTTTCATATATTTACATAATTTATATATACTTTCACATATATATATATATATATATATATACATCATTTTTACCTTTTACTACTAATTCTGGAGGGAATTACTTCTTCAGTTAACACAAATGCATGCTTGAATGAATAACCTATGATGAAGCTTCCTGACTATGAAATGTTTGCAGTATTTTCAGCTGTTCTCTGTTTTCAGGATTGTGTTTTAAATGTCTGACTGTCTGGTTTAAACATAATTAACCTGCTGACTTTGTGATCGCTGTCTGTATGATGACTGTTGCGCTAAACACTGCATCTAATCTCCCAGTAGACTCCCTGCTGCTGTGAACAAACCACGCTGTCAAAGAAGATGTTCATTCATTGAAGCAATGAAGTTAACACTATAGTCCATAGTAAGCAGAGGTCACTGACTTTCTGCAGAGTCAGTAGCTAAGGGACCTCCAGACTTCATGTCATCTTCAGATTAGCTCAGTAACAGTGTGTAGAGAGCTTCGTGGAATGGGTTTCTATGGCCGAGCAGCTGGATCTAAGCCTGACATAAGCAGGCCGCCACTGGACTCCAGAATAGTGAAGGCTTGTTCTCTGGGGTAACCAATCATACTTCTTCGTACTTCAATCTGATGATGAGTCTGGGTTTGGCGGTTGCCAGGAGAACTACACTCGTCTGGCTGCGTTATACCAACTGTAAAGTTTGGTGAAGGGGGTATCATGGTGTGGGGTTGTGTTTGGCGAGTTTGGCTCCACTCCTTGGTTCCAGTGAATGAAACTCTTAATGCTTCAACATACCAAGACATTTTGGACAGTTTCACATTCCTAACTTTGTGGGAACAGTTTGGAGATGGCATACCTCCTGTTCCAACATGACTGTGCACCAGTGCACAAAGCAAGGTCCATGGATGAGCGAGTTTGGTGTTGAAGAATTTGCCTGGCCAACCATGTAGAACACCTCTGGGAAGAATTAGAATGGAGTCTGCCAGTCGGGGCTTCTCTTTCAACATCAGTGTCTGGCTTCACAAATGCATTTCATAAACACTTCTAACTGTTGGTAATATAGCATATAAACTTATATGCATGGCATTGGGAAAGATGGGCCTGGTAGCTTTAGGAACTGGTCCCCCAATCTCTAAGATTCCAAAGGTGTTTGATGGGGTTGAGGAAGGACATGTGCATAAACCAGGCCAGTTCAGACTAGATTCATCATCAAATTGGTCCCCTTACCATTTTCTCTCCCCCACCAAACAGTTGTCACAATGAAAACAGGTAGGTGAGGTTCCACTAATCCTAGATTTGTGTGATCGGTCACTCCTCAGCACGTTGCCATGGCTCCAGAGTCAATTGATGGCGTGCTTCATACCAGTCCTTTGGATACTGGGCATTGTGTTTCATGATGTAAGGTTCCATCCATTCTGCGGCGCTACGGATGTGGATTTTCTTCTGATGTTTAAGCAGAGAAAGTCAGGACCTCTGCAGTAATAGAGTCAAGAGAGAATTGATGACTTTGCATAACCTGATATTTCATGGCTAAGTTGCTGTTGTATCCACTTTTCAATAGTACCACTTCCAAATGACTGTGGGCTATCAAGCAGTGAAGTGGTGAATGTGGCATCCTATGACAGAAACATGCTTGAATTTGGAGGGCAGTAGCTCAGTCCACTGGGTCTTGGGCTGGGGACCGGGGTGGCTGGTTCAAGACCCGTGTGGACCAAAATGTTTCAACTTGGAGATGTCACGTCCTAAGCACTGCCGAGATGCCCTTGAGCAAGGCACCAGCCTTTTATAAGTTGCTCATTGTGGCGTCCCATGTGAGGGCTGTCCACCACTCGACCTCTCATCATCTGCATGCCTGCAGGCCCTAGTCAGGTATTGAGCTATACAAAAATACAAACTAAGTACAATCAAAGCCAAACATGTCAGTGCAAATATTACAGGTAGTCCTCAACTTAATGAACATTTGGAGATACGAAGAAATGCACACCGCCATATCAGGCTATTGTCCAGCAGTTCCCCTTTCTGCCAAAACCCGTCGCCGAGCAGCACTGCTGCTGTTGCGCATCGCCTACACTCGTCTCCCCCTCTTTTTGTTGTTTGTTGTCTCTGTGAGCATCTCAGAGCATCAGGCTTCATACTTTGGATACTTAATGTTTATCATAGATGATAAAGCAAAGGCTAGTGAAAATAGTGGTAATAGTGACCATCTCTCTGATGACAACTTTGCCTCTGACCTACAATAACTCCTCCCTCCTCCTCTTCTTTCACCCTAAGGGTAAACTACATGCTACATACTAAAGTACCTTAGAGTGGATTGTCAACATCAACAGTTGGCCCTCACTGTTGTTACAAACTAAGTAACCATAAAATAAGTAGTTCCGGGTTCTTTGAAGTCTTTTCTTTTTCTTCAGGGATTAAATATTAACGAGCAAAATCTTACCGTAGACTAATCTCGGTTGAAAACAATCAAGTGAATCACGACTGACACTTATCGGCAGATGTTGGAACTACTGTATGTGTACGCATTTTAATACAGTGCGCCCTCGTTACTTGCGTTTAATGCGTTCCAGGAACCACACGCGAATAACAAATTCCGCGATAGGAACCACACGCGAATAACAAATTCTGCGATATAGCTACAAACTATTTATCTTATTATTTAAGGTAATTTAATGGGAAGATGGAAAGAGTACTTTGATGTGATGGGAAGATGGAAAGAGTACTTTGAAGAGTTGATGAACGTGGAAAATGAGAGAGAACAAAGACTAGAAGAGGTGCCTGTTGTTGACCAGTAAGTAGCAAAGATTAGTCAGGATGAAGTGAGGAGGGCATTGAAGAGGATGAAGAGTGGAAAGGCAGTCGGTCCTGATGATATACCTGTAGAGGTTTGGAAGTGTCTAGGAGAGGTGGCAGTAGAGTTCCTGACTGGGTTGTTTAACAGGATCTTATATAGTGAGAAGATGCCTGAGGAATGGAGGAGAAGTGTGCTGGTCCCCATTTTGAAGAACAAGGGAGATGTGCAGAGTTGTGGCAACTACAGAGGAATAAAGCTGATGAGCCATACAATGAAGTTATGGGAAAGAGTAGTGGAAGCTAAACTAAGGGCAGAAGTGAGCATTTGTGAGCAGCAGTATGGTTTCATGCCAAAAAAGAGTACTACAGATGCAGTATTTGCTTTGAGGATGTTGATAGAGAAGTACAGAGAAGGCCAGAGGGAGCTGCATTGTGTTTTTGTAGATCTGGAGAAAGCTTATGACAGGGTGTCCAGAGAGGAACTGTGGTATTGTATGAGGAAGTCTGGAGTGGCAGAGAAGTATGTTAGAGCGGTGCAGGACATGTATGAGGACTGTAAGACAGTGGTGAGGTGTGCTGTAGGTGTGACAGAGGGGTTCAAGGTGGAGGTGGGACTGCATCAGGGATCAGCTCTGAACCCCTTCTTGTTCGCTGTGGTGATGGACAAGCTGACAGACGAGGTTAGACAGGAATCCCCATGAACTATGATGTTTGAAGATGACATTGTGATTTGCAGTGAGAGCAGGGAACAGGTGGAGGAGAAGCTAGAGAGGTGTCCTTGAAATGAGAGGAATGAAGGTTAGCCGCTTTAAGACAGAGTACATGTATGTGAATGAGAGGGACCCAAGTGGAAGAGTGAGGTTAAGAAGGTGGAGGATTTTAAGTACTTAGGGTCAACAGTCCAGAGCAATGGAGAATGTGGAAAAGAGGTGAAGAAGTGTGTACAGGCAGGATGGTACTGGTGGAGGAAAGTGTCAGGTGTGATGTGTGATAGAAGAGTTTCAGCTAAGATGAAAGGAAAGGTGTACAAAACTGTGGTGAGACCAGCGATGTTGTTTGGTCTAGAGACAGTGTCACTGTGGAAAAGACAGGAGGCAGAGCTGGAGGTAGCAGAGATGAAGATGCTGAGGTTCTCTCTGGGAGTGACCAGGATAGATAGGATCAGGAATGAGTCCATCAGAGGGACAGCACATGTTAGAGGTTTTGGAGATGAAGTCAGGGAGGCCAGACTGAAATGGTTTGGACATGTCCAGAGGAGAGATAGTGAATATATTGGTAGAAGGAGTTTTGAACTGCCAGGCAGGAGGTCAGGAGGAAGACCAAAGAGGAGGTTTATGGATGTAGTGAAAGAGGACGTGAAGGTAGTTGGTGTGAGAGGAGAGGATGCAGAAGACGGGGTTAGATGGAGGCAACTGATTCGCTGTGGCGACCCCTGAAAGGAAAAGCCGAGAGGAAAAGAAGAAGATTTACGGTAATTTAAACGTTTATGAACCCTCCCCATACTAATATTAAACCACCTTCTATCTGTATTACCTTTTCCCACACTCTTATCGACTATTTAAAGCACTTTTGTGTCTCTCAGAAATCCGAGACTCACGGAACGTAGCGCATCTCCGGATGCCATCAACCAATAGAATGCGCGTACTCTTACTCATTATAGACTGAAATATAACAAATAACGACTTACAATTTCACTTACAAAAAACCTTTCGGGACGAATTTATTTGTTTATGGAGGACTACTGGTACAGATAGGTGTAGCATATTTTATTATTATTTTATCACTGATTAATGCATATAATTTAATGCAGTACAGATAGTCCTCAACCGACAAACACAATTGCTTCAGAGAAGCTTTTCTTAAGTTGAATTGTTCATAAGTCGTTATTTAGTTATAAAATACTGTAGTACCATGATGTAACTTTTAAATATCTACCTCTGCTGAATAATTGTAATCCTTGGAGGTATAGAGGCAAAACCAAGCTTTAAGTCACAAAGGTATTACACTGCACTTACATGAATGACCTGCTGATGCACTTCCTGGTGATCAAAAGTAGTAGTAATAATAAATAATAATAATAATAATGGATTGGACTTATATGGTGCTTTTCTAGGCACTCAAAGTTGCTTTTACAGTGGCTTCATTATTCATTCACATCTCATTCTTACATGGTGATGCAGAGTTCATTTTACCTCAAGAAAATTGTGCATTCCTGGGATGCACTTCAAAGAAAAATTTGCACATCCCAACATGATGTTTATGCATCCCAAAAGCAATAACAGAATATATGGTAGAAGCGTATGCAAGAATTGAGTTTTGCCAATAGTACAATTAAACTAAACAAACTGTTAATTTTAATGATTTTATTAATAACAACGTCATAACTGTTTAAGTAAAAAGAAAAACAGAGTAAAGTTATATATTGGTTTTTATCAGAATGTTAAAGCCTGTTTAAAAAAAACAATTTTAGAAATAGAGATGTAATGCATTTTCTCTCTTCACTTTTGCTTTTCACTCAATAGTTTTTCTTTAATTCATATGTTGTATTCTCCGGTGGACACTGCACTAAGCTGACGGAGCCTTCTCCACACAAATACATAGATAAATATATACTGTACTATATTGATCCTGGGGGAAATTCAGTTGGAATTTCAGTAATATGTCAGTAACATCTGTCTCTTTTTCTTCATTAGCTTTTTATTGTTTTTTTATTCAAGAAAGCACTCATTGCCTTTTGCTTTTTCTCCAACTTTTACATCTTTTTCGGAGGCATAGTATTAATCAATCAATCAATCAATCGACCTTTATTTGTATAGCGCTTAATCACGTCAGCAGACATTTCAAAGCGCTTCAACAGACAGACAAACCCAACAGGACGCTTATGCTTGCTCTGGAGGGTCTAACTAACTCCTCGCTCTCACTACAGTGTGTAAAATGAGCAACCGTCCTGTTGCATTCAACTTAAGTAAGGCAATATCACGCAGGTGAGTCTCGTGAGGAGAAACTCACGCGAGATCAAAACATAATGACAATTTCCGGGTTCGAAATTTAAGTAGAGAAATGGAAAAAGTGTGAATATTTTTGTTGAACGGAAGTGCGTTTAAAGCTTGTGTCCCAGGGACGCATGCTGTCTGACGACTGTGCGTCCTTGTCAAAAATGTGCGTCGAAGAACAAGTCAAGTTTGGATGTTGTGTTGCAGAAAACTCACAATTGTTTGATTTTCCTCTTCCCAGATGGAAAGAAGAAACATGGTTTATATACACATGGAGCAAATTGTTGGTATCCACAATAGTCACTGAAATAACTTGAAACTGACAATAGTAATAATACATACAAATTAAGTGAAAATCAGACATTGCTTATGAAATGTGGTTCCACAGAATTATAATTAAAAAATAATGAAACGCCGTAATGCCTGGACAAAAATGATTTTACCCTTAACTTCATATTTTTGTTGCACAACCTTTGGCAGCAACCACTGCGATCAAGCAATTTCTCTAACATTCCAGGTGGTTTGGCAAATTCCTTACAAACAAACTGCTCCAGTTGTCTCAGGTTTGAGGCATGCCTTCTCCACATCTGATTCCAGCTTCTTCAACACATTTCCAATATGATTTAGATCAGGGACCATAGCAGGTCACTACAGAAAAGTCCAACGTTTTGCTCTTGAATGATTTAGCTGTGTGTTTTAGGTCATTATCCCGTTGAAAGACCTGCGACTGAGGCCAAAATTTCGGACACTACGGAGCACGTTGGTATGCTTCCTTTCTACGTCTTTGAACATAGGGCTGATGTGTCCTGCCAAACAGCTCCAGTTTTGTCTCATCTGTCCAAAAGACAGAATCTTTCTGGCTTGTCAGTATGCATTGTGACAAATTCCAGTCTTGCTTTTCTATGATTTGCTTTCAACAGTGGTGTCCTCCTTGGTCAAGTCTCGTGAGTCTACTGTGGTGAGTCTACAATGATGTATGGTGTGATATAACACTGATGTACCTGACCTTGGAGTTCACCTTTAATTTTTTGGAGTCCAGGGAGAAGAGCTACAGTCCTGTGGAATAATATGTACAACTATATTCACAGGAGCATCAACCTTATTGGAGATGGTCTAATGGCCCTTACCTTTTTACAAGCTTGTCCATCATTTTCTTTCTAATATCCTGACACAACTCTGCTTTGCTTCCTGTGGTCCATATTTATTGTGGTACACATTATGTCACTAAATAGCATTTGTCACCCTTTAAATAGGCAACTTGACTGAATACAAGTTTGAAGACAACTCTGATGCTAATTTCAGGGACACACCTTAGTTTATCATATCACTGTGGTCAAACGATTTTCAATCTTTTCAAAGGGTACCATCCTTTTTTTCCAGGCCTGTTTCATTAGTTTAAAAAAAACCAAAACATTCTGTTGTACCGCAATTCAAAAGCAATGTCTGATTTTTATTGGTAAATTTTTAGTAAATTTTAAATTATTTCACTTTTGTCAGTTTCAAGTTGTTTTGTGACCATTGTGGGTTATTCTTTCATTATGAGAGGTACCAGCAGTTTTGTCCACGTGTGCATACGTTTGGCTGTTTGACGTGCAGTACCTGTGTCTACCACATGAAAATGCTGCCAAGTAGCACCAAGCAATCTGAAAACATGTTGGGGCTTTTTTTGCAGGCTAATGCATGAGCGGAATAGAAACGGATAGAACCTTAACCCTTTTTCTCTGCCTTCACTTTGTGTTTGTATAAAGTTTCTGAAATTTATTACAGCCTGTTGGAATTTTGTTGTTTAAATTTTGACTCTTCACAGCCGTCATGAGGATGAATCGACAACCTAAAGGACCTGTAAATCTATATGGATATTATGGATGCATTGTTTTGAAACAATTGCTTTATTTTTGTACATGTAGGGAGTATGAATGAGCAATTAACCTACTTTGATATAACATAGACCTGACAGGAACAGGGCATTAGCAACACGATGCTGAAAAATGGCATTAGCTAGTTAATGCATGGATACCTATTAGGACTGCTTTAGAGAGCTTTGTTAGCCACACAAACAGATGTAGCAACACAATACTGAAAAATATTGTTTGCTAGTTCATGTTATAATTTTCCACACAGCTTTGCAGAGCTTACATTTAGACTTTTTTAATGTTTACATTGACTTCCTGTTAAATGTTGTGAGATTTTTGCAGTGATAAATAGTACAGCTGATGAAATTTTTCACTTTCTGTTGTCTTTCTATGTGCATAGTGTCTGTAAACAAAAGTAATAACTATCATAAAATGGGTAGGTATTACTGTTTTGTGGTAATAACTGCCTGTTTTGAAAGCCTCCGCTACACAAAATTAATGTTTTAAATACATAATTATGTAGACAATTATCAAATTGGAATTTTAAGACTAAATCTTCTTGTTGTTTTGCTGTTGATTTTGTTTCTCCACTGTACTGTTCATCTAGTACTCAGTCATAGTGTTGATTGGTGGCTGTTAAAGCTGCAGAGCAGATGCACTTTAACTGAACATAAAAGTAGGCGACCGCATTAAATGAAGAAATAACTTAATTAAAAGGTAAGTTTCTTGCTACAAAAAAGCAACTTTTCAGACTTCTAAAATAAAATAAGCTCATTTCCTTTAGATGATTAACAGAAGTCATATCAAAACTTTTCCTTTAAAGAAATCTTATCCCAAATTCTCCATTCTGTTTTATAAATAATGGTTGCATTCCAAATGTAACCAAGGCGAAGTAACTTCATATGCAGATGACAAACTGTTATTTCTCTGTGTATTCCTTCAGGTATAACCTCCAGCTGGAGGTGGAGGAACTCCAACGCTGGAGACCTGAATCATTTTCTGTCCTGGACAGCTCACCCAGAGGATCTATACTACACCTTATTTTATTTAATATTTATTACTGCTGCTCAGTGGAAAGAAACTAAAAGAGAGAAGTTTTATTCTTTTCTGCTTTTATGTTTTGGATCACATCGCCAAGAAAAAGAGAGAGAGCAGTGAAGGAGAAATGAAAGACTGAATGTCAGGCATCATTTGCACTATTTATCTTTTTAGTACACGTTAAATCTTAGTATAATTCCTATCCTTATATTCTGCATTTTCTTTTTTTCTAACGAGAATGAGAGGATGTAAAGAATTGGAACTGTCCACCAATCAGAAGAACTGGTGCCTTAACTATCCTACTAAATCATTACGGCAAATGTTTCCTGCACAATTACACAATCAGATTATCAGAAGACCTGCTGATGGAACGGGACATAATGTTTTTATATGGATTAGTGGGACTGCTAGTAGCTTTCCCATCCTCACTTAAATCCTTTTACCTTCTGTAGAAGTGAAAACATTTTGGCCTTTTAGTAATCTTACAATCCTACAATCTCTGAAGTGCCTCTTACTAAAACGTCTTAAATCCAGGCCTAGAAAACCCATTCTCCTCAACCAGAATCAGACCTCATGTGTTCTGTCGTAATCCACTCATATCCCATCACTCTACCTCTGTCAATGAAAATCATTTGTTTCCTCCAGATAATGTAGAATGTAGAAAGCCAAACACCACAGGTTTATTCTTCACACAGATTTGTTTTTCCATTCGTCTGCCCGTGGTTCATACGTTTCCCTACAGTTCTGTTTTTCCTTTAATCAAAAAACTGAACTAGCTGCCTTCTCTCTCTCTCGCGCTGCCTTTTTCAACCACAATGCGCAAACAGGAACATTTCCACAACTTGGAACACCAGTGCAGGTGTTTGAATTTTATATTTACAGAAAATGATCTTTTTTAACCTTGAAGGACTCCAAAGAGAGTTTTTTTTATTCCATTTTTTTTAATCCATTTGATACCAAAAATGTGTTGTTCCTGTTTCATCATGTCTGTGTGCTATCTTCATTAACTTAAGAAAACAATGCAACATGTACATACCCTCAAGAAGATAGTTGTCTTATTTAAGTTTCCCCTTTGTAAATAATTTTGTATTTATGAAGAGAATTGTATATGTGTTTATGTTCATGTGCCTAATGTCTCCATCACAATCAAGAAATATATTTTTTCATGAATAAATTAGCAAAAAATTACATTGATGCTACAATGGTTTTTCATATTTCTACATGTTTGTTAAACTTTGTTCTTGTTAAGTGTAATAATCACTTTTACAGACTGTTTAAAGCATTTTTGCCTAAAAAATGTTAAGGGAGTCATGGGGGTCATTGTTTTCCTGCCTCTGAGCCAATTTGAGAGGGATGGAAAGACAAAGACGGAGTTCTTGTAAAGTGTGATGTGTACAAACCAAATTTCAAAAAGCACTCCATAGCAGTTAGCAAAGGAGTTAGCAGCAGCAAAGCTAAGAGGAAGGCGTGGTTCAAGGGATTCAGTACTGGACCTGCCGCCGATTGATGGGAAGGAAAAAGCATCACTGCTGGATTTGTTATCCACAAAAAACTCTCAAGGCTTCATGTCATTCACAAAAAACTCTCAATTTCAGAGTTTTCATTTGTTCTGTTCTCGGTTTTGCACACCGTGTATATAGAACTGATTTTAGATGGGGTTTTTTTTGGTTGTATATTGTGTTGTTTTTTGCTTGTATTTGTATATTGAGCTGCTTCACTTTCTCAACTATTGTTTGATTTATCTGCTGCTGCTTTTATTTTAGGGAAACTTTCATTTGATCCATTTTACTTTTTTTTTTTTTACATATTTTGTTTCACAAATGACAATTTTGATTTTACCATGTGTACTTCTGTCTAACCTATCTGATCTGTCTGTGTAGAAAAGGGTCTTTGCTGCTGTGCTAAACAACATCTCCTATCAGATAAACCAGAATGGCTTTATTTCTAATAAAAGGACACATTAAATCCATTATTTCATTTGCATTTGGGGAAAGAAATTGTGCACCTCTCAGGAAATAAAGCACCATAAATTATAATTATTTGGAGGCAGTAATCTAATGTGTGATTGTTCGAGGACACGTGGCCCGTTGCTCTTTGCGACTTTCATCCAAATTAGCTTCACCTGTTCTGAATTAACCTTCAGGTTTTACTTTTTTTCTCCAGGAAATTTTCCTGCTTTATTTATTTCTCATTCTTAGATTTTACTTTCCTTTCTTGAGGGATCAAACTAGATTTTCAACTTTTATTTCTTACGTTACCTCTCATTATCATCCTTCCATAAATTAGATTAGCATTAGATTAGCTACCTGCAGCTAATCCAGCTCCTTTGTGATGCAGTATGTTGTGTTATCCTAAATTTGTACGTTCCCGCTTTCACCCCACAGTCTAACCTTTTGTATAACAGATGCCGTGTAATGAGTAGCTACAGTCAAACAGGCTGACAGCAGGTGAGTGGCGGAACTCTGGCTCACCTGCTGCTCGCCTGCCTGATTTTATCTCACTGTCACACACCTGCCCGCATGTTGCACTGTAAATTCCTTGATTGTCACCTGGGGTAACTGGAAACCAGCACACTTCCTTAATTATTCATTGGTGTCTCTTGGCTGTAACGTGAAGTAAACCAGAACGTCAACTCTCATACTCTTGCAAACCTTTAGCTTCATTAAAGACAGTCCAGGTTCACACAGTGAAATGATTTGGGATAAAGCATCTTTCATTCTGATCGATCCTGAGGCGCTGCTAGAGGTGGTGTCAGATTTCAATGAGGTGGATTCAGTTGGTTCAGCTGGATTAGAAAGTAAATATGGATTTAAGTCAGCAGAGGTCTTTTCCCTGCATCACATGAATCTGATGTGTCCTTTAAGTAACAGTAAAGATAGTGCAACACTGATTTTAGAGCAGGTTCTTATTTTAATGACCTTTCCTGAACTCGACTGATTTGCAGATTTTAAGTTGTTGCCATTTCATGAATGAAGATATTATTTGTCTAAAACATATTTTTGTGCATCTATATCAGCTCAGACCAACCTTTTAAAACTACTTACATTTATTTCCATGAATGAAAATTAGAATGTTTAAAAAAAATTATACATCTGGCTGACAGCTGTACAGATCCAGATTTAATAGTGATGTAAACAGTGGATCTAGCTCAGGTTTCTGTTTCCTGCTATTGAAGCTCCTCTGGTTTCCACATCGGCTCCCGTTTGTCCTCAGGTTGTAAATCAGCACTTTGCTGCCTTAATCAGACAGCAGGAAGAGGAGGACGCATTAGTGGGTCCCACCAGCAACGATAAGCACAACAGTCTCAAAGTGTTTGTCTCAGAAACACTGCTCCATGTACATACACACATTTCCTGTTTTTGATCACTCACTTTCTGCACCCACCCACACACACACACACACAGACAGTGAGTTACGACTCCTGGCAGCAGTCCAGGGTAGTTTGCTCAAACCTCCAGTAACATCATTGTCCTTAAATCCTGAGCGATCAGGAAGTAGTTTCCAGATAAAACAGCAGGCGATCAATCAATCAATCGTGAGGATTGTTTGTCAGCCTCTGAAAGACTCTGTGGACAGGTGCTTTGATTCTGCATCACTTTGAGGAATGCATCAGTTATTGTAACACTGCCCACGCTGAGGTGATGTCACCATGACTATGTCACATAACTGAGATCTGGCCTCAGCCCTGCGGAGTTCCCGTGTCTCCCTGGTTCTAACACTTGTTAATTATCTCCTTCTTTCTCTTAGCTGCTAACTGCTACTAGCTGCTAACGGCTACTATGGAGAGAAAAAGTGAACACACACACAGATGACACATTCACCTGTCATCACTTCATCACCATCGCTGACGTCTCCTACTCCCTCAATCTGTCACAGCTTGTTTTGGATACACACACCCTGTCCTCCCATGCAGTGTGTGTGTGTGTGTGTGTGTGTGTGTGTGTGTGTGTGTGTGTGTGTGTGTGTGTGTGTGTGTGTGTGTGTGTGTGTGTGTGTGTGTGTGTGTGTGTGTGTGTGTGAGGTTGTGAGAAAGAAACAAGAACGGGAAGGATAAAGATGAGGACATGTATCAAGTCTCTTCATGTTCTTCCTCCTCTTCCTCCATCACTTCCACACAAGCTCTTTTACTTTATCTTACGTTCTAATCGACTTTGATTTGATGCATTATTCTTCTCATTGATTGTTTTCCTGGACTTCACCTCCACCTGTGAACCTCTCATTCTTCCTCTCATTCCTTCCCTTTCACCTCTCCTCCGACCTCTGGCTCTGTCTGTTACTTCTATTTCTGCTCCTCTGTGACTTCCTCCCTGGGTGACTTTTGACCTTCCCTGCTCACATAAGCTGATTCTGGGGGAGAGGGGGGTTCGGAACCTCTTTGTCACCCCCAGCAATCCCGGCTCCCTCCCAGTCAACATCGCCAAACTTTTTGCTGTCTTGACAAACCTTTTAGCTTCCCAACAGGATGGAAAGGGAATTTCACGAACAAGGAGCTCCTTCAATTTTGGAGTCACACACCTCCTCCTCCTCCTCCTCCATCACCACCTCCTCCTCTCTACTTGTCAGCTGGACCTGGAGGCTTTAAGTGGCATAAATCTCTCGGGGGCCACCCAGCCCCCCGTGGGTCGCGGCACGGGAAGCAGAGGCCACCAGAAAATGAAAGGCTTCATCCTGAGGAGTGTGTGGTGGTGAAAAGAGGGTCACTGCGTGACTGGAACCCGAGTTCCCGCTCGGAAGTGAATCCTATTGGGCAGAAGGACTGGTGAGGTGACATTAACCAATGGGAGCACAGCGCTCTATAAACATATTGAAGTGACAGAGGAATGGTGTCGTCGGTATCTAGACACCTCTTCAGACACATCAGTCAGTAGCCCCTCCCTCCCAGGTTTTGAAAGACGAAGCTCTCTGATTGGTCGGAAGAATTTATTCCTTTGTTTTGCTTCTGGTGTTGCTGTATCTCAGCAGAAATCATGACTTACAAAAGTGTTTGTTTTTTTAAAAACTTTTGTCCATTTTTTGTGGATCTAAATTATGGAATGGATGACTGGCTGCCTGGGTGTTTTGTTTTGTCTTTTTTACTCAAAGACCAACAGGATCGAGATCCATCATCGTTCCTTGAGATACTGCATCTATCTCTCCTCGTATTTCCCACACTTTCTTCCTCCTCTTCCTCCTTTCATCCGGCTAAAAGTTGACCTTTGACCCTGTCCGTCGTGGGAACTTCTTCAGGAGGATGAGTCGGCGTGACGACCGGGAGGAGATTACCACGGCGATGATGAGTCTAACAGAACCCCAACACCTGTCTGACCCCACCACCACCCCCACACACACACACGAGTAATGATGTTGTTCCTGAGCAGAGTCTCCTGTCTTTTTCTTCATCACAAAGACTAAATAATTAATTTAACACCATCTCTTTGTTAAAAGAAAACAGAACTATTCCTCCCCCACCAGGGGTTATATTATGGCCTGTTCTAGTGGGGTTTTTTTTACTAACCTTGATATGAATTTTAACCTTAAAGTGAAAGTTAAGCTGCCGTTAAGGTGTCTCTCTCTCTCTCTGAAGCTGTAACTGGACTCCATCACTGAGGCAGAAGACGACAAGAGAAATTTACAGCCTGTCATCAATCACCAGGGAGAGTCAACGCCTCCTGGAGAACCGGAGAGACGTGGGACGTATCAGGGTGAGGCCCAGCAGGTAGAACACTCAGGTAGCTCAGTTAAAACATGCTTAAAGAATTTTATCTGCATGTTTTAAACATTTACAAACAGTAGAGTGATGCTTTTGGTTGTTTCTATTGAATCGAATGCAAAAGTGAACATTTTCCCAGAAAGTGTAGCGTAGAATTCTGGGATAGATATGGATCCAGATCATGTACATGAAACTCATGAGGGATTGACATTAGGAAAGGATTCCAGAACGGGAAATAATTCTTCTTCTGGAACATCTATGTACACCAAACCTTCTGGTTGGAAGCTTTAATTTAAACCGCGGACTGAATCACAGCTGATTCCCCACTGATGAGAATCAATCAGATCAATCATGCAGCTGTGATTTATAGGTGCTTACTTGTTTGTTTATCATTTGCTGAGGAATGTCATGGGAACAGAGCAGGATGCAGCTGCTTCACCCTTCACATCTAGGATCTAGGATTAGTAGATGCTCGTCACCGTCACTGCAAAGAGTTCTTCACCTGTAATGATTTAAAATTGTAGATCTGTAATACGAGATGAGTTGTTTTTGTATTGAATTTGTTTATTTTCCAATATCTGAAATTATTGTATTATTTCTTGACAAATAAAATGATCTGGATGCAAAAACACATAATTTTTTTGGATGTCTCTTTAAATTTACACTTTTTCTTTCTTGTCTTTTAGTTTTTTGGAAGTGTTGATCATAATAACTCATAAACGCTTCAACTTAAGAGCCTTTGGAGATACGGATGCTACTGTTTTTATCACAGCAAGCAGTCACATCTCATTCCTGGCTATCTGTTTGACTTGATGCTGATGTTTCATATCTTCTACCACGATCCCTGAACTGTTCGTTTCCAGGAATGTGAGCTCAGCAGATCGGTTGCCAGAGGAAGCTGCTCCTCCCTCCGCAGATAACCTCCCACCTGCGCTCTGGCCACAGTCATCACATTCACACAAACCAGTAGCCGACGCATCCGGACAATGGATGGCGAAGAATGGCAAAGGTGTCTGGGAGAGAGTCCAACGGAAACCTGTGAGGCTGGAATTTGACGAGAGGATGATAGAGAGCATCGACCCGACTGAAAACACATGTTTTGATGAAAATAGAGCATTTAATCCCAGAAAGCATCACAGAGACATTTTCTCCTGCAGGTAGAACACTGATGGCTGATGGCATTCTGGTGACTCCCAGAATGCCATCAGCCATCCTGATCAATATGGATGCCCTGATGATCGGCCACACGGTCAATACAATGATCATGTTCTAAACAGTCCACCTGTAGAAGTTTCATTTCCATAGAATGTGAAATTTGTTGTGGTTTGGACTCTCAGTCACATGACAGGTTTCAGGGAGTGTGACCTTTTGAAAACATCATCACCATGGTTGCCATGGAAACCAGCAAAAAAAAAATTTTATTTGTCAGAACAGACTGTGTCTACTATCATCAAGCCATCGGCTACACCAGGCCAGGCGATGACTCTGTGTGATGTCATCATGATGTCATCATGTCATCACAGCTCTGCAGTGGAAGTGAGGAAGCATTTTCTGAGTACAGTTGAGGGAGAGAGAGAGAGAGAGAGAGAGAGAGAGAGCCCTGTGAGAATAGAGGAAGAGGAAGAAGAGTCACTGTGTCCAAGGTTAATAAAGCTCTGCTCTGTGTGTGCGTGTGTGTGTGTGAGACAGTTTATGGGTTCCTCTTCTCCGTTCTCTGTATTCTCGTTTTTCTGTGCATCACAGTTTCAGCAGAAAGCGTGTTTTCCTTGCCTGCAATTTAGCGGTAATTTGATGGCATAAAAATTGTAAAGAAAAAAAAAAGTTTAAAACATATAGATGCATTAATCAAAGAAAGCTGGAAATTAATTCAATCTGTGAATTACACCAAACTGTTAACATGGACACATGTAGATGGTAAAAAATTCTACATTGCTGACAGAATCAGTTCAGTATTTTGTTCTAGTTGTTTAGAAAGTTTCAGGCAAAATATCCATCCATTTTCTTGTAGACAAGATTTGATGACTGTTGGCACACAAGGAAAACGTTAGCTTGTTTGTTTCAGGAAGTTCCAGAAAAAGTCTAAACCAGAGACTCCAATTTCCCCGTAGGAGGAAGAAATTTCCCGGTCTGTACTTGAATGCAGCAGGAGATTCCAGCCCTGATTGGCTGCATTCACTGGCCTACTTTATTCAGGTGTGCAAAGACTCCACCTGATTACGTGATGAGGAAACACTCAGCGTTGAAGGAAACCCAGCAGGTAAATGTCATCTGTCCAGAAAGGAAGTAAATGATTACAGATTTTTAAATATCTTAAAAGTTTATTTCCCCTTCAGGTGATTGGAAGGAAGGAGGAGGAGGAGGAGGAGGAGGAGGAGGAGGATGATGATGATGATGAAGGTGTGACTTCATTTTGTTAAGTTTCTTTTCTTCAACCTGTTAAACGTGCCTTCTGGAAACTGTTCACCTTCATCAGTCCTAACATAAAGAGCCTTTTGTTGCTTCTCGGTTTTTCCCTTATGATGCAAGTCTTCTGTTTACATTGTTGAGGAAACTGAATTGTGTGTTAGTTTGACTTATAAAATTTTAATTTTCTCATATCTACAAGCACCAAGAACAACTTCCTGTTTCCTTCTCTCCTCTCGTTGAGAGGGAAGAGACAAGTTTGAATACTCTGCATACTTTGTGTGTCGGGAAGCCAAACACTAATAATTCAGTATTTGGCAGAAGTGTCCCATTGGCTGACCTCTCCGCATCTGGATGATGGATGATTGCCTGTAGCTGCGTTTCCTGTCGTTCAGAATCTGTTTTTTCTGCTGTGGTTCTGCAGCACCGTCCGTTGTTCTAGTGTTTTGAAGCGACCTTTGCGTCAAAGTTTGCTTAAATCCAGAGGTAAAATTTACAAAGAAGTAAGAGTGAAGTCGGCAGCCACAAAATACATTCCAGCGTCACCGCCATTTTCATGTCTAAATAAAGGAGTGTAAAAATTATGCAAATTAAAATTCAATTAAACTTGTTTCAAAACTTCTCCATATTCTTCAACATTTGTATTTTCGTCTGCTTGATTTGGATAATAAACCACATTGAAAGTAATTCATATGTCTTCACATTTGTTTTCTTGTTTACCTATTGATTATTTATATTGATTATTTATAATCAATAGGTGTCTTAATTAAAACAGAATTAAGAAAAAAAAGTCCTGTTTGAGATATCTCACAGATGAGCAAACAACCAATCAAACCAAACCAAAATAAAACAAAGCAAAACGGAGATCACATGATCAGTTACCCCTCCCTCAGGTAGTTCCCCCTTCTGAAGGCCATGCCAGATGTTTGATGTGATTGGTCGTTTTGAGGTGAATGCAGAGCTCTCAGCCCACAGCCCAGGTTAGAATTCAAATATTTAACTGTTTTGTCATCAGTGCATCATAAGGATTACAATTTATTGTAAAATAAATAAGATTGGTGATGTTTTCTGTCTGACCAGGAAGTTAAAACACTTCTGACATCAGACATATTGATTATCAGTAGAAATATTTTGTTCGACTTCATTCAGTTGAGCAGCCAAACTATTCTTGATGGTTTTAGATTTTCTCCATCGTCTGTCTCTCCATCTTCTCTCCAGCTCTTTATTCTAAGAAATGGAGAGAAGGGTTGATTATGAATTGTTTATTCAACTGTATCTTCTACTCCTGATGTTGACTCCTCTCTCCTTTTGAAATGAGATCTTACATTTATCTCACCACATCGGTGACCTCTGACTTCACATCCTGTTTGGAATTTGAGTTACTGTGAGGGAACACATAAGTGTTTTGTAGACGTGAGGAATGAAGGCGTAATCTCCTTCTCTCTCCCGTTCTTTCAGTTAAGAAACATCTGAAGTTTATAAGTAAATAAGAGAAATAAGGTGATAAAACAAATCTAAACATCTTGATCTTGGATCTCAATAAAATCCCTGATCAGCTGCAGTCGGTGATATTCTGATTTCTTGTCATCGTGTGAGGGTGATTCAATTCTAATCTGTTTTATTAGGGAAGGCATGCTGGGACAGAAACAAGGGGGCTGATGTGTAAAAAGAGAGAAAATGACACATAACTGAGCTTTTTATGCAAAACTCAAATAGAAATAAAGGTCAGACTGAATGCTTGGAGACGTGTGGAGCAGGACCAGCCCTCTGAGCTGAGATGAAGATTGGCGAGGATGTTTTGACTACTGCGATGACACCCACCTGTTAGATTTATAGACCTCTGATGTCTTCACCATGTGTTCTTCCTGTTATGTCTGCCATCACACGCTCCGCATTTAGGAGCGCAGATGCCAGCAGGAGATCACAATCTAATCCTGTTCAGGTTACGATGTCTTCTGACTTCCTGCTTCCAGTTAAACGTTTGTAAAAAATGAACTTGTTGCATGAAATCTAGAATTTCTACGACACACACTGGAGGAACTCCGGCTGTCGGAGTGTTATATAGCAATGCCGGAGGTGGTGATGATTGGACATGGTCACGCTGCTCAGCTTCCTAAGGAGGAAGAGCGATGCCATGAGGTTCAGCTCTTCATCTGTTCGTCATAAAGATGCTCTCATGCTCTCAGGATGTCCTGTCATGAGATGAGATGTTCAGAGCGGAATTCCAGCTCACCTGAAGCTCTTTCATACCTGAACCCCTTGCTAAGCTAGCTTTGTTTACTAGTTCATAAAACCTATTTGCAGCGTGACAAAAAATAAAATCAGAAATCTATGTCTGAAAAACATTTTTCACGTTTTTGTCGAATCAGAAAAAAAATCTACCATTCAAAAGAAGTATTAAAAAGTTATTTAAAAAAATCTTCTTTGCTGATGACTGACAGTTTTACTTACGGGTTTAAAAACATCTCTCCATCGATGAAGAGTTAGATGTTGAACAGAAGGATGAGAAGGATGAACCATCCAGGTGACGCCAAGAAATGAGCGACCAATCAGCAGATGATAAACAGACTGAGAGAAACTGTAAACAAAACAACAGAGACTGGGGGAAATGCGAAAAAACGATTCACAAGCGTACAAAACAATGTCACAGAGATGTCGTTTCCTCCTCCCTATCCCTCCTTCCTCCCTGTTTCTTCTTAGATCAGACATCAGTTTGCGTTTTTCATGAGGGAACGTTCAGCTGAGGTTCTAAATAAACACCTAATTTGTAATGTTTCTATTAAAAGCTGCTCCAAGGAAGACGTCCATTTCCTGTCAGCCCATTTCCTCGTCCAGCTGGTGAAAGGTCACTTCCTGTTGATTCAGAGGCCAACTGGGACTGGTTCCATCTGATATAGGTGCACTGAGCAGGACGGGCCAACGGAGTCCGCAACGCATCACTGGTTCTATCTAGTTTTTTCTGGGTTTAGTTGATTCCCAGTCATCTGCACTGGTTTCCAGTTCGACCCGGAATTAGAGGGGTTCCATCTGACGGAGGTTTCAGGTCTCTCAGCAAATCCAGATCCTGAATCCAGATTCAAATGAGGCATATTTCATAAAAAAGTGTCACTGCAGGATTGACAGGTGTCATTTTTCATGTGGGAATCATAGCTGAGGTCTGACAATCAGCATTTGGTTGTTCCTGTGAGTCTGGAAAAGACCCAAATAAACCTGTGGTGCGTTCAGGTGCTGCGTGTCTCATCACGCCTCAGTTCCTCTCAGCTATGCGGCTCTGCAGGCCTCCACCTGAACGGGGCTGACTACAGACCTGCAACCCAGCTGCTGGTTTCCTGGTGCTCCACTTTGTCTGAAGGAGAGAGCAAAGAAGGGAGATTTAAAACAGTGATGTGATCCAACCACTGTAAAACTCAACGAGTCATTCCTTGAACATCACATTTATTAATTTTCCGTTTCCGTGTAAATAATTTCTGATAGTGTCAAAGTAGGACTCAAACACTCTTTCTGAAGGTGCGTGGTCCTCTGAGCTAAAAGCGCTAACGTGCATGCCCTCTTGAAGTGGATGCAGAAGCGATAGCGAGCATGCAGGCTTCGCTAAATGAGATCAGCTTCCTGCAGAGCTTTGTTGTTGTGACACAAGCAGAAAAGATTGTTGATCTTGCTCAGTGGCGCATGAAAACATGAAAAGTTCATGAACCACAACAACATTTTTAACTACGTGGCTACACTGATGGTTTCAGTGTAAACTTAACATCTTTTCAAACCAGTTTGGGATCTTGTGGCTTCCGGACTCTTGGATCTGTAAGGCGTTGTTTAGTTCTTTATGAGAAATGTCACCTGACTTTCCATCAGTGTGGTAATGAGTAAATGAGGACTTCCCAGGAATTCCCTGCTGAAGTTTGAACTTTGTCATGACACATAAGTTTGTTCTGTGTTCTAGTTTTTCTAACACCCACATTTCTTTATGGGAATTTCTTCATAAGTTTTGCTTTACTTCAGGAATCTGCTGAAACACGTGTTTTCTCACAATCTTTAAGGAAGTACAAACACGACTCCCGAATCCGTTATCCAGGCTGCACCAACATTTCTTTGCCAGCCAAGTTTTTCTGTAATCCTAATAAATAAATGGATATAGAGCCATGGTAGTTGTTTCTCCTCTGCTTGCAGCTTTACGCTAAGCTGTGCTAGCCCTGGTAGTCGGTGCCAGGGCTAGCACACCATATGGGGTAGAGGTTAGCGCCGGTTAGCATGAAGGTCCTGTATGTGTCTGGTTTGGATTCTCTGCTTTTTGAGCCCAAAGACGTGTTATTGTCTTGTCGGTGTGAATGTTGGCGTTAGCAGGTCTGCATTTGAACTTTGATGATGTTCAGTTTGTTTCTGATTGAGGTTCTGGTCCCCGTGTCCTTCAGCACACACATCTTCTGGTTCCATACTATGCTTAAAAAAGAGTGCACAAGTGAAAGCATGAAGCTTTGTGCCGTAGGAATCACGTCGCTGCAGTGAAACTGAGTTCATAGACTCTGACATGTCATTGACTCCCAGGCTGCTCCCCTCCCGCCGGGTGACCTGGCATTCCTCCGGGTGGGTCGGTGTCTTCATTGTCACCCTGTGATCCGAAGTGACAACCCTATCACCGGCAATGATTGCCCACCGGAGCTGAGTCTGGGGGACAGGTTCCCCCGATTTAACTAGAGGGACAGCAGGGAGGTGAATACTTCTGTCTCTTCACATTTCCCCGTCGGACCAGATTTGTTTCCCATTAAGCTGTGAAGCAGGATCTTTACTGAAGTTAGGTTGTGATTTACCACAGGTGACACTTGAAAACGAAACCGATCAGTCCATCCACTCTGCCTCTAAAACGCCGGTTCCTCTGCGATCGACCAGGAAAATGCTTTCGCTTTCTGTTGAAGTCCCTGCATTCCTGCAAGAAGTGTGTGTTACTTTTTAATAGCTGCCAATACAAGGAAAGAACTTCAACGCAGTGAAAGTGAAGCTGAGGTAATCTCAGGTAAATCAGGATCAGCTGCCATTAGAGAAAGCCTGAGTCACGCTGTGACTCAGATGTGACCCTGACGAGGCCAAACGAACAGGTTCAGGTTTCATCTTCGCAGTATTTCCCTTCAACAGATCAATAGGCTAAAGGGAAATAAATACTGTGAAGTAGCATGCATGAGAGCATACATGAGATATCATGTAAGTATACAAGTTTAAATTTAGTTCACAAATTCAGGGTTTTGTTTTCAAAAGAAAACCTGTGTGCTATGCTACCAGACAGGTTTCCAGAGAGTTCCATCCATTTATTGTAATCCAGAATGTATTATATCAATAAACCTAACAAAACACTTTTATGTACCGGTAAATATGAAAAAAAAAAAAAAAAATATTCATCACCAGTTTTTATTTTATCACCTGAACCACATATATATAAATGTCGAGTAGTTTTGGTGCCCAACTTCCATCGAAATGTTAAATATCCCCGTGTGAGACTCAAACTTCACAGTAAAAGCACCCAACCTCACCTGTCAGGTGTTTTTTTTTTTGTTTGTTTGTTTATTTTTTGACACAAAGCATCATGGACTTTCGGACAGGAAGCCCAGTTAGCCAACTTCCCCGGGTGCAACTGTCAACTGATTGCATTGTGGGAAATACAAGTGGCAGCTATTGGCATGAAGATTGTGTAATCAGACTATCTGATAAACCTATGGAATTTCCTGCATTGCGTAGAAACACTTTTTAGCTCGCGTTTGTTTGAGTTGAAGTGTCAGGGAAATTCAGGAGGGAAGATTTCTTTGTGACCCTGATTGTTGTTGAATTCATTCATACCTGCAGGTTGTCATGCGTCACTGTGAACATGGTACATTTCCTCAGTATTTACATTGGCAGCGAAATTCGGCCACATGTCACGTGGTGTTTGGAAACTCATGATGACTTTACATTTGGAGTTTTGGTTGCATCCAACTGACAGGGACTTTCACGGAGATGGGAGACAAAAAAATTTCCACAAACATCCTGAATAATTGTGAAAATACATTTGCAGCCAACTTTCCGGAATGTGTTGAAGAGACTTGGTGACATTTACGGCACTCAGGAAGTGACAACATCTAAACATCTCACCCCCTCAAACAACAGTGAGTGGCTCACTCACCTTTTTAGGCTTTTTAAAAAAAATAGAGTAAACATCCTGCAATCACCAAAAGCAAACAGGAAATATCTCCTCTGTCCTTGATGGACAGTAAACATGCTGAAGGTCAGGATTAGTTTCAGTTGAAACATTTTAAAATTGACTGAAAAGATTTTAAGGGTAGCACGGTGGCACAATGGGTAGCGCTGTCGCCTCACAACACGGCGGGTCCGGGTTCGAGTCCCGCTCTGTGCAGAGTTTGCATGCTCTTCCCGTGTCTGCGTGGGTTCTCTCTGGGTTCTCCGGCTTCTTCCCACCTCCAAAAGCATGTGCTTCAGGTTGATTGGCCGGTCCCAAATTGCCCGTAGGAGTGAGTGTGTGTGTGCGTGTTTGTATGTCTTTGTATGTGGCTCCACGGTGCACTGGCGTCGTGCCCGGAGTGTCCCCCGCCTCACGCCCTATGCCAGCTGGGATAGGCTCCAGCTCCCCGTGATCCGCTATGGCGGATACAGCGGCTGTACATGAAAATGAATGAATGAATGAAAAGATTTTAAGGGCAGCACGGTGACGCAGTGGGTAGCGCTGTCGCCGCTTTGCAGCTCGTATTAAAAAGTTATTGATCATTCCTCTGAAGATGCTAATAGGCATAGCGCAATTTGTTGGGGGGGTGGTTGGGATGATCAATTATTGGATTATTGCGGGTTGCTCAACAGTGCCACCATCTTGACAGTGATGTCACCTCACTGCTACATGTTCATCAGCAATTTCCCAGCATTTCCTGTTAATCATTGTCCAACCGATCAAAGCAGCAGCCAGTTTCTAGATTTCAAAGCAGAAACCATCAAAACCAAAAACAGGAAACCAGGAAGTTCCCTGAAGACCAGGTGATGGAGCTGAAAGTATTTCCAACCTGTCAACATATCGTCCGTTTTGACCACACAGCGAAATAGCAAACCTTTTGGCGCTCAAAAGGCACACAGTGGGGCAAAAAGGGAATTTTACAATATATTTGGAGTGCTTTTACAGAGCAGCAAAGGTCATGCAGGAAGGTGGTCAGAGATAAGTGTGTGACACGACATTTCTGTCCCTGTCCTTTGTTTCTAGGAATGTGCAACCTATTAAATGAGGGCGGGGTCCGAAAACATGTGATAATGAAACCAAAACCATTGAACTGAAGCTGTGCAACCAGAGAGTTTGTTACTCATAAGAAATCACCCTTCAGTCAAAGATAACATAAAGTTTCCTCTCAGTTACCTGCATGGAAATTTCTGCAACTTGCAGGAAGATCATGAATTTTTCTTTTATTAGATACAGATAGGTTGTTCATATGCTGAATTGTTCATGAGTCGTTTTTTATTAAATTTCAGTAGTTTAAAAATAATATGAAATAACTGGCAGGTTGTGACAGTTTTCTGATAGGAAGCCTGTAGTCTACATTGCTGGCTCTAACTTTAGCCAAATTGTTGGCAGTCTTGATGTTGGTGAACATTCTCATTTACATAAATACATTGTGCATTCATTTCCTGCTCAGAAGTTCACAAAGAGAAAAGAAGGACGAAATGCAGCAGATGACCCGTCAACAGGAAAGCCACATGAAGTCCAACATCAGAGTAAACTGTTCATTTTGTCTGATATTTTGACTTGATATGTAAAATCTTAATCTATGGAGTGTTAATGTTACACTGCTTGGAGGGAGTTGTGGCAGAAATGGGAACTACAGTAGTCAGACATGGCGGCATGCAGTTGTTCATATCTTCAAATGTTTGTAAGTCGGTGTTCATATCTTGAAGACTTCCTGTATAGTAAATTTTTTCTGTTTGTGCAAGGGCTCATTTTCTCTCCTTCTCATTTCTTAGAACAAGAGGAAGAACAAAAATAGAGCTTTTAACTGTGTTTGGTTTGGAAGGTCAAACATTCCGTCGATACAGATTCAGCTGGAAAAAATCACATTACATAAAAACAAAAGCATTTGCTGCCCATAACTTCCTCTTTCGTGACAATGGAACATAAAATTTCACATTTCCAGCTTTTGGTCTTGCAAATAAATGCATTCCATAAAACATGAAGAAAAATATTGTGAGAATACATTTTTAAATTAAAGAAACATTTTCAGAGAAACTGATTCTTCAATTAATTCTTTCTGCACTTGAAAGTAGGTTATTTTTTACTATCATCATCATCATTATCATCATCATTATTATTAATAATAATATAATAATAATATAATAACATTACCATCATAAAATGAAATCCTGTCTTTTAAACATCCAATTTTTAGGTTGAATGATAGAAATAGAATAATAATTTCTAAATTCCATACACCATACACTTTAATAGTCAAAAAATTGTTGCAATAAAATCATTTTAAGACTAGAGAAACTTTTTGGAATTTTTAAGGACCTCCTTTTTATTGCGTTTGTAGTTGGATGGATGGATGGATGGATGGATGGATGGATGGATGGATGGATGGATGGATGGATGGATGGATGGATGGATGGATGGCTCTACACAAAAAGCATGTTACATCATGAGGTGCGTTTGAACTCAAGTGAGGCGTTCCTGCCACCTTTGTAAGACTGAAAGGGAACAGGTTTGTGAGTCACAACCTCGTTGTTGTTGTTGTTGTGAAGCATTACCACGGCTCCTTTGATTCAACACAGTAGTTTGATGTCGTCTCCTCAGGCCATCCAACAGACACCTCAGAAAGGAAAGGAAAGTCTTGCCTGGACGATGGATAATTAGCATGTCCCCGATTGGAACTTGGCGTTTAAGAAAGGAAGTAAACATTTCGTCCTTGAAGTTGGTCCAAAGAAGATAAGCAGAGAGAGTGATATCCAGTCAGTTTCAGCTGCTGAAATAAGTAAGAGTTCTTCAAACCCTAAGTAAATCCAAATATCTTGATCGCCCCCTGGTGGTTGGTTCCATCACAGGCCGTTTCCTGCTTCTGTGATTCTTGTCACGCTGCTGCTGGTTCTGTTTTTGATTTTCCTGGTTTCATTTGATGCCATTGAAACCGACCTGATACCAGCTGAGCCCTGAACAGAACCTGCTCCCATGACTTCACCATCTGATCAGAACTGGCAGCATTTGATGCACAGAATGTCGACATCTGGAATCTTTTGGTTCATCATCCAGGGTCTCGATTTCTGGTCAGCAGATGTTGGGACATTTTGGGGACTTGAGAGATTTGTGACCTGAGATATGTCAACATGGTAAACAAGTCTCATTCTAACAAGTCACTCATCCAGTCGGGACTTTCTTTTTTCCTTCTCTGCTGTGCGGACCTGGAATTTTCTCTCTCATTACCAGCCTCAGTGGGATGTTCCTCCTCCTCTCGTCTCTCCTGTTGGAAGCTGGACTCCAGAGTGTCACGTCTCATTTGTCTCTGGAAACAATGGCACAGTTACACAACCGCATTCCTCAGATACTTTAACAAAAAATGAGGTTTAACAAGCTAAAATTTCTACCTCTTTTTGCACAAAGTTAGTCTGTTTAATTGGAGTTGACCAGTATAGCGAGTTAGACAGTGATGAGATTCACCATCAAGATCTTCAACCTGAATATCTCAGGATTTCACTGAACAAACTGGTTTCCTTGGTTTTAACTTTGAACTGCAGAGAATAGGGGGACTCAACCACTCAACCAAATACTAGATGAAGACCGAATAAAGGAGTCCATGTTAAGGGTTGTAACTACAGTGCGCCCTCATTACTCGCAGTTAATGCGTTCCAGGAACCACACGCAAATAACGAATTCCGCAATATAGCGACAAACTATTTATCTTATTATTTACGGTAATTTAAACGTTTATGAACCCTCACCATACTGATATTAAATCATGTGATTGATGGCGTTTGGCACACAAGTGCGCCGAAATACCTACAGTCCATTTGGGAGCGGCCAAGTAACCTGAAGCGCATGTTTTTGGAGGTGGGAGGAAGGCGGAGAACCCGGAGAGAACCCACGCAGACACGGGGAGAACAAGCAAACTCATGTGACAACTAGCGTCGCATGTGTTGGGTTTGTTCCCTTGTTCCCTGTTTTCTGTATGATTATTGTGGTATGCAGATATGCAAATTAGCTTGTGCCATCGCCCGACAATGATTGGGGGAGCGCACATGTTCGCTCTTTTGATTGGCTGCGCCAAAGCCTTACCGTGTATATGAAGAACGAAGACGACAGGCCTTCGATCTTCGGTGGCTGCAGGGCGTCAGGCAGCGGATTGTCATCCTCTCCATCTTCCAACCAGCCACATGCAGTTTTGTATGAACTACTTAGTCATACAAAACGGCAGAAGGGTTGGACTGCCGGTTTATTTGGTGATTCTTTTCTTTTTGGTGATTCTTTTTTTAATTATCATTCTTTTACAGATCATTCTTTTACAGACACAGTCTCTGTGTCACTGCGCCGAGCAGAGGGGGCGCAGTGACAGTTACCAACACAGCAGCAGTACATGAACAGGTCTCTAAAAAGAGCCGGAATTCCCATCAGTACTGGGTGGAACATGAATTAGGGGCTCGTCCGTCTTCTTGTCGCGCTTCGTTCTTGGGTGAGTTCGGTGAGGTTGTTTTTTTTCGGTGGAGAATAGGAATAAACAGCTTGAAGTGCAAGCCATGCATCTCTATATCAGGGCTCTTGAACTAGGAAGAGGAGCCCCGTAGCCTCCACCCCAAGAGAAAAAGCCAGTATAAAACTGCAGCAGGTGTGGGTTTCATCAACAACGCGTCCCCACCTGAAAAACACCCTGAGTATTTACCTAAACCGGAGGTAATCGCGGACGTCGATCCCTGTTCTCTAAAAAGAGCTGGATTCACCGATTGGTTCACCTATCGATTCACCAATTGACTCATCGATTGATTCATCCCCTCAGCCCCAGGAGACAGAAACGCCCCCGCAGCCCCCGGGGCCAGCCGCAGTGACCGAGCGACATGCGTCCCACCCGCCTCCATTCCCCCCCCCCCCGAGTATAGGGTCTTGTAACCCCATATGCCCATCAGGCCTCCCGAAAGCCCGGGCAGACCGGAGATGGGGGCTACACCAACCCACCAGATACAGCAGAGATCCCCAGCGGGCTGCATGCCCCCCCGCGCCGCCGAGGAAAGCCGACCAGAGGTCACCAGCCCCGGCACACCGTCGGCCGACCCAGGTAGCCCATGCTAGGCCCTATCAGAGGCTCACCGCAGCCAACCCGCCCACAGGTGCCCCCCCGTCGAGCCTCGCCTAAAGCCCAGGTCCATCCGGAAACCGACGGTGACGCCAGCACATACCCCAGCGCCCAGCCAAGCAAACCGACAACCGGCCATCAACCGCTGACCCCCGGCCAACAGCGGCAGCCAGACATGCAGCCACGACACCGACCTGACCCGCCACACCCGATAGGCCAGCACGTGAGCCCACAGGCGTCTGGCGACCATCAAGGCTACCGATGACCAACCGGCAACCGGTCCAAGCCACCAACCCGCCCCGCGACAACAACAACCCAGAGACGCACCACCACGGCACCACTGCGGGGAATTAAGACGATGCATGCCCCGCCCTACCAGGCCCGGCTGCCGGGCCACAGGGGGCCAGACCCGCAGGACCGAGGCCAGTGAGCCCGAAGCCACCACACCATCCAGGGGAGACAGCCACCGAACAGCCAAGCCACCCCCCCCCGACCACCACCACCAACCCCACCCCTCCCCGTCGCGACCAACCACCTAACCAACCCACGGGACCACACCGCCCACGAGCCGGCCACCCACACCAGGCCGGGCACTCCGGATGTGTTATTATCAATACTTGTTTATTATTATGTGTGTATCTATATAGGATTACAGTTAGTGTCTAATTGTTCAAGCTCAAAGCTTGAGGAAGAAGCCATTTCTCAGAACTCACCCCCCCCCCCTCCCCAGGGGTGTGGGGTTTCTCCAGGGAGCATGGAATTGGAAATATGTTTGGTATGGCAGGTGACAGGTGACAGGTGGGCGGATCCAGAGAGGACAGAGTAAAAAGAAACACTCCTGCTTGTGTTTGAACGGTTTTGAATCTGCTTCTGCCACAAAGAGAAAGACAGAAACCTCACAGCTAAAAGTCAACAACAACAATCACAACAACAACAACTGCAAATCAAAGATTTCCCTTTGATGTATTGGGAACATGTGCATCCCAGGCTTCCAGGCTGCATCATTTAAACTTGCAGCATCATTTCAAGGTGAATGACAGACGGAGAATGAGGGATAACACATGCATAATAATAAAACTGAATAAATATGAATTACTGACAACAAACTGATAACAAGCATTTACATAAATATCATAAAGCATCTTGTAGCTGCAGAAAGAAATGAGATGATGCAAAAAATAACACATTTGAATTTCACTCTGATATTTGTTTTTACATCAACCAGGTTTCACCCAGACATAATCATTGTCTCAGATTCCACCTGATCAGATGATAATTCTGGAGCCCTGGGAAGAGGAAGAGGAAGTGAGCCAAGTACCAGGAGCCTGTGGTAGAGTGCAGGAGGCAAAGCTGGAGACCTCTCAGCGAGCCTCAAGGTGGGGTGAGGGCTTTCACACGGCTGGAACTCAGTGGGGAGGCAAAAACAGAAGGGATTTAGATCTACAACTAAACCCGCAGAGAAGCAACAAGATGGCTTTGGATCAAGAGGGGAGAAACGGGGGCAAACGCTGACCGGGTCACGAAAGGACACAATATCTGATCTCAGATCGATTTCTGAAAATAGATCTAAGAAGTTATAACGAGCAGCTGTGGCAAAGGACGAAACTTTTGTCCGAAGTTTTTAAATATTTGGTGATTTTAAATCACATGACTGCCTGTTGATGAGGAAAGAGGAAAGAAGCTCATGTGATTTCCTATTAGATTAAAAACTACAAACAGCAGTCAGTACGCTCACTGCTGACAGTAGAGGGCAGCAACACGCCGTTAACATCCGGGTAGTCATCCTGGGACGAATTGATCTCTGCACGTACGCAAATGTTTATGTTTTGTATTTAACATACAGTATATTTTCCTTCACAAACAAACAATGAATAAATGTCATATGGCGTTAGCAGCAATCCAATACAATCTAATGACGTACAACTACATCACATCCAACAGCTAACTAACTGTGATGATGTCATGTAGTTTGTCGTCATTTCTTCTACGGCCGAGGAAGAGGAATCCTCGGCCGAATCTCTGGAATCACCAGCGCCCCCTACCATGAAGCGCGAGAATTGCGGGCTTCACCTAGTGCGTTTTTCCAGCGGTTTCAGGACGGCTCAAGTCAAGAAAGACGCTCCACACAAACAGTCGTTGACAAAAAACACTGTACATTATATATATTATCTAAATTCTGGAAATTTAATTCATAGAGCAAACGTGTTTGAACATTTTAATAGCAACATATAGAGATAATAGCATTACGGTCTCACTGTATAACGTTATCATATTGTACATTTTTGTTTTGTGTTTTATCCTAAAACATTATTAGATGCTAACTATAACCATACATAGCTGCACACATAATAATAAATGAGTCAATTTTACATGACTCTCAATATAAAATTGATTGTATACAGCCTTGCAGCATGCCGTTTTGGACACGCCCACTACCTTGAGGTGAGTTCTGATTGGCTGAGCTTCATGGCCGTCATTCCAGTTCTGGGACTGCGGTATTTAGACCGTTTGAGGATTAAACTGCTGCCCCGCTGTCCCGCAGGATGGGGTCCACCAAATCCCGCATGAACAGGATCCCAAATGCGCAGGAGCTCATGCAGGAAACAGGATGTGAGTTCATTACATTTCCGAAATTATTTGATAATTAACAATAAAAATTCAGCAAACCAAATATATCTCTCAAAATATCTCTCAAATATCTTGAGTTTTTCCGTCGACCTCTTTAGAATCTGTTTTGTAAAGGTGAACAAACTGACGTCACAGATGAATACATCAAGTCTCAGGTTTGTTCAGACTGTTACAACCGACTTTTAAACGTCCTGAAGTGTGTGTGTGTGTGTGTGTGTGCGTGTGCGCGCGCGCGTGCGTGCGTGTATGTGTGTGTCTGATAACACAGCCGGTGTTCATCAATTTTGTTTCAGCTGCTGTTTATCTCTCTCTCTTTGTGTGTGTGTGTGTGTGTGTGTGTGTGTGTGTGTGTGTGTGTGTGTGTGTGTGTGTGTGTGTGTGTGTGTGTGTGTGTGTGTGTGTGTGTGTGTGTGTGTGTGTGTGTGTGTGTGTGTGTGTGTGTGTGTGTGTCTGGCTGATAAGAACACTGTGGAGGTTTTAACCACGTTTCACAGTAAACATGTGAACGCTCATATTAAAGCCTGGCAGCATGCATTAATGTTCTACACCCTCACATCCAGGAGGTTCTAATCCATCGATTGTAGATCTATCAGCTGTTCCCTGTCCTGTGTGTTTCAGTCTCTACTGCCGCCATCATTCGTCTTCACGAGAGGTTCGAGTTTCTGGACAAAGACCAGAGTGGACAGCTGCGGTTGGTTCTGCACTTCATTTAAAGAAAAGCACAATAAAATAACCTTATCTGACCAACAGCGACATTCGAATAGATTTATAAACACAAACTGAACAAATAATGACACATATTTGCCTTAAACGGGCCCAAAAGTTGCACTTAAACGCACCACATTAAGAACTGATATTAGAAGCCTTTCTCCCAAATGACAGCTGTCTCTGCTTCAGGCCTGAGGACTTGAGCACTCTACCCAAACTGGACTTCAATCCCATCGGAGACAGAATCATCAGCGCCTTCTTCTCTCCAGGGTACTGAAGCTTCCTTCAGTCTTCACCTCGATTTGCTCACAACAACGGAAACCTGAGTCAAAAAGAGCTAGAACAGGGGTCGGCAACATTAAACGTTTAAAGAGCCAAATTGGACCCGAAAAAGTAAAATCAAACCTGTCGGGGAAAAAAAAAGCCTTATATGAAGGCAACACAGGATGTCAGTGTCGACAGTATATTGGCTATATGCAACAAGTGCATAATGAGATTCATGAATAAATGTTTTCGATGCATTTTCCATGCAGCGCATCCTGGAGAGAATGACGCACCACGTGACTACTCTGTTGTACCATATTTGGTCTCTGGACTCTTTCAGGGAGGGCCACAACAGCGCAGTCTGTTCAATATCGATCACATCACACGACTCGTCACGTTTAATTAAAAATGCTGGAGTTGAATTAGTGTTCTTGATTTGCTAATTGGTGATGTTGTATATCATTTCCATCACTGTCTTTGCGGAGAGAAGCATGCCTTTAATTTCCTGTATTATCTCTGTTTTGTTCTCGTTATTTTAATGAATTAATCCTTTATGTAAACACCATCTGTGAACGGTTTTCCATGTTTTATTATCTCTCGGGTTACAACACAACTAGCAGCAGTATCCTCTAATTTCTCCTTTTGTACTGCAATCGCACAAACTTGCAGGCAATCCCTCCGTATTGGCAACGAAATGTTGATATGTAGGCCTAATGTAGTCAGATTCAAGAAAAAACGTCACTGAAAAGTGTTTTAAGTTTTTCTTAAGGACCCCGGCTTGAGGCCCTTTATCAAATTAAATGTATTCTGTAAGAAACACTAAATGACAACACAGGTAACGGTGAGGTGTTTATTCTTCTGGTCTCTGTACTGAACTGAGGTGGAGAGCTCAACACCCGCACCGTCAACACTCCCCCTGGTGGCCAACCCCGGAATTCATTCCCAATAAAAACCTATTCAATCAATGACTGAAAACTGAAAAAATGTAATCACATAATGTGATCACACATTCGTGAGTATCACATTTAGTTTTTAAAGAGTTTTAGCTATGAGTAGAATATCTTTATTTTTTTCTTTTAAGTATTTTTTATTTTGTGATTCATCTCCAGAGAGCTGCAAGGGAGGCGCGGGTTGCCGACCCCCAAGCTAGAAAGATAGAAAATAGTAGAATAAAAGTATTTTTGTTAAACGGAGAATAAACGGATTGTAGGTGTAGGTCCTGTCACAAATGTTCTGAGTAGAACTGAATCCAGGCGGGATGGGGAAAAGCGAGGTTCTGGGTTCAGTCTCAGTTTTCCAGTGTTTGATGCTCACTTTCAACAGGAAACAGAAAACATTTCCGTCTTCTCTCTCCAGAAAGGAAACTTTGGACTTTGCCTCTTTTGTTCGGATCCTGGCTCACTTCCGTCCGACTGACAAGAACCGGGCCAGAGGGGGGGTCCTGCAGGTGCCGGCCAACAGCAGCACCGGCAAACTGAAATGTCAGTCCAACCCTTAAAGTTCAGCTTCTGCCTGATGATCCTGGTGAAACGATCCGTTTAACCCTTTTGTGTTCAGTTGCTTTCCAGCTGTATGATCAGGATGGAGACGGGAAGATCTCCAGAGCAGAACTTTTTCAGGTGTGTTCTGCTAGAGCCTTCACAGCTCAGATAAATATCAATAAGAAGAACTCGGGGCCCGGACTTGACCCCTGAGGTACTCCTGAGCTTAGGCTCTTTTCAAGCGTCATCACTGATTGGCCGGTTCTCAGGCGCTGCGGGCGATGCTGGGGCTGCGGGTCACGGAGGAGCAGCTGGAGAGCATCGCTGAGAGAGCCATCCAGGAGGCCGACCTGGACCGGGACGACGCCATCTCCTTCGACGAGTTCAGGAAGGTGGATGACTCCACTAGACGTGATCATATTAACAAAAGCAAGACTTATAGGAAGAGTACATAATGTACTGTGAAATATAAATTATTTTCTTTTGTTCTCAGTCCCTGGAAAAGGTGGACATCGATCATAAAATGAGTATCCGCTTCCTGAGATAAAGATTCCGGATGTTCCTGTTTGGATGGGACAGAAGATGATGGACGGTTTTGGGGAAATCTGCAGGAACCAACAGAAATATTTAGAATCATGAATCATTTAATTAGATTAGATTTAATTGTCATTTATGCATCAGTAGCACAAATGAAAATCCATTAATTTTCTCTACCGCTTCCTCTGCTGTCACGGGTCACAGGGGTTGCTGGAGTCAATCCCAGCGGATTTCCATGCATGAGGCGGGAGACGCTCCGGACACGTTGCCAGCACATCGCTGAACCACACGAAAGACAAATAAACACTCACGCACACACTCACACCTACGGGCAATGTAGAACCGACCAATTCACCTGAAGTTAATTTTTATTTAAGAGTTGTAGTTCACCATGTTAGCCAGAAGATGGCGCCAATTTTACACATGTTCTCCTCTGGCTGTCGTCTGCGTCACGCCTGGAGATCAGACACATCCCACTAATACATCATGCGATTAAATAAAATATTCCAATGGCACCGCATCTGTTCTTGATTCACTGTTTTGGGATCTTTTAACGTTTTCATGAGAAACTGCATGTTTTTACTTCTCATACGCGTCAGTTCATATCACTGGATTTAAAAGCACCTCTTCCTCCTCCTCTTCCTCTCAGCTGAATGAGTGGAGTGATCTGAATAAATCCTGCACCTTATGGGCCTTTTCAAGGACTCTTATCTGTCTGAAATCTTTAATGCAATTTATTTATTGTCACTAGAAATCATTTGAGCTTTGATCAAATCCAACTTTTCACCGCTCTGTGTGTATTTACTTATTTATTTTTTTATAGCCTTAACACGTCTTTCAGCCAGGGCTTTGAACCAGAGTTTTTTGCCAATCGGTTCCGAACAGAAACTGAAACATAACATTTCCGGTTTTGCGTTCCACTCATAAACTGACGTTCCTGAACCGGTTAGAACAAAAAATAAAGTTCCTGAACCGATTAATAACCTTCCTTGTAAATATAAATATGTAGGTGCCGTATTTTGCGCACCATAAGACGCACTTAAAAGCCTTAAAATTTCTCAAAAATCAACGCTGCGCCTTTTAACATTCAGCGTCTTATGTGTACACTGAGTTCCAAAATCTGTAAAAATGTTTTTGTGTGATTTTAGTCAGCGATCCGCCAGATCGACCGTTTTCCGCCGACATAGGACGTATTACGTCACTACGTACTCCGGCAGCAATAGACCAATCAGAGAACGTGACGCGAGGCTACGTCCGGCACACCTCCGGTAGGTACCGGTATCAGTATATGCCCGTATTGTACCGCAGGTAGGTTGTTAACCACATTTGTTTGGCAGAGACACGCTTACGATGCAACATGTAAACTCCAGGATATCAGTTCCGGTTCACGTAAAGAGACCGGGGGGCTTTTTTCACGCTTCGCCATCTCTCTTGATCTGTGACTCCATGCCCCCCCACACCACCGCTTCTGTCAAAAAACACGTGAAGCGGCTGAATTCGGAGCTTGCCATCATCCTGGAGGATTAACGAAAGAACTCCAACCACTGGACGTCGGTGTAAACAGAGCCTTCAAAGTTAAACTGCGTGCGTCGTGGAGCGATGGATGAGAGACGTAAACACACGTTTACCAGGACTGGGAGGCAGTGCCGAGCGAGTTACACCCCCACAATATGTGCGTGGATTGTGGATCCTGGACTAACGTGTCTGCTTCGACTTTTGTCCGATGTTTCGCTAAAGCCGGCATCATTACCGGACAGACACCCGGAAACGTGACGGTCAGCGATAGAGAAATCACCGAGCTGTTCAATGCAGACCGAAGATGAGGACTTCGAAGGATTTAGCACAGATTTATCAAAAAATAAAGAAATAAAAACATATTTAAAAAATAATGTCGGTGTATTTTTAGAAATTTAAATACGTAGTACAACACAGTTCAATCACAGTCACCGTTTTGCTTCCGTTAGCTAGCATGTACCAAACAATAAGGTGCGCCGTGTGTCCGGTTAAAGTACAGAAATAAACTTGTTATTTAGACTGCACCTCTTTATACAATGAGCCGAATGGTGCGCAAAATACGGTAACTTAAGGATTTTTAAATTGGCAACTAAAGCAATTAGTTTATATACTATAGACTATAGTTATATCCCTACCCTACAGTAAACAGTACCACAGCACTACACCTCTGCTTTATGACAGTTGTATCACTGCAGTTAAGGCTTATGCCTCCTACTTAGACACTACATGAAATAAGACAAGAATAACTTCCACCATGTCATTTATTGCTGAACAACAGATCTTCATTGTTCTTCTCCCATAGCTCAATATCGCTACAAAGCGCTGGCAATGCGGGAACACACTGCACTGAAAATGACTGCAGCCAATGCGTTAATGTCTAAATCATACATTTTTAAGATTGACATACTGCAGTGTTTACCTGTTATGATTAAATTGTGAGTGGGAGACCTCCCTTTTCCTAAGTGCTGCTGATAGCCGCTACTTCTCTCCGCTCTCATCCCGCGTCCAGTGAATGACTGGAAGTGAAACATGAGGTCAAATATTTTTTTCAAGAAGGAAAAAAAAACCGGTATTAACCGGTTTACAATTATTTTCTGTTCCGATTCTGTTCGGGAACATTAAAAAAATATAAAGTTTCCGGTTTTCGTTTTCGTTCCACAAACCGGTTAAAAGCCCTGCTTTCAGCCCTAAAAATAAAAATCTTGACATTAATGAAACATTTTTCTAACATTATTTCCAACATTGCATCACATTTCTGTAAAACCATATCTATTTTTTCTGAAATACATGACTTTAAAACGTGATAAAAAATGGAGAAAACACCTTCAGATCACAAGAGGTTAATTTAATAGATCATCACTTTTATTGTGCATACAATTTTTTTAAACATTTCATTTACTGTTTTTTCTTGTTTTGTCGTCAACAAAAAACAAATCAAATCTCTGGAGGCAATGAATTTTTAAAGCTGCTTAAAGGAAGTCAAAAGGAATCAGATTTTATTTACAGAACAAACATTACAGACAGATCATAGCGATGCTCTTCATGCGATAGACCGAGCCCAAGGGGGTGTCTTCTCAGAGTTATTTCTGGGGCATGGAGGCGATGAGGAGCCAGTACAGGGAGTAGCCGGTTCCTGTGGAGAACACGCACAAAAACATAACCTAGCCTCACGGCTAATTAGAATCGTAGCATTAATCCAAACAACTGAAGAACACGTAAAGAAAAAACAACCAAAACAATAATTAAAGGACTCCATTTAGCTCAGACATTTATTTTTTAAATGACTCCCAATCTGAAGATACCAACTTCCTGTCCATGGAGCCCCGCCCACATTACCTGCGATAGTTAACATCATGGTTGCCCGGTAGAGTAGGACATCACCAGTTCCTCCCTTGATGTGGACTGGCAACCCGTTGTCCACCTGTAACCATGGAAACAACATTGTGGCAAATATGTTAGCATGAAGTAGAAAGCGAACTAACCCAAAGTGTTGTGATCCAACCTAATCAATAAGTTCTTCTCTTACCTGGAAGAGCTTCTGGGCCTCGGGGACCCGGTTCTTCAGCTGCTTGGTGGAGCTGCTGAAGGCTCGACTGGCCAGAACCGGAACTTTCTGTAATCACAGACCAACAAGAAGCTCAACGTGGAGAGAGAGGAGCAGTCTAACTGGTTAACCACTGGGTAACAACTGGTTAATGTGACTCCAGGGAAACGGATGTCTGATTTGATCTGAAAGCGACTCTTTATGTTCTGCTAGCATTCTGCTAATGAACGTGATTGGTCAGGTTAGCATTTGAAACAACTCCCCCAGCTGTTGAGCAAATTATCTCAGCACTGGAGGACTATTTCTGGTATGACCCTGCCTGAGGTCACATGATCGTGTGACCCTGCCGGCTGCATATAGACGGTTAGACTGACGATACCAGCAGGCCCCAGCTCTTGAATCAAACGACTCCTGTACAGTCCAAAGGTCAGACCTCACCTTCACCTCCTGCTGCACGGAAATCTCCTCTTTTTTCCTCCTGATTTCACCTTACCCCCCCCCAGAATGATTCCAGACGCCTCAGAGAAACAGACGAGACAAAGGTTTGAGACGACAGACAGAAAAACAAGTCCTAGTTACCAAAAGGCGATTCATGTGTGTGGCGGAGAGAGATGAGCGGCTCTGCTTCAGTAATCCTGGCAAGGACATGCGCGCACAACCCAAACACACACACACATACACACACACACTATCAGTTTTTCTGAATCACTGCCAAACTACGATCTGCAGAAGGGGCCAAACTATCTGTACTCCACAGGGAACAAACAGCTGTTAATAAAAATAAAACTGGAGCTGTGTGTTAAAACGAATATTTAACTTTTGAATTTATTTATTTATTTATTTTAGTTTTAGGGCATATTATTCAGATCAGATCTGATTCTGTTAAGTTTGACGGTGCACATCTTCTACTTGTGCATGGCGTCTCTTGGGCCTTTGCTGTCTGACACCTGTCAGGTGTTGTGTTCACATTAAAACACATTTATTCTGCCCCGACCACTACTTCTCTCTCTCGGTTCTGCTTCCTCTTTCTCCTGGGATGTGTTGACTCGCAGCTTCAGTAACAGACAGTCTCTGCTGAGTCTCTCCTCCGACTGGACAGAAGTCACCGGACGAGTCATCATCAACAGTGACAGGTGGAATCCACTAACTGGGCCTTCTCATGTAAAGGTTTTCATTCAGGGGAAATATTATTATCAATGCTCCAACATTTTCATGTGTTAGTATTTTCATGAATTTAAATAGATCAGTGATGTTTTATTTTGAATCCACTCCTAAAATTCCAGCACACGTGGATAAATTTCCATTTTTTCATTTCAATTTTGACATATTATATTTAAATTTTCCATTGCTTTATTCTTTTAAATTGATTTTAAATAATTCAGATAGTTCAGCCTTGAGAATTGTGATGTTGAACCAATCAGATGTTGAGTTGAGATATTGACTAAGTAGAGTTTAATTGAGTTTAGAGTTTAATTTAATTAAGTACCTCCAAATGGCTTTAGTGAATGATATGTTAATGTTGTTGTGTTTGATCAGTTCTGACCTTTGGGGAGATGAGCTCCCTGCTGATCGCTGCTGTCCTCCTCCTGCTGTACCTCCCTGACCAAACCAACGCACAGGACGCACACATGGAGGACTACAAATATGGCCACCTGGAAAAGAAAGCATTCTGCTCCTGGACGTGTCTCCATTTCACCCTGCAGTGGCCTGGAGGGTTTTGTCTGGTAAGCTTCATCATCATCATTATCATCATCATCATCATCATCATCATCATCATCATCATCATCATCATCATCATCATCATCATCATCATCATCATCATCATCATCATCATCATCATCATCATCATCAGTTCTAAGCATTAGGGAACAAAAAATGATGTAATATGAAGGAAACAGATGGGGTAGAACAGGAGAGGGAAGAAAAAGAAAAGGAATGGAATGAAGAGATGGCGTTGAAGGAATGGGGCAGAAAGCAGTGAAGGTAGTAAAGAAGAGACAGAAGATGGAAATTGAGAAGGAGTGAGAGAAAGGAGTGAGACAAAAGAAAAGGTGGAGGAGGAAATGAAGCAATAAAGATGTAGGAAGTTGGATGAATGAGGATAAAGTCAGGCAAGGGAAGGAAATAACGGCAAAATAGGAAAGGAAGTAAAGAAGGAAATGTGACAAGGGGTGGGTGGGTAAAAAGGAACTGAATAAATAGAGGAGGAACTGAAAGAAAGGGTGTGATAAATGGAAGTAGGAAAAAGAAAAAGGAAGGAACAAATGAATGAAAAGAAATGATCAGCGGATAATGTAAAGATAGAATAAAGGATAAATGAAATGAGAAGGACATGCAAAGAAAGGAAAATTTGAATTAGGGAAGGGAAATGGGGTAGGAAGGAATAGGAAAGGATATTTGGAAAAAAGGTATGTGTCAAAGGAAATGAGGAGGTAAAGAAAGTGTGTTCTAGTGAGGGGAAACGGGGAAACCGGGAGAAGCACAGAGGTGAGAAGGAAGTAAACTTGAAAAGTAATCAAGGAAATAAATGGGCAGAAAAGAAAAAAGAAGAAGCAGGGGAGGAGTAGAGAAAATAGAAAGGAAAAATATAGACAAAGGAAAAGAGATGGGGGGGCAACAAAATGAACAGAAGAAAAGAAAGTGTGGAGGAGGAAAGGGTATAAAGACAGAAAAAGAAACAACTGAGAGGTTTAAAGGAGAATAAGGAAGTTGGAGAGGAAGTAGAGATGTTGACATCCTGTTGACAATCAAGTCACCTGACGTGTTTGTTAAAAGCTGTCTGTCTGCCTGTCTCTCTGCAGTCGCTGGACAACGAGACTCTGTGTCGGATGCCTCAGACTGTCAACAACTGGACGATTCACGGTTTGTGGTAATAAAACTTCCTCTTTTTAATTATTTGTGTCGTTCAATGTTTTCCTCGGTTCAAACAGAAGTGTGATCAGGTGAGCTGGAAGACGGTTAAATCTGTGTCTACAACTCTGCACACGTGGTCACATCATTCTGTTCCAGGCCTCTTCACGCGTCGAGATGTTGCAGCTGCTGGCCGATGTTCTCATCAGACGTGGAGGTGAGTCGAGACACGAGCACATCAACCTGACGGCGCCCCGAAGGCCAACGGCTGATTGGCTGATATTCTCTGTCCAGGAACTGGAGGAGCAGCTGACGGAACACTGGCCATCCCTCCTGAAAATAAAATCAAGCTTTCAATTCTGGTATGAAATCTTGTCTAAAAAAGTAAAGATGTAGATAAATACTTCAGTCCTCTTACATTCAGATTAATACGCCACTGAAAATAGTCCCCACACCATCACTTACTGTTGGCTCAAAAAAATCATCAGAAGCTGCTCAAACTGATGGATAGAAAATACCTGGTGACAGTTTTAATATTTGAATTAATGATTTAATAATAGAATGTGTCTCTGGAGGATCAGAAACAGGTTCATGTGTTCCTCTACAGTAATCTGTCAGTAATCTGTCAATAATTTATCAGCGTGTCGGTTGACAGGAGAGCAGAGTGGGAGAAACATGGAGCGTGTGCAGCCTGCGTGGAGGGAATGAATTCCCCACTGAGATACTTCCAGATCTGCCTCAAACTGAGACAAACATTTGACGTCCAGAAGTCGGTTCACACCAGAATGCATCACTTTTATGCCAATCATCGAGCCGATTGGGGGAAGCTGAGCTTTCTGTTTTTGCTGCAGGTTGTTGGAGGATGCTGGCATCACACCATCATGTGATCGACCCTACAAGGTAAGAACACACCTAGAAATTATCTTTAGAAATAAAGGTACAGTAACTGTCATTCTTGCTGACTCGTCATTGCCCTCTTGTGGACGCATCCACGCCAACTTTTCCCTCCACTTTCGTGTGTAAATGTAAATGAGCTTAATCAGGATGTCACATCCCATCCTGACATTCCCGCCCTGACCGGCCTGTGTAAACGGAGTCAGAGTTCAACCTGCTTCCTGAATCTGACCCCGTTTCCATCTAAAGCTTCCTGTTACCCTTCTCTGTGCAGGTCCAGGAGGTCAGTCGGGTCCTTGCTCCACATCTGGGCGACAAACATGAGATCCAGTGCATTACAGTCGAGGTGAGGAGGATCACTATTAGTCATAAGGCTAAACCGTTGCCCCGGTGTTTCATGCCTGTCTCCCTCTTCAGGAAAAGGAGGTGTGGTTTCAGGTGAAGATCATTTTGTCTCGTAACCTGACCGTCGGCTGCGATCACCTTGGCAATGGTGTCAGGGAGCCCAAATCTGGGTCCGGTTCCACCTGGAGACCCTCGCATGGGCATCCCTGCCCTAAAGAGGCCCCGTTTTATTACCTACCCATAAACCACCAGAAGCCGCTGCAGCCCTGCGGCTGACAGACGGCAGCTGATCATCAATCAATAACTTTTAATTTTACCTCCATCCATCAACAGATGTGTAACCGATCTATTCATATTAATAAATTTTACACTTCCTTTTATTGTGTTCGTCCACCTGATGCAGTTTTAAACTCACACGGACCGTATTGTTGCCTCAAATGATTCATCAGCCCCTGAAAATAGTCCCTGTATATTAAATACCTTTTTTAAAAATTCTACAATTTCAATGGCTGCTCCAGAAACACCGTCCCCATCCCAGTGGAGTGTTGAGACTAAAAAAGAAGGCTGACGGATTTGTCAGTTCTGTTTATTGACAGGTTTTGTATCGTTCCTCCAGCCGTTAACATCTAGAAAGCACTAAAAACGTCTCAGGACACCACTGAGTACAGAGCAAAGCTAAACAAAATTTAAAATACAAAAAGCGACAGAGCAGCTGGACTCACAATGGCGGAGAATCACAGAGCAGAGAGGAATGTTGTGGGTCTGATTCCTCCTACGTCAGAATTTGTGAGCTTTCAGCTGTTTTTATTTGAATGTAAGCGTCAGTGAATGAGAATTATTCTGATCAATAAAGTCCCAACACGTCGGCTGAAACTCATCCGTGACTACAGCCAGCTGGGTTCACGCAACAATTCCGTTCAAGTCTGTCGACCTCATCGCCGGCGTCTCAGTCCCTGAGGCGGCCCAGGAACCTCAGGTTGAGGATCTTCAGCTGGTTGTCCAGCTCCATGCGGACGATGCCGTCGTCTCCGTCAATACTCAACAGGATGCCAGTGGCCTCGCGGTCCTCTCCCAGAATCACTTTTACCTGCCAACACAAGCAGTCGGTCACCTCAGAGGAGACGAGCGCCAACGGTTCGACTCGCCGCGGTTCGACTCTGCCAGCGTTACCTTGTTGTTCTTGGTGGGCGTGACGGGCTCCAGGTGATCGCTGCCGATGCTGACCACCTTCTCCGACTCCTGCATGAACACCGAGCACATCCCTCCCTGCAGAACACACACACACACACACTAAGGAAAGGTGCGCTAACGCTACTAGCTCCAAAGCTAGAAGGACTTCAGTCATTTGTTCCTTGATTGCGGCTAAGCTAATGTGATTTAAAGGAGCCACAACGATGTGCAAAAGATTTTATTACGGCCTCCACTGAGTCAACCAATCTGGCTGGTGTGGTGTGAATGTCAGACTGTGGTTTTGGAAGGTTTGAGCACCTCAACCTGCAGAAGCTTCTTCAAGGACAAATAAATCTGATAAATCCCATAAAGGTCTGGTTGCAGCTCCTAAATTTAGAGGCTGGATCTCCGACGCGTCCCTCCATCCTCAGCCAGGATTGAAGCAAAACCAGATGAGCAGCTCAAGAGTAAAGGGAAATGTTTTCTGACTGACGTGAGTCTGACTCACCGTCAGATGACCTCGGCGAGGTTCTGTCCTCTGCCTTATAAGGATTTTTAACACACGTTTCTGTGAGATTCATGTCCCACGCTTTGGCTGCAGCTGCGTCTACATGGTGCCGACCTTCCCAGTCCAGCCGGTATGAAGTTCATGTGTTAAAAAGGAAGTCAAGCTCAGGTGTGTGGAGTAACGGTCAAAACTGAAGCTAAACCTCAACTCAGATGGAGGACATGTGTGTGTGTGTGTGTGCATGTGTGGGGTTGTTTTGGTTACCGTGACGCTCCTGATGACGCCGGTCTGTCCCATCAGGTCCATGAACGAGTCCTTCACCTGAACCAAGATGTCGGGGGTCACCCAGTCGCTGCTGCCCTGCTCGATGTTGGACCCCGGGGTGTGAGGGTTGTAACCTCCAGGAGAGGGCGCTCCTGGTGTCATGGGGCTGTAGCCCACCGGGCTGGGACTGGGACTGGCCTGTTGGTGGTGGTGGTGGTGGGGCGTTACACAAACTTAGAAGCAACAACTGAAACTGTTTCCACTTAGACATACTTGTCTGTAAGAGCTCTGGCAGGATTCCACCTCTGGGAAAACATTTAGTTGTTTACTAAAACGATGTCAGAATCTACTTCCTGGGTAGATCTGTTCATAAATTACATTTACAAAATCACTAAATCACAACATTTGTTTCAATGACTTCAAAACAAGAAACTGTGATTTAAGTTTCTTTCCATTTAAAACGTCGTGTTTTTTGTCGTTAAAACGTTTGAGTCTTCACTGCCCTCTGGTGGAGGGATTGACATCAACAATATAGGCACAAAGCACACGCTGCGAGAAACGGTCAAGTCGATTTTCATACATAAATAAAGACATGAATAGACGATAAGATTCAGACGTGTGACGCCTCCAAGCCACAAAACCAAAATGAAATAAACAAAAAAACCACAGAAACAACTTGAAACAGACAAAGTCGGTCTCCACTTCCTACCTGATAGGCCATGGGGGAGGGGGTGGGGTGGTAGCTGGCTGGAGAGTGTGTGTTCTGATAGCCCACCGGCGAGGGCGCCACCTGGTGGTAGCTCTGAGGACTGGGACTGGGTTGGTAGGAGCCCTGAGGGGAGGGGGCGGCGTAGGGCGAATACTGCTCTGTGTTATACCTGCAGCACAGAGAGAGAGATAGAGAGACACAGACACACACAGAGAAATTGTTTATACTTTCCTAAAAACACTGAGTCATGTTTTCGTATTTGCGCTCCAGTGTGTGTTGACACTCACATCGCAGGTGTTCCAGGTGTCTGAGGGTTGTACTGAGGGTTGACCTGTGGAGAAGGGACTTCTGGGTAGCCTGGTGTCTGGGGGTTGGGGGTCCCGCCATAGCCCTGAGGCGACGGGGAGGGCTCATCATCGTAGCCAAAATCATACTCTTCTTCATTCCTGGAGACGAGACACAGAAAGTTAAGAGAATCCAGCGACACTGAAACATGGCTGGATGAGCTGAGGCGTGTCGACGTCACCTGGAGGGGGTGTTGGCATTACTCGGGTCCCAGGCGCCGCTCTGACCCGGCGTCCGGCTCCCTTCATGCAGCGGTGTCTGAGAGCCGTAGTGAGGCGTACGACTTCCTGGAAGAGGGAGGATGAGGAGTCAGAGAACAACCCGTCAACAGAAGTTCTTTGTCATCAAATCCGTAGTCATGAGGTCTCACCTTCGTGCAGCGGCGTCTGGGATCCGTACATGGGGGTTCTGGAGCCCGTGACGTACATGGGGGTCTGGGAGCCGTACATGGGAGTCCGTCCGTGGGTGGACGTCATTCCACTGTGTCTCTTAGCACCCCTGGAGGGAGGGAAGGGGGTCCAGGAGGGGGGAGGTGGTGACAGATTAGTTCAGAATAAAACAACAGCAACGCCCTGTTTCATCATTTTAAACAGCATGATGTGTGTCAGGAGCTCCTGGACCTCACACCGTCCAAAGATGATTTACTTCCTCATGCTCCTGCCATCTGCTAGCCGTTACCTCAGAGGTAGAATGCCAACTGCACTTGTTCTATCTTTTAGATCTTTATTTATAGCTTCAATACGAAATAACAGCGCTGAAATCTTGTTTTAAAAAAGGTAGTGTAAAATGAGATGCGATTCGTTGCTAGTTTTGGGCTAGCACAACTGAGAGGGATTATGGTAAAAAAGCACAACACCATTAGCCTTGCTTGTTAGCCTTAGCTAGCAGGGTAGCCTCATTGTCACTCCCTGAAGACAAACCAACAAACGCTTCTGGTGATGCCACGTCTGACAGACACAATCGACACCAGTTGATGAAACAGGAAGTGCATACATGGTGGCCAGACGCTGTCGGTCCACTGAGATGGTCTGACAGGTGGAGTGCAGCTCCACTCTGGCCGTAGACTCCGTTGCATCCTTCACCACCCCAATGTAACCTGGGAAACGTAGGAACATTCATTAATACACAGAGGGATATACTTGCTGAGGACGCTCAGCGGGTTTTAAAAGATGCTGAAGTTTCCATGGTAACTGATGCTTTCCTTCCTCTTACCTTTGTAAGGACCCTGGGAGATCCGGACCGTCTGGCCGATCAAATCGTTGTCTCTCCGTCCTCTTCCTCGGCCCATTCCTCCTCCTCCTCCTCCTCCTCTCTGCGCTCCATCTGCAGAAAGTTTGATTCATGTGTTTGAGTTTAGCTAACGGCTTGTTGTTTGGCTTTTAGCTGCGTCAAGCAAAAACTCCTGGATGGATTTGGACTAAACTTGGCAGAAGGATGGAGAACTCAACGTGAAAGAATTCAATATTTATCTTAATGGGAGACTTGCCATATTTCCGAATTATGTGAAAGCGATTGAAATGTTTTCCGTAGCACTTTGTGTCGATTAATAACTGCTGATAGAAACTCGAGGGTTTTTTTAATTTTTAACAGATACGGGAAGTGTTGAGCTTGAACCAAAAGTCAAATATCTTTTGCAAACACTTCCCAGCAGCAGGAAAAACATCCTCACTATTCCCCCAGATGCTGATCCGCCTCTGGTTCTGCACACTCACCTCCTGAACTGTGGTGCATGGGGCTGCTGATCCGAGGGCTCATGGGGGCGAATCCTCCCAGGGTGAAGTTGGTCACGTCTCTGGGCTGAAAGAGGCAAACGCCGTGAACATCTGCATGAAGTTCCAGCTTCAAAATTCATCCGCAAAGGTATGAGAGTATGAGAAGAAACTCCAGAGCAGCCAAAGCTAGCAGCTCAGCCGGCGCTCACCTTGGATCCGCCAGCCAGCACCAGGTGTCTGGTTTTACAGACAAACATGCCACCGTTCTCCACCAACTTCTTACAGTGGAGGAAGGCGAAGCCTCTGAACAGGTGGCGAATCTCCCCTTCACGGCCCTGCAGGGGTAACATACGTGTTAGCGCACTGATATCCCACCCACAACAACGCTGGTGTTCAATGAAGCTTTAATCCTTCTAATGTGAGCAGAAAACTCCGTACTGAATGCGGCCCATCGATGACTTTGACGATGTCCTTGACGTGGATGTTGTTCTGCTCTGAGTCCAGAGCAACGGCGAAGCGGTTGTCCTTCCGTCGGTTGACCGCCTGGTGCCGAACCGTCAGCACCTTCCCATGCATGTTCAGCACCTGAGACACACGAGGCCTTTAGCGACCGTCCTCCTTTCTGCTTTTACTTCCTGGATCAGACTATTACCTGGAACGTCTCTCTTTCCAGCCGGACGATGACCCCGACCGTCTGAGGGTCCAACTGAACCAGCTCCCCCCACTCGTGCTGCCCCCCCGCGTCGACGCCCGACGCCGTCTCTGAGCAGAGCTGCAGGTCTCTCGGCAACACCTTCAGCTGCAAACAAACACAAACGGGTGTTTGCTTGCAGCTGGACCCTCACCCGTTCTCACCCTCAGAATGGGTGAGCTCAGCCGCAGTGATGCGACAGTTTCATCCACGGACGGAGCAGCTACCTCGTGCATGGTGAGGTCCGAGAAGAGGATGACGAAGTTCTCCTCCACCCTGACGATCAGGCCCGTGTCGCCCTCATATCGCCCGGCGATCACCTTCACGTGGTCGCCCATACGGAAGTATTTTCTCAGCTCGTGAGCCGGGAACTCCAGCGGGTCCTGTGACGAAACGGTGAGGTGATATAAGTGGGTAAAAAACACACAACCTCAGTGAGGAGAGTCAGAGAAAGAGCAGCGCACCTTCAGGTCCTCGTGTTTGGGCATGATGGTGATCTTGTTGCCGTCCACGCTGAGGATCTTCCCTTGCAGGTTGATCAGCTCACCCTCGCAAACCTCCACGTTGTCACCAGCCTGCAGGTTGTGTTCGCGTTCCTTACCTGGGCGCACAATAAACACGCATAAATCCTAAAACAGAATTCTGACAGTTATAGAAGGAAAACAAAATAAAAAACACTACCTGACTCTGTGACCACTTCCAGGTCGATTCCTTCAGGCTGGTCCTCAAACTTCTCCAGCTCCGACAGAGTGGGCTTCACGCCGTCTGTGATCTGTCAGAGAGAAACCGGCTGCTGAGCGGGACGCTGAACGCCGTCATATAAACCAGAGGACTTCAAAATAAAAGTCTCTGATGATCGGGATCCTAACCACGGCAGACATAGCGAAGCTCTTGAACAGGAATCCTTTGCGGCTGTAGCGGTTCCCCTCAAAGATCATGAAGTCTCCATCATGGCTGACCTCCCCTCCCAGCGACCTGTCAATAGAACCAGCAGTTCCACCTGAGTCAGTAACTATCGAGTCCCCCTCCCTACAGATGGAGGGTTTCTTGCAAAAACCATATCTGGACCGTCACCTGATCTTCTCTGCGTCAAACAGCCTCTGCGCCGGTCTCTTGAACTTCTTCCTCTTGGCGATCCAGTCTTTCTGCAGACACAAACAACAGTGTGAGTCCACGCATCGACGGGAACAGAGCGTGTTGAACTGGCACCCGTCCTACCTGGCTCATCTTGGCTTTGATGCGGTCCAGATCTATACGAGGGATCATCTTCAGGGAGATGGTGTTCTGGCTCGGTTCCACGTAGTCCACCTGAAGAGGAGGGAGCTCAGCGTCTGATCAAAACTGGATGAGGAAACATTTGTTGGCGTCAGTCAATGTCGTCGGCTCACCTGAGCAATGTCGTCCTTGTACAGGCCTCTCTTCAGCCGCACCCAGGACTTGGGCTTCAGGTTGGTGACCTCTTTGACGACCTTGAGGACGTCAGTCATCTCTTTGATGGGAACCATCTGCTGGTTCCAGAGGCCCATCCTCAGGTTGCCGATGCCTTCGATGGCTGACTTCACATGGGTCTGTTTGTACGACTCCACGTAGATATAGCCTTTGACGTGATCGGGCGCGACCACGGATTTGATCTGTAGAGGCTGAAGAGGAGGAAGAGGAGGAGTCAAACTCTCTGGAACTATTTCAACAGAGTTTCTTCAGTAGAGGAGAAACAAGATCTTTTTTCATTCACTTAAAGCTTCAGAGAAAATAGATTTAACTGCATCAAGTGGGTCAAACATCTGTTGTCAACTACACACTTTAGTTTTGAAACAAAATTCTCAGCCAATCAGAGCATTCCAGTAAGTACAAAAATAAAAGCACAGATGCTTACAGTGTCAGTGAACTGGTAGGCGATGAATTTCCTCATCAAAGCGATGGCCGTCGCCCTCTCCTCTCCAATCTAGAAGACAGAACATGTTGAGGTGTGTGTGTGTGTGTGCGCGATTAAACACACTTATAGAAGATACACACCTTGCATTTGACTGTCCACAGATTGGGATCCCTGAAGACAACAAATTTAAACATTAAGACAAATTGATTATCAACAAACACTTGTCCTGCCTTCTGATTGGTGGATGCCCCAGCACATACTTGACACCAGGAAGTAGCTGCTGCTGGGTAATGTCATCAGAGAGCTCCTCGGACCCTCCGGAGTAACTGCACACAACAGAAGAAAGAGAATGAAAGTTTCCAGCGGATGAGTGAAAAACATTCAGGATCATTCAGGATCCCTTAAAGACAGATTTTTGTCTTTAACGTTTTAATGCTGAATCAGCACTGAGGTTTCAGTTCTGAATAAATGGATCCTCACAGAAACATTTCAAACGGTAAAGGAACAAATGAACTCACTGCTCTCCTCCTGAGGACTTGGCATACTTTCTCATGTAATACTCCCCCAGCGCCTCCTCTCTGGAATCTCTGCAACAAACAAATGTACAGTTAGATAATTCAAGTAAATAAAAAAGAGGAGCAGAATGCATTTCTGATGTCATGTTACAGGAAATGTAAGTTTGTCCACAAAAGCTGGAGATGAATGCTAACAGAAAAGCTGGATGTGATTCAGCATCGTAAGGAAAATAAATGATGAGCTGGAACAAAGGAAACGTCGCCTGATGTCACGTGACAGAAAACACAAACCCTCGTTCTGACAAATCAAAATCCTCATTAACTAGATGACAGCAATCGCTACGTAGCAGGGTCTGTATTAGCTCTGATGAGAGAGGCAGTGTGCACAACTCAACTGTATGGCGCCAAAACTAAACACAAGAGGCAGCGCCAGGCACCGAGCTAACGGGCTAATCCAGACTATTATCCACATTCTGAAGGGTCTCTCCACTGACACCCAACAGATCCTGGTTCAGTCAGTTTACAAGAACGATTGAAGGTTCGTGCAGGTTCCCAGCTGTTCTGTTAAATACTCTTTTAATGTCATTCATTACCTCCAGAGATTCTGCAGCCGCCTGGATCCGGAGTGATCTTCATCCAGAACCACGTGGTCAATGTTGGACACTGAGACAAAGAGAAACGGTTAGTCATCCCACGTTTGATAGAAAAGAAACAGATTAATGTAAATGATGAACGATGAGGACGTGAGGAACAGACTTACCTTCAGCTTCCTCTGCTCAGGACGGGCCAACGGTGCAGAAAAGAGGCAGAGGAGAGTAAAAGAGGAAGAGCAGGAGCACAGTGACAGAGAAAGGATTCAGAAAGTAAAAGATGAACGGAACAGAAGGAAGGACAGAATAGAAGAGACAGTTCAGGAAATAGACAGATATGGAGTGGAGGAGGAGAATGGTAAATGGAGAAAGATACAGAAATGAGAAAGAAGCAGTTGGCAGTGAAAAGATAGAGGGAAAGAACAAAAAGTATGGGGACAGACAGGAGACGAGAGATTGAAACATTGGGAGGTAGGACAGATTAAAGCACCCCAGGAGGATGGAGAGATGAGGACAGAAGCCACAAACATCAGGCCAGAGCACACAGGAGCAGCCAGGCAGCAGGAGCAGCACAAAGCATGATGGGAGAAAGAAACAACAACAAGAAAACACACAAATTAATGTTGAGCGGCACAGAGAAGCATGAGGCCGGTGACAGTAGAGCAGAAACAAAACCTAACGGTGGCCCGGCAACAGCTAACCGGTACGACAAAACCCGTCGATCTATAACTCGCTTCGTGGTTTAACCCGTTTTCATCACCGACTGGCCTTCCTGAGCCACAAACGCATCAGTTGTGTTTGTTTCAGGTCTACTTCTGCCTTCAGCGACAATAACACATCACCAAGAGTCACGCAACGACCACATGTTAGTTCACACGTTTTCAACAAGGATATCTTCTGCCAGGAAGCCGAAGGGGAGAGGAATGATCAGACACATGTGTTTGAAGGTGGAATTACTGAAAACATATCCTGACTAATTAAATACTCAAACCTCCACATGCAGAACACTGAAGCGATTCAGAGGAGTTTTAGATTACAACCCATAAAAAATGATAGTTCCAATCACTTTAGAATTAAAAAAAAGAAATGAAATATCAAACCGATTAGTTTGTTGACCGTGTGACTGTTAGCAGGAGCTCACAAACACGGGACAGATTTCCACTGAACTCAAAGGTGGAACAAAAAACTGGAAAGAAACGGCTGTATAAAAAAATACAAATGTATTCCAGAGATAAGGGGTTCATGTGTAATCTATCCCAGGAGCTTTAGTGTGGGTCGGTTTTGTATGAGGAATTAAGATCAATCCCTTTGATCTGGATCCACAAGACCTGAACATTCAGTCGTTTCTGTGAAATCCTTCAAACAAACCAACAAATGGATGCAAGTGAAACCGTGAGCTCATCGGGGGACGTAACGAGCCTCCCGTTAAAATCTCATCTTCTACTTCTGACACCGGTTCCAATTATTTCAACATGAACGTTTTTATCGTATTGATCAGCCCTTCTGCAGCTGGAGTTCAAACTTAATATGGTTTTCCTAAGTTAATACATGTGTGAAGTTATGCAAGAAACCAACAATGGATCTCTTCAGTGCCACGCTGTGCTGAGGCCAGGCAGCGTTAAAACATTGTGTGCACATGAACTTTAACAGATGTATGAAACTGACGCTCTGTTCCAGAGCTAAAGAGGATCTGGAGGAGATTTACCGTTAACTGAAGACGACATGCATGACAGAAGAACACCGATAAGACAGAGAGAGTTCAGTCAGACCAGAAGATAAAAGCCTCAGAAAACAAACATAAAACCATTGGGATTAAATCCAACGAGGGGAAACAAAACCCGAGCTTTTCCCTTAATTAATCATTTCAAAAACAGATTGGAAAGCTGATCTGTAAATATGAACATATGATCTGTAAAGCCCTTGTAAATACAGTATTCATAAAAATCATCTGACACCAGGACAACAATTATTGTCATCAATGTGTTTTCATCATGTGATTTACGGGAGCTTGTGAATGAGCACTTATTTATTTTAAAATGCAAAAGTGATCACTTTGTTCTGGACCCTTCTTCTTACAGACATCTTTAAAATGATTCCACAGGCTTTGGAACACTAGAGGAAGGTCTGGTGTTGATTAGTTCTTAATTCTTAATTTTAAACACTAAAAAGTACGAAACCCACATTTAATAATGAACAAATTATTAAAGGCTGTTGGTTAGACCTGCATAAACAAAGCTGAAACAACACATTTTCCAGCTCTCTTCTTGAGCCCCATACCTTTCTCCAGGATATCCTCAGCTCCTTCCTCCCATTGGTCTTCTTCATCTTCATACTCATCGTCAACATCTGGAGAGGGAGGAGAGAAACAGGGAAGGAGAAAACTATTCAAACTGCATTACAGCTGACAGATCTCAGAACAACAGAAGATGTTCGAACGAAAGCTTGAAGGAGATGAGAGGTGAAGAATAAGAGTTGTCGGTTCATACCGGCCTCGTCCAGAATGAAGCCTCCATGTCTTGGCTTCTTCCTGGGACGATCCTCATCATCCTCCTCCTCCTCTTCATCATACTCCTCCTCATCATCTAGGTCCTCCCCTTCCTCATCTGCCACCTTGTCGCTGCCAACTGGGCTGCCCGTCTCCTCCTGGTGATTGATCACAATAAAACTAGCAACACTGCACCCAATTATAAGCAATCAGCGCACAATTATTCATCCTGCACTGTATATTATGATTGACAAGTACTGTAATTTTGAGCTGTTTACTACAAAGAAAAGTTTTGCTTGGGATTATCATCCTTATGTAACGTCAATGACATCCAAATTTCATCTTCCTCACAGACCTTCCCTGACCACTGTGGATAGAGGGTCCTTTCAGCCCATGTTTAACTGCTCCTCCTCCAAACATACCGCTGATCCAAAGGATCAAAGTCCTGTTTCTCAATTCTATCAAAAAGTATCCTGAAACTTTCTTATTTTATCTGGATGGTTCTCAGCAAATGGGGCTGTGAGGGCTGGATAATTTTTAAAACAATCTGATTCACGATACACAGGGCATTAAAAAAGAGAATTTCATATTGAATGTGTAAAATACCTTACAATGATTTATATAAGTGGTTTTTGCTGGGTTGTTAAGGACCAAGATGTATTTAAAGGATTCTATAGGACCTAAAATACAGCGACAGTTCAATCATTTTGCTTCCAACTGTATGTACATGTCTTCATACTGATACAAATCTGCCAATGGAGCAAGTTTAGCAGCTTAATCAACAATATAAGCAGCTATCTTCGATCTTGTTTACTTGCATGCAGTGTGCTAACAACAGTAGCTAGCTTGCTGTTAGCATACCTCATTCTCCTCCACCTCCTCGGCCTCCCCGTCGCTGCTGCGTTCACTCTGGTTGTCGGAAAAGTCGCTGTCCTCGCTATCAGACATCTTGCAGCTCTGAGCAGGTTACAGTGAAACAAGCAAAAAGAAAGAAAATCTTAACTTCATACAAAACTAGCTAAGGGGCTAACAACATGTTAGCAGCACCGAGCTATCCGGCCATAACAATCAGGACGGCCTAGCAAGGCATGCTAATTTACCACATAAATACGAAAACAGCTGCAATGAAACACTACACAAAAGGCCGACCAGCTGTTATTTACCAAAATCAACCCCCGACCTGAGTTTACTTGAAGTAAGTCGATAAATAAATGTGAAACTTTGCTTAGGTCGTTTAAATTATCCTGACTCTTCTTTCGCCGTTCTCGGGAACTGCGAGATTTCGGAAGCAGGGAAAACTCGCGAGATTTGGAGGACTGTTAAGTGATGCGAAGAGGTGTCACTCTCTACGTATTTAGAGACAGTTACAGACATGTCTTTTCATAATATAGAAATTAGTGTTTTTCATGGACAATTAACAAATATGGTTATTGTGCCTCATTCATACAAACATTCAAACATTTAAAAAAAATTGCCTGCTATTCTTACTTAGTTCAGTATTCATCGATAAAAAGTGCAAGGACAGTTGTGCTTCCTAGACTCAGATTGAGTATTGGAGATGCTCTGTGGATCAGGGTACAGTTAGACATGGAAAAGAAACTCCAAAGCACTTTGTTCTGGGGCTGATATGACTATGAGTATGATGAACGTGACAGTCAATGCATTTTTAATATTTCAAAGAGCACCTTGGAGTTTTGATACAATCTTTGTGTTTTTTTTAACTTGAAAAAATCAACAAAACTGCATTTTTTAAAAACAATATACAATACTGAGGTGGCAGTGGCTCAGTGGTAGAGCAGGTGATAGAGTGGGTCGTCCAATGTTCCATGTTCGGCGGTTCAATTCCCGCTCCCACCTAAATAAACATCTCCCGCTGCATGCATATAGGCCCCTTGTGTGTGTGTGTGTGTGTGTGTGTGTGTGTGTGTGTGTGTGTGTGTGTGTGTGTGTGTGTGTGTGTGTGTGTGTGTGTGTGTGTGTTCAGGGCCTGTACACACATATATATGCATGATTTCAGCTAACTAGAGTGTGCCACTGATTTTCCTTAGGAGATTAAAATCAGTATATAAAATGGAAAAAAAAAAGTAATAATAAATAAATAATCTAGTACTCATTTTAATGCAAGCAAAACATTGGTACAAGTGTGAAAGAAAATAATACCTAATTCTGTTGAATAACCTGTTTTTCTGCGGCGTTTCCATTAATACTTCTTCTTTTCCTTTCGGCTTTTCCCTTCAGGGGTTGCCACAGCGAATCAGTTGCCTCCATTAATACAACAATACAAAATAACATGAAAGCGGTTAAAAAGGTTATTTAGATGTGAATAATGATTTTATGTCTTTTTGTTGTCGTGTTAAGAATCATTTTACCGTTTTAGAACAGAAAACACAAGACCCCGGTGATGACTCAGAGTGACTCCTCTGTCTTTGTGCACGATCTCGTCGTGACGCTGCGTCTTTCAAGGGCGACTTCCCGACAGCCAATTGCGTCACACGACTCGAGGAAGTCGGAAGGTTTCTGTTGATCTGCTCCCAAAAACGGATTAAATCCCCCGTGCTTCGTTCCTACGTCCACTTTGAGGTGTTTGTCAGAGATGAACAGCGTCGGAGAGGCCTGCACCGATCTGAAGCGGGAGTACGACCAGTGCTTCAACCGCTGGTTCGCCGAGAAGTTCCTGAAGGGAGACCACAGCGGCGACCCGTGCACCGAGACCTTCCGGAAGTATCAGCGGTGCGTGCAGAAGGCCATCAAGGACAAAGACATCCCGATCAATGAAGTGGAGTTCATGGGCCCCAACAAGGACAAACCCGAGAGCTGATGGACGGGGAATTAAATGATCCCTAAACTGATATCAATACTCTTTCTGCCGACCGTGGGTCTACTGAGCACGCGCAGAAGCGTAGCAGACGAACACGGGGCTGAGGAGAATGGAGTGGAGCTGCAGCATTTCTACTGCAGAAACCAAGTTTAAATGATCAGAACTGATCGCAGTGTAGAAATATTTAATTTAGATTTGTTTTCACATCTGCTTCTTTATATTTGTGTTAAATTAACGTGGGGAATGTGTCCTGCTGACGTCACCAGGAGACACCCCATGGAGAGCTTGGAACGATTAAATTGTTTACTAACATGAGCTGGGGAATATTACAATAATATTCATTGTTTTCAATGGTTTATTTCGTCATAACGCTGATCGCTGATGTGTTGTTTGTTTGTACAACGTATTGATTGTATATTCCAATTGTAATTATTGATTTAAGTTTTCCTCTCGATTTTAATACCAGTTTGTTTTTTAAATTTTCTGTTTAGGTTTGGAGTTGTGAATAATATTGAAGGATGTTTAGGCAGCTGAGGTTTATAGATTGCATGAATTTAATATTCAGATTTGTGATTAAACTGCTGTTTGCAAAAAAACAGTGAAGACAAAAGCAGCCTGATATACTTGGATTTTTTTATTTTTTTTTTTTTAGGCCTGTTATGTCTTATGCACAAACTGATATGAACACGACTCATGCCAGGACCAACTGACACTGGCTTTATTACCATTCCATCCATAAGTAGATTTAGATCTGAAGTCCAGATGCTAACATTCAACCTGCAGGCTTCTCTAGCATCACCTGAAAGAGTTTCTTTATTCCATTTTGTTCACATCTTCATGAATTCCAGTGAGGTGCTCTGGCATCCTGCACATGGCCCTTTATTTTGGGTCTGGGAAAAACAAACGTTCATAAAGAGAAGGGCTCCTGAAGTCTCAAAAGTCCAATGGCCAGAATCATGGGCAGCGTTGAGAGTTCACCGTCTCAAGGGTTGAAAGAAGATCTTCAAGGAATTTGTCTGCTCTCTGCTCCTTTGAGAGCTCACACTGGAAACACCCCGAGTCCTCGAGCGTCTGAAGGTGAGAAGGCAAACCAGCGACTGAACAAGTTGTCCCCAACTGGCTAAACTTTTATTTATTTCCCAAATGATGGTGTGGCCCAGGGGTCTGTTCCAGGTCTCCTTCCACTTTAAGCGTTTTTTTCTGATGTTAAAATACAGACATATGATGCAGCAATATTGTATACTTTGTACGGTATACAAACCCTGGCAAAGTTATAGAATCATCAGTCTCAAAGGATGTTTATTCAGTTGTGTAAAAATCAGATCACAAATGTGACACAAATTAAAATCATTTCAAAAGGCAAATTTCTGGCTTTAAGAGGCACTAAAAGAAGTCAAGAAAAAATTGTGGTAATGAGCTTTCTGGCTCAGTCTGAAATTGAAAAGGACTAATCACACTTTGGAGAGCTGGTGCACAGAGTGACTGACATAAATAATAGCTCATACATGAAAGATGTAAATTGAAACAGATTATTATTTATTGATTTAGCAAACTTCTTTAAGAGGTAAATCATCATGCCGTGTTGCAAAAGATGTTGGTTGTTCACAGACAGCTGTGTCCAAAAATCTGTACCAAGTACAAACAACATGAGAAGGTTGTGATGAATACAAAAAATGCACAGTAAAACAAATGAAAAAGTAAGAGAAAACTGTAAGAAATAGGATTTACGTACAGAAAAGCTCAATTTAAGACAAGATTAACAGATTAAACAGTAAAAAAAAAGTGACAATGGGCTAAGGAAAAGCAGTCGACTGACTACTGGATGAAAGTTATGTTCAGTGATGAATAGCGAATCTACATTTGGCAAGCTGGTGATGCAAACTTTAGTTTGGTGCCATTCCATGAGATTTATGAAGACGACTGCCTGAAGAAAACATGCAAATCTCCACAGTCATTGATGATCTGGGGCTGCATGTCAGGAAAAGGCACTGGGGAGGTGGATGTCTGTAATAAATGCACAAATTTACACTGACATTTTGGACACTTTTCTTACCCCATCAATTGAAAGGTTGTTTTGGGCTGATGAAATATTTTTTTCAAGATGATAATTGATTTTGAAATAGAGCAAAAACATTCCTTAAAGAAAGACATATAAGGTCAATGTCCTGCAAATAGTCCGGATCTCAATTCAATTGAAAATCTGTGGTGGATGAAAATATTCCATGATGAGGCTCCAACCTTGTTTTGTGAGTGTTTTGCCTTCTTTATCCAGTATTGGTCTGTCTTGGGTTTTGAGTTTGTTAGTCAGTTTCCGTGTGATGTCGTAGAGGGCTTTCATGTTGTGTTGAGCTGCTGCTTCTTCTGCTTGAATTGCTAGGTTGTTGATGAATTGTTTTTTGTCCTTCCTGATGTTCTGTTTTACCAGTTTATCTAGTGTGGTGTTTTCCTGTTGTGCTTTTGCTTTTGCAGCTCTTGTACGGCTGATGTTTAGCTTGTCTTTGGCCTGTTTACGGGTCTGTATCTTCTGTAGAGTTTCTCCTGAGATCCACTCTTTGTGCTGTCTTGTCTTCCTTCCACGTGTTTCTTCACATGTCTCTATCCATGCCTCCTTCATGTTCTGCCATCGCTGGTCCACTGTGTGATGTTGTTCTTCAAGTAGGCTCAGCGGGTGGAACCGGTTTGAGAGGCTTAGTTTGAATGTCTCTCTGATGTTCTGGTCCTGGATGAGGCTGACATTGTACCTTGTGCTGACTTTTCTTGCTGTATTTGTGAATTTTTTAAGTTTTAGCCAGAGTGTTCCAGTTAGGAGGTGATGGTCTGTAGTTGCACCCGTTCCTCTTTTCACCCCGACGTCTTGGAGGGATCTCCTGAATTTTTTGCTGATGCATTTATGATCAATTTGGTTTTCGGTTTTATGGTCTGGGGAAACCCAGGTGGCTTTGTGCACTCTTTTATGCAGGAACACGCTGCCTCCTATGATGAGGTTATGGAAAGCACAGAAATCTGTGAATTGTTCTCCGTTATTGTTCATTTCCCCTAAGCCGTGTTTGCCCATTATTTGTTCTTTTCCTGTGTTGTCTTGGCCTATCTTGGAATTGAAATCTCCTGTCAATATGATGATGTCTTTTTTCCTCTGCTTATTGATGACTTAACAAAACAAGAGGACCAGTTGAAGAGATGGGCTGAACACTTCAGGGACACACTGAACAGACCCAGACCAACTGAACTAGCCAGCATCCCTCCCTCGGCATACCCCCTACAGCTTAACACAAACAAGAAATAAAGAAGGCTATCCAAAAACTAAATCACAACAAAGCACCAGGACCCGATGGAATCCCCCCAGAAGCCATTAAAGCAGACCCAGAAACAGTGACAGCTCTACTTCACCAACTTTTCGGACAGATCTGGGAAGAGGAATGAGTACCAAGTGACTGGACAGAGGGCCACCTTGTGAAACTTCCCAAAAAAGGCAATCTGAAAGACTGTAACAACTACAGGGGAATCATGTATATCTGTTCCAGGAAAGATATTATGCAGGATCATCTTAGAGAGACTCTCAAAAGAGATAGATAAACTACTCAGAGAGCAACAAGCTGGTTTCAGACAAGACAGATCATGCACTGACCATATCGCCACACTCCGCATCATTATTGAACAGACCATGGGATGGAACACTTCTCTCTACCTCACATTCATTGACATCCACAAAGCATTTGACAGTCTGGACAGAGACACTCTATGGAAACTCATGGCACACTATGGTATTCCAAAGAAGTTCATTACAATCACACAACAGCTATATCTGAATGAAGACAACCACAGCTGAGCAAAATCTGGACATTCAGTGGACAATGTGGTCTCAATTAGAAGACCTAGATTTTGCAGATGACATAGTCCTCCTGTCTACCACCCAAGTACAAATGCAAACCAAATTCACAAAACTTGCCAAAACAGCAGCCACTACAGGACTTCACATCAACAAAAGCAAAACAAAGGTGTTAAATATAGACCACAAAACAAACAACACCATAAATCTGGATGGAGAGATAGTGGAAGAGGTGGACACATACACATATCTGGGAAGCATCGTAGGGAGGGATGGAGGCAGCGACAAAGACATACAAGCTAGAATAGGGAAAGCTAGAACAGCTTTTCTAATACTACAGTAAGTATGGAACTCCAAACACATCTCCAAGCAAGTTAAACTCCGCACCATACAGTCAGTTTTACTGTATGGTGCGGAATCATGGAGAACCACAAAAGCAACAACAAACAATCTGCAAACATTCATAAACAAATGCCTACGACATATCTCAGGAATTTACTGGCCCAACATCATCACAAACGCAAAGCTCTGGCAAACCACACAACAAGAACAAATAGAAACCCAGATAAGATGCAGGAAATGGGGCTGGATCAGGCATACCTTGAGAAAACCAGCCTCCAACACAACCAGGCAAGCGTTAACCTGGAACCCTCAGGGGAAAAGAAAACCCAAAAACAGCTGGAAAAGATCTGTCGAGGCAGAACTCAAGGAGAAAGGAACATCTTGGAAGGAAGTAGAGAAGATCGCTCAACACCGAACCAGCTGGAAGAAGTTCATGAATGACCTATGCTCCCCAAAGAGCCAAAGGGTTTAACTAACTGACTAACTAGGCTCCAACCTGCAAAACTGATCTGACAACAAGCTATCAGAGAAAGCTGGTACCTACCACTGCCAGTTCACACTTCAAGGTTTTTGGTCCACAGGAGTCTTGAACCGACCTACCCCCAGTCCCCAGCCCAAATTCAAGTGGACTGAACTACTGTCACCCCATAAAGTTAGAGCCAGATTGATGAAGAGTCGTGTTTGTCACCCATTACGTCCATTCCTCAGCGACTACAAGCTGGTGCAACAAAAGACTAGTAGTAGGTTCAGTTCTTTTGTTTGTTTGTTTTTCATGATTTCTTAATTTCTTCCTCAGAATTGAGTGATTCCATAATTTCTTCCCTTTGCCTGGTCTAAAAAAAGTAACTCTTACACAACTATTTTCTTGATAGCTTTTAGTGTTTCTTAAAGCCAGAAAATTGCAGTTGATCTTAGTTAGTTTTTGGCTGTTTTTTTCCTGCATAATCAAACAACTGAATGAATATCCTCTGAACATAATTTTTGCCAGGGGTCGTGCATATAACAACCATTGGTCTCTCAAGTTTCTTGACATGGGAGGCTAAAATTAAACATAAGGCTCGGCTAGCAGCACAGATGCAATAATAATTTAATCATGCTATTGTGAATTTACACTGGAAAAAAAGAAGAAATTAAAATGGTCATTGAAGCCGACTTCACTAACATCCCAAATCCATAATAGTCAAACCAAATCCAACAAGAATACTTATTTGGGCTGCCAAACAGCTCCGGATTGGCCATTCAGTTTGTTTTTGTGTTTGCAGCTGATACTGACAGACTGATAAACAAGTTTTTTTATCTTCCGCCCATCTTACCTCATTTAACAAGCTTGCAAGTTGTCCAAGTTTGACATTCAGTTTGAAACCACCATAAGGAACTCTCTCCCATTCCTGGATCAGGACTTCAACTTCATCAGCAAAGCATTTAATGGTGGAGCTGGGACATCTCTGCTAGAGAAATAGGAATGGATTGGATTTTAATCACCAACCCATCTTGGATGAGTTTCGATGATATGATTTCATATCAAAGAGCTGGTCCAGCTGGTCAGACTGGTCTCAAACAATCCCAGTGACCTGAAACGTTCACGTTAATATTTCTCTTGCAAAGAAGGAAGTAAAAGCAGAAAATTAACACAGTCTGTCGTGTGATGTTTAATGAGACAAATAATGTGTGTGTGTGTGTGTGTGTGTGTGTGTGTGTGTGTGTGTGTGTGTGTGTGTGTGTGTGTGTGTGTGTGTGTGTGTGATGGCTGCCGGGAAGATCATACCATGTAGTCTTCGATACCTGGAGTGTAAAGCCTGCAATCCAGACTCATCTGGGGGGAGAGGATATTAACACGTGTCATTTTCTGCTTTCACACCCCTCCCAAATCTAAGAGTTTGTGTCTTCAAATATATTAAATATACAGATTTTGATCAGATCTGTCACTAGTTGATATTAACAATTAATAACCAATCAATAACTGGTTGACAACAGCAGCACCAGGCGTATACAGGGTAAAAAAGAGGAACTGGACTTCCATCTCTGGGGGAACTGCAGTCTTCCGAAGCGTCCCCACTTCAACACATCTGTCTTCATGTGACGCAGCTGCATGCTGCATGAAAGCCCCACAGCAACACACAACTCCTTCCATTATGTGCATCATGTTCTGTACAGATGCTGATAACAAAGACGGCTTCACACGTAAATGTAATGATGAGCAAGTAACCACAGCCCCATGATCCCCTCCTGCAGCTGCACCCTGACTGAAAGCTGAGCAGGTAACAGGTGAGGTGTTTTATGAAGGTGAATGTCGTACTAGGTCAGATCTGGCCTGGAGGAACTGGACCCGTGGGATGAGGTCTCGAGCACAGATTCTGGTCTGGAGTTGCACTGTCAGGGGGAAGAGACAGGATAAACACAGAAGCACACTCGCCAGAGTTAGCCTCCTTCTCAGCATGTCACAGGCAGCCAAGCATCAACTAGTTAACAACTAGTCTTGTGGTGCCTTTGAGCAAGGCAGCAGAGTCCAGACTGATGGAGTTTAGAAACTCATCTGCGGGGAACATAGCTCCATTGAGGGTCTAAGATTCTCCAAGGGGGGTTGTCCACATTAGAATTCTGCTTCATTCTTCTTCAGTTAAAGCTGCAGTCGGGTGATCCACATGAGTCTGGGAACCAGACCTTCTCTTGGTCTTCCAGTTCAGTGGAATCTTTCCAAAAAGATGCTAAAAAACAGAAAGGTTTCTCCCCAGAAGCAGCAGCTCTCTCTCCTTCCACCATGAGGTTGACAGCTGCCGCCACTCCGTGGATGACTTCCTCCTCTTTTCACTTTCTCACTCCACCATTCTTTCTCACCACTCCCTTTACTCCTCCTCCAATTGTGGGGATCTGATTCCTCCTCCTCCTCCTCTTCCCTCTCATTGGATGAATTGTTTACTTGTAAAAGCCTTAAAGGGAGTGGAAGCTGCATCAGTCACTCACATATTCCTGTCTATTTTGTTTTTTTAAATCAGCTTTTATGAGAAAGTAGCAGGCAAAGTGTGTGTGTGTGTGTGTGTGTGTGTGTGTGTGTGTGTGTGTGTGTGTGTGTGTGTGTGTGTGTGTGTATCTGTGTGGACGTGGGTGTAAATTATGTTCATACTTGATAAACATTTAAAGTTCAAATATTTTGGATAATCTTCATATCAAAGAGCTGGTCCAGCTGGTCAGACTGGTCTCAAACAATCCCAGTGACCTCAAACGTTCACGTTAATGTTTCTCACAAATAATGTGTGTGTGTGTGTGTGTGTGTGTGTGTGTGTGTGTGTGTGTGTGTGTGTGTGTGTGTGTGTGTGTGTGTGTGTGTGTGATGGATGCCGGGAAGATCATACCATGTATGATCACACACAAATAATGTGTGTGTGTGTGTGTGTGTGTGTGTGTGTGTGTGTGTGTGTGTGTGTGTGTGTGTGTGTGTGTGTGTGTGTGTGTGTGTGTGTGTGTGTGTGTGTGTGTGTGTGTGTGTGTGTGTGTGATGGCTGCTGGGAAGATCATACCATGTAGTCTTCGATACCTGGAGTGTAAAGCCTGCAATCCAGACTCATCTGGGGGGAGAGGATATTAACACCTGTCATTTTCTGCTTTCACACCCCTCCCAAATCTAAGAGTTTGTGTCTTCAAATATATTAAATATACAGATTTTGATCAGATCTGTCACTAGTTGATATTAACAATTAATAACCAATCAATAACTGGTTGACAACAGCAGCACCAGGCGTATACAGGGTTAAAAAGAGGAATTGGACTTCCATCTCTGGGGGAACTGCAGTCTTCCGAAGCGTCCCCACTTCAACACATCTGTCTTCATGTGACGCAGCTGCATGCTGCATGAAAGCCCCACAGCAACACACAACTCCTTCCATTATGTGCATCATGTTCTGTACAGATGCTGATAACAAAGACAGCTTCACACGTAAATGTAATGATGAGCAAGTAACCACAGCCCCATGATCCCCTCCTGCAGCTGCACCCTGACTGAAAGCTGAGCAGGTAACAGGTGAGGTGTTTTATGAAGGTGAATGTCGTACTAGGTCAGATCTGGCCTGGAGGAACTGGACCCGTGGGATGAGGTCTCGAGCACAGATTCTGGTCTGGAGTTGCACTGTCAGGGGGAAGAGACAGGATAAACACAGAAGCACACTCGCCAGAGTTAGCCTCCTTCTCAGCATGTCACAGGCAGCCAAGCATCAACTAGTTAGCAACTAGTCTTGTGGTGCCTTTGAGCAAGGCAGCAGAGTCCAGACTGATGGAGTTTAGAAACTCATCTGCGGGGAACATAGCTCCATTGAGGGTCTAAGATTCTCCAAGGGGGGTTGTCCACATTAGAATTCTGCTTCATTCTTCTTCAGTTAAAGCTGCAGTCGGGTGATCCACATGAGTCTGGGAACCAGACCTTCTCTTGGTCTTCCAGTTCAGTGGAATCTTTCCAAAAAGATGCTAAAAAACAGAAAGGTTTCTCCCCAGAAGCAGCAGCTCTCTCTCCTTCCACCATGAGGTTGACAGCTGCCGCCACTCCGTGGATGACTTCCTCCTCTTTTCACTTTCTCACTCCACCATTCTCTCACCACTCCCTTTACTCCTCCTCCAATTGTGGGGATCTGATTCCTCCTCCTCCTCCTCTTCCCTCTCATTGGATCAGTCACTCACATTTTTCTGTTTATTTTGTTTTTTAAATCAGCTTTTATGAGAAAGTAGCAGGCAAAGTGTGTGTGTGTGTGTGTGTGTGTCTATGTGTGTGGACGTGGGTGTAAGTTATGTTCATACTTGATAAACATTTAAAGTTCAAATATTTTGGATGATCTGTCTGGACAAAGAAAGTAAAAATTGACTTAATTAAAAATGACGTCACTGATTATTTTGAACCCACAACCACCTGGTCTCCTATGTACATAAAGAAATCCTGGGAGGAGAATCATTACCAAGAAAGACGTAAAGGTTCAGAGCTGGGAGGCAGTAGTGGATATTAGCTCATCGGAACAGCAGTGGGAGAGTGAGAATATTTTTCCAGTAAAGATCCATCATCTCAGCTCAAAGTTTTTTTGAAGGGTTGGTCAATGAAGTTACGGGATAAGAACCCTACCTTTTTTTGGTTGATCCCAAAACAGTAAAGTATAAAGGAGGAGAATTTCTAATGAAAACCATTCAATGTCATTATTGAGTTTGTGAGGGTGGAATGTGTTTTTATGCCATAAAACATTTTAAGATGACAGTAAATGTTAAAATTACAGTTTCTCCTTCAGTAGAAACATAAGCAGTATTGTCACCCTAGTTTCTCAGCTAAGAAACATTTTGGGTTTCCCGGTTCAACATTTCAGACAAAATATTTCCAAATGAGCCACAGGATTGTTGTTTTTGATCCTTCCTCCTGATACTTATGAGTTGAAAGACGTTATGAGTCTCTGGGGAACCGGTGTTGAAAGAAACTGTTAAACCACATCAGCTCTGATATCGTCCACGCTTCCACCCCCCACCACAAGTATGACAAACTACCGGCGACTTGTAGACTCGATGACCGTAACGACTCGTCTAGACGCTTTACGGGTCATGGGCGACTGCGAGCGAGAGGCAGGGGACACTTCGGACTCATTGCCGGAGCCACACTTAAGACAAACACACCTTAAATCAATGTAGATCGATCAGTTCATCTAAGCTGGAAGTTTCTGGAAGTGGAGAACCCAGAGAGAACCCACGCAGACATGCGGAGAACATACAAACTCCAGGACTCAAACCCGAAACTTTCTTGATGTAAGGTGACAGCAATATCCACTGCTCCACCATTGGTTGAATAATTAGTGATTAGTGATTTTTCTCTGAACTGTGCCAGAGATAGAGATCCAATAACTCAAAAGTAACGGTACATGAAGTATTGTGAAATGTGATAAGTAAAAAGCACGAGACTTGGTTTTCATGTTGTACGACACACCTTTATTAGATAAATCACTCACTGAAGACCAGACTAGGCATTACCTCTCTTGTCACCTCCTCCTGCCCCACAGACACGCATCTCTTTAAATGAAATGTTAATGACACTCTGCAAGCTATATTTATCCATTAACTTTACTTTCAGGGAAATTTGACAGAAAAGATTTTGAAATAATCTGTTAAATTAAGAAAAATCCATTTCAATCTTAAATTTAAAAAACTCCATCTTATAAGCAGAGCTGTAATGTGTGAAGTTCATCGAAAAACATGGCTATGGGTCTCAAATATAAACGATCAGTTTAAACTGATGAAATGTGCATGTTTTTACTGGCAAACTAAAAAACACACTAATTGCCTCATGCTTAGATCCTCGAATCTTAGCCCATAATTTCACTTATTTGCCAAACCGACAATTAAGTTATCACCATGCTGAATTTACCACCTGGTTAATTGTTGTTTCAACTCTTCTTGTGAAGCTCAAGATACAAGGTTTGAAGAACACATAGGTTTAGAGCCAACGACCCATCATGAGGAACAAACACCACTCTAAAATTACAGATATTGGTCTGAGGTTGAAGAAGAACTCCTCAGACACGTCATTTCTGACACACAATCACACACACTTGATGGATGGACCCAAGAGCTGAGGACACTGTGCAAAATACCAATATTACTAGAGAGATAATAAGTGCCAGAGAGAATAAGACTAACCTCATAAATAAAAATAAAATAAAAAGGATAGTAAAATGGTTAAAAAGAAGATTATTAATATCCACATTTATCACCAGCCTTAAACACTCCTCAACAGAATATAAAAACAAACAACAAAAATACGTTAAGTTACTGTCTAAATGCTAGATCTCAGTGCGTCTGTCAGTACTCCAGCTATTAATCACTGAGATTTAGCATCTGGTAACTGAGTTTACGAAATGAACGTTCACAAAGACAGACGTGTAAATCGTCTCTTAAGTAGCAACCTTTCATTGCGTCCAGCTATGGACATTCAGGCTTTCAGCAAAATCACCACCGAATGACTCCTTTCTATTTAATACCCCTACTTTTATCTGCTTTAAGCAAATTTTATTGACCCAAATTGAGAGAATATTAACCACATGCAGGTAGAATTTTCATTCTGGAGAGCTAATTATGCTTACATGCCAAGTTTCGATTTGAAATTTGAATGATATCTGACCCCAGAAGCTTCCCCTCACGGTTTGAGGACTTTCTGGGTAACATTCAGAATGCCACGCAGACTCCACGTTATATCAGTCATGTTTTGGCACATAAGAAATGATCATGACAGTGATGTTACAAAGAACCAAGGCTCACAAAAAGTCAGATATCCTGCTTGGACGCATCAGGCTGTAGAAACCAGACTCAAACCAGCAGGGACATTTGTGACGCTCACTTTGCGTGTCGTTGCTGTAAAGTCACTGATATTTTCTGACCTCTTTTTCCTTTATTTTCTTTCTTTTTTCCCTTTTAGCCTCATCTTCCAGGAAAGAAAGACCTTCATAGTCTATTACAGTTCTGAGGGAGAGGGGAAGGAAGGTGTGAAAGTCCGTTAATACTAACTCTCCTCATCACCTGCCCTTTCGCTGGTCCTGCAGATCCAGGTCCACTCTGCAGGGTTTGGGTCAGGCTGACTTGAGCAGTGCTGAAGGAAGTTATTCGGCCACTTCCGGCTATCTGGAGGTTCACAGTGGTGGCATAACTGGTCTTGTTGCCTTGTTTGGTGGGAGAGAAACTGGCACCGGGAAGGGGTGATGGGCTTGAGGGCAACGTGCAAGGGTTTGAGGATGTAGGAGGTGGTGTGTTGGCAACTTGGGCCTGAGATTGTGCTTTAACTTGGTGATTGTAGGGTAGTAGCTGGTAGGGGGTAGGTGGAGGTGAAGCAACAACTACGGAGGACATGTTTTCCTCACAAGAAGGCCGGGCAACATAAGCGCATATCAGCTGGCTTCGACATTGACCATCTTCTAGTTCGGGGTCTCCCCATTCTGTCAGGCTGTCGGATGGGACAGGGGAGGAGACGAGGGCACGAGAAAGTGAGGATGTAGGAGACAGGGAGGAAATGATAACGGTTTCCTCGTGGCCTGCAGCTCCATTACATTTGCTTGAAAGCTCACATTCATCTGGCCAGGGCACACTGGTGAAATGTTGCCCACCAAGGAAGCCCTTCTCTGGAGTAAGCCTGCTATGTGAGAGTGGGGACTGAAGCCCAGCTTGAGGGCTGAGGCAGGGTGGTGAGCTGCCATGTGAGGACCATCCACTCCTTGGACTGGTTGGAGAGGACTCCAGCTTGTCAAAGGACCCTCGACTATTAGCACTAAACCCAAAGGATCTGCAGCTGCTGTCTACCCAAGACCAATTCAGTCCACTATGGTTGCCTTGGGTTGGACTAGGGGGAACATCTCCCAGGTTGGATGAGGAAGACCTACGAAGGGTTTGAGACGTTGTTTGATATGTAGGATGACACGGTGAAGAAGGGGAAGAAGTTCTGGTAATACGCAGTGGTACCAAAGAAGGTGTGGAAGCCGGAAAATAAGCATTGTCCAATGTTGGTGACCCTAAAGAGGACGTAAAGGGAGGATAGGGAGAGGATGACATATTTCTAGGGTTTCTGGGTTGAGGTGTAGCTACATTATTTGTCCAAATGTTCACTGACACACCAATAGGAGGTGGGGAAAGGATCCGAGGGCTCAGACATATAGCAGGTGTCCCACATGCTGAGGATGTTGAGGAAGCCCGCGCTAGCTCCAAAGTGAGTCCTAGGTGATTGCAGGAACTTGCACCTCCTTCCCGTGATCCCCGAGGGTGGGGGGGTTTGTGGGCCACGGCGGACGATTGGTTATGCGGAGGAGGTGGGGAAGAAAGGCGAGCAAATGAGGCAGGGGTTGGTGTGGGAGAAGGGGAATGAACTCGTGAGCTGGGTTCAGAGGCGGAAAACGGTCGCGCTACACGATTGAGTGATGCTGAACAGAGAGGATCATAGGTATGATGTATTACTGTGGTATTAATGCTACCATTAGCCAGTGGAGCATTCTGTGAACTTACTGACCAACCGTCGTTAGCAACAGCATGGTTAACGCTCCAGCTACTGGTATTCCCAAAGCTGGTCATGGAGGTTTTACCAGCTGAACTAACATTGTTGTTGTTTGCATTCTGTGACAAGTCAGTTTTGGAGTGGAGAATTGAGGACCGAGAGGAAGAGAAAGAAGAGCTGGGGGGCTGATGATAGCTGAGAGTCATAGATGGGGAGGGAGAGCGCTGGGAAACGGGGTGAGGGGATGACTGCATGAGAGTCGGAGAAAGACTAGAGGACCAGCGAGAGGACGGTGTACACCTTGACCGTAGGTGTCCATCTCTAGTGCCCCCCAGCTGGGAATGAACAAGTGTGCTGGAGCCTTGCTGACTAGGAGGGGGTCTAGGTGAAGGGGAGTGTTGTCGTAGATGAGACGAGGGGCTTTCATTGACAGTGTTGGTGGGTGGGGGCTGATGCAGGGCAGTATTTTTTCTTGCGATGCTCTGATTGATAGACTGGCTGATGCAGGAAGCAGCTAATGATCGGGTGAACGCAGAGGAAGAAGAGATGGGGGAGGAGCACGGAGGAGAGTGAAGGGAAGATCGTACAGGGGAGGAAGGAGGACCTGCTCTTATGGATGAAGATCTTCCCAAAGACGAGGAAGAAGGAATGACAGTTGGGGAGGGTGCAGGAGAGGGGGCAGGGGGCACTTGTATCTGGGAAATCTTTGTAGAGGGAGTAGCAGAGAAACAGGAAGTAGACCTAGAGATAGTGTCCATGGAGGTGTTATCAGCAGATACAGGGGGGGGAGAAGATACTGAAATTATCCTGAATGGTGAGGAACAAGGAGGTGTTTGGACAGTAGAAAAAGGAAGAGTTCTAATGGGGGATGGGGAGCGGTTTCTGAGATTGGGTCTGAAAGCTGAAGGGGCTGTGTTGAGCTTCGTGTCCTGGGTAAGGTTGGCCGTCGATGGGTTCGGTCTTTCAGCTGGGCCAGAGTTCTCCAAGGGTGGTCTAGAAGATGAGTGGCCACCTGAAGGACTGGATCGGGGTGGGCTTGTGAAGGTTTGTGAGCCCTGCTGGTCTGGTTCCCTGAAACTGACAAAACAGCAAAGATTTAAAATTCTTTATCAGGATCATTTTAATCTTAATTTCTTAGCTACAGAGCACACCACAAATGTGGTACACATTGAGAGATGGGATATGAATTTCCGGGAACAATACCACCAATCAGTCATCATTCCCCACAATGATTCTAAAACCTCTTTTAAAAATCACAAGACTTCCCACAATTCAACAGTTTTCCTTTGGCATACAGCAATGCTGTCTCCTGCCAAACTGATACTTCTGTAGAAGCGTGAGAGCAGGATAAGTGTGCTACCCATGACTTCAGAACTTGTTGGCTTTGGCTACTATCTGAGAAGATGGGTTAAGATTGGGCGTTCAACTCCTGGGCTGCTTTAGAACTGAGAGATTGTAGAAGCAAAGTTTTTCCTTTTACAGTCGAATATTGCTCTGGCCAGATGCATGATAGGAATAGCTGACATAACAACTATTATTTAATCTTTATTAAAGAGGGAATGTGTAACTACTGTACATGTTGGCCTATGCCAGAGGTCATGGGGCCAGTATTTGTGGTATTGTCTCCAAACATACCTTTGTTCATAGGGAGAAGCATTATTTTCATTCCAGGAGTTAGACAGAGCCCATTTTCCCTTTGTAGTGGGTAGGCCTGATGGTCTCTGGCTGGTGAACGTTGGCAGGAAATCCACAGACTGCACTGAAGGAGGGCGCGGCTGGGTTGGAATTGGTTCAGAGTTTTGAGCCCATGACCATGGGCTTGCTACTGCCTGCCCATGCTCTACAGGTTCTGCGACTGTGCGAAGAGAGACCTGTGTGGGGTCAAAGGTCAGGAGTACAGACTGACCCAGTTCTCCCCCTGATCCATAATACACCGGTCCGGTAAAGATCACAGTTGAACCTTGCATAGTCATCCTGGTTTGTGATGAAGAATAATCCACAATATTCTTTGTCTCATTTAATTCTATGTTCTCATTTATGGTCTCGTCTTTCTCTGACCTCTGAGAGGGTTCCACTGTTGACGCACAACCCCCCACCAGGTAAACGGTTCCCCTACAGACCTGCTCTGCAGTCAGTCCTGATTTAGGCTCTGGTGGACCTTGGCTCTGAGTAGATGTTGCCATCAGTTCCAATTCTCCTGGAGATGCCCCTCCATCCATTGGTCCTGTGCAGTCCAGACATTCAGGCCAAGCGTAATCCCTCTGCACATCTTTAATCACCATGTCTTTGGTATCAGGATGTCCTGTGGAGATGTCTTCAAGCACATGTTTATTCCGTACAGTGGGATTATGCTGCTCATATCCATTTTTGGACCGTTCCCACCATGGTGTGCTGTTAGCGGACAGATTTGACAAGGAGTGTAGTGGCTGAGTAAAGATGTTTACAGAGTCTTCTCTGGCTGGGTTAACTGGACATCCGCCACTAAGCCGCAGCCTGCAGACAACCAGGAGGAGAATTAGAGGAATGTCCAGAATGAAGGAGGAAAATTCCCCCTGGAAAACTACATGAAAATATACATAGAAGAAAATGATAGATTAATGTTTATATCCAAGTAGTTTATAGAATAAGCAAGTGCACAAGTTCACAGTTAAAGTAAGACCTGGTTTCATCCACACCCTTCTCAGTCAAAGAACAGTATTCATTCATTCATTTTCATGTAGCGTCGCTGTATCCGCCGTAGCGGGTCACGGGGAGCTGGAGCCTATCCCAGCTGACATAGGGCGTGAGGCGGGGGACAGTCCAGGCACGACGCCAGTGCACCGCGGACAATATTAATGTTAGACTTTATTTATCCTTCATGCATCAAACTGGAGCCAACGAGCCAAGCATCTCACCCATTCAAAGTTGGAGAGTGGGTTGAGACGGTTTCAGCCTCTAATCAACGGCTTTATCAGATAAATCTGAGAACACCAACTATCCTTAGAAACAGTTAGAGGGACCCGTCTACTAGCTGGAACAAAAGAATACGGGGCCACAAGACAAGCTACCAGACTCTAGGATCCTTACAACCCACAACAATGCATTTTTTCTGCGTTATGAAGAAGAAAAACAAATGATTGACTTATCAAGGTCACCATTACTGTAAACTTTCATAAGAAACAAACAATTTTTATAACACAAACATACCAAGAAAAAATAAAGAATAGACTAAAAGACCCACTTGTGAAAATAAATCACTCACCCCTCTTTCCTGTCTGTCTCTTCAACCTCAGAATAAAGCTCCCCATCAAAGGCTTCGTCTGTCATAGAAGAAGAGGTAGAACAGTAGTCCATGAACTCAGCAATTCTGCGATCTAGGGCCGCAGCTGACATCAGCAGGCTGCTGCTGGTAGAGTAGCACGAACTGGAACTCTGATGTTCAGGTTGGGTTTTAAAGTCATGCCTGGATGCTTTAGAAACCGATGGAGTGTCAGGGGAGGCGGCCCTCCGGTTGTGGCTGCGAGCTTGAGCCTGACTGGATGTCTGATCGCTCTGTGGAGTGGTGAGATGCTCCCCGGGTTTGGGAGAGGGCTGGGATTTGTCCCCTGATCTACAGGCCACACTGGAATCTCTCTCTTTGGATAAGGCAGAGATGAAGTCTCTGGGTCTGGAGAGGATGACTCCATTCGTCTGGTTGTGAGGGGGCATGGTCAGCTGTTCCTTGACTAATGGCAGAGGTTCCCGGGACAGCATCAAGCTTGCCTGGAAATCTAGAGAACAGCAAAATACAAAAAATCACTGGTGGATTATAGTTTACATAAAAATTAGATGTTGGTATGTGGCAGCCTAACCGGTGGCAATGTTCACCGGTTCAAAACTATCTGTGAATGTCCAAGAAACCTACCACTGTCCAGACTCTCTGCTCTCTTTACCATCCTGTCTTCCTGGATCGTTTGGTCTTCCTGGCTGATGATTTGGATCTGGAATTGGCTGTGAGTCTTGGTCTTGTCCTGATACTGTGTCTGTGACAAGGTCTGACTGTTACTTACTATCTGTGACTGCTGCTTTGTTGTTCTTTTGGTTTGGCTCTGAACTTTTGCCTCTGATTGAGCCGGTATTCTGTATTTGGGCTCTGAATGACTGTTTTCTTGTTGGTGCTGTGTTTGCTGCTTGGTCTCTATTTGAATCTGAGACTGAACATGTGTCTGGCTTTTAGTCTGAGCTGAAGGTCCAGACAGTCTATTTGAGCCCCACGATGGGCTCCGTATAGCACCGGCCCCTTTCTGGTGGAGTGGGACTTTCATGGCGCTGGCTTTGGTGCTGTACATCTGGGCCAAGGTATGGACCTTACTCAGAATACGCTCTGAGTTTTCTACAAGCACAGGATTTGTCACAGGACTGACTTCAAATAACCCAATACCCGCTACATCCGATCCCATAGCCTCAAACAAGGCACGGTTTGCAGTGACAATTCTGGATTGGTGAGACCATCGACCCACTTTTATCCGACTGGGAGGATCCTCAAGGTTCCTGCTGGTCTTCACCAGATCTTTTTGTTTGTTTCTTGTCCAAGAGGACTGAGTTTTGGTCTCATTTTTTTCTGATAGTTCTACAGGTGGTAGAAGTTCTTTAGAGGGTTCTTTGAGGCTTCCATCTGGTTTTGTTTGGCCCTCCTGGTTAGGTTTATGTCCATTCATGACAGACTTTTTTTCAGCATTTGCTTTGGCTGTTTCGTCTTTGCATTTGTCTTTGGGAACGACTGGTCCACCCCCTTCAGCAGTCACACACCTCGTCTCCTCCTCCTGGTTTGTCCTCAGTCCTTCCACCAACAATGGACTTCCTATGTAGACCTTTCCATCCTTTTCCTGTACTTCAGGCTCTTCTTTTATAAGCTTGTTTGAATCAGAGTGCAAAGTCAGAGCCAGTAAATTTGGGGTCTCTATCTCCTGCATGACAATAGAAATTGGGTTGTCTGTCTCAATTACCAGAGAGCTGACTGGTTCCTCGGACTCTTCATCATTCTTTGGGTCTGTAGGGACAGATGTAGGTGAAAACATGGAAGCAGCAGTAGGGTAACAGGTCTCACTATCAGCCCCTCCACCAATCGCTTCAGCTGTTTCATACTTGGATTGTCCACTCTCTGGCTCTCCCTGCTGTCCACTCACATCAAAACGTGACACAGACTCCTTCACCAAGCCTGATGGGATTTGTGAGAAACTGTTTCTCCTTCTTGATGTCACTCCTTCTCCCTGCTCCTCATCTTCCTCTGCCTCTTCTTCTTCTGCCTTGGCTGCTGCTTCATAGTAACTCCTGATCTTTTCAATGATCGTTTTATCACGCTTGGTAAGGTGGAAGCTTCTGGAGGGTGGCTGAGTTTTCTTAACGGGGTTGGGGAGATCAGGATTAGGGGAGGACGAGGGGGCCTCAGTACTCGTCTCGTCCACAAATATATGACAACGTTGTTCTAATGAGAGGGAGGGGTGAAGATCTGACATTGGGATGCGGATGGTACTTTCTTCCTCTCCTTCATCCATTGTCCTCTCTTCTTTCTCTTCTTCTACAACTTCTCCTTGTGTCTCTCCAACTGCCTCCACTCCCATCTCCAGTTGACTTGTTGCTTCTATTATTTCTTTGGTTTCATTTGTAGCAGTCTCATCCCCATGTTCATTCTCTTCCATTGAGCCAACAGTGTTACTTTGGACAACGGTGTCATTCTCCATATTTGCATCATTTGGCTCCAGTTGCATTGCGGGTAATTGAACTTGGCTGGAGGTGCAGGCAACAGGAGGCAGCGGGGAGGTGAAGTTGGTCTGGTTAGATGCAGGCTGACTCTCTTGGAGCTGATCCAAGACCTGAACCTGGAATAAAAAAACAGACAAACCCACATCTAAAACATGAGTATCTGTTTGCGTAATAATAAGACCGTGAGAAAAATAATCAAAACAAAAGCCAAAAACCACAGCAACACTCCACTGATCATTCCACAAGGGACTCCATCAGGTTCTGACAAGCAAGAGAAAAGACCAGCCAACACACCTATTTTCAGTAAAACTTCCGAGTCCATTTATGTTCCCCAGAAGATGAACCTCATTTCAGTGGCTACCCCACTGATTAGACTCAAAGGACAGTTTGTTTTTGTAATTTGTGATTTCTTTTTAAAATACACAACAGTCTATGATTTTACAAAGTTCAAAAAAGCAGTATAACCGTTTCATCAGCGCGAATGGCGGTCAGTCCTTCTCTGGCTCTGCTCTGGTTGATGAACTCCAGGATTTCCTCTGTGATGGACAGGGTGGGAGGAGGGCTGAGAGGGGTCAACTCTTCTTCTTCATCATCCTCCTCATCCAAACACAATGAATAAGAAAGCAGTGAAGTAATAAGATATTAGTTTTAAAAGCACGTTTTTTTTCTACATAATCTAATCTGCTGTATTCTGATCTGACATCTGTCCACACCTCTTCCTCTGGGGTCAGCTGTCGCTGTGGAGTCAGCCTTGAGGTGGGCCTCTCGGCCTCCACCTCAATGACGGAGGATGCCAGGGTGCTGCTGCTGCCTGTTGAGCCCAGACTGTCAGCCTGGCACAGTTCACCCTCACTGTCAGCCTGCGGAAGGACACAAAACCATGCATGGCGAAAAGAACATGTTTGCACCTGGAGCATGAAAGTTACAAAAACTATTCTTACCTTCAAAGCTGGAGGATCCACCAGGTGACAGACAGAAACAGAGAGAGCGAGATGTTAAAAACCACTTGGCATCTTCACTACAACATAAATTCCTATGAAACAGTTTCTGACGTGTTTACGGTTAACAGGCCTGTTTAAGAATCCACTGCAGATCTTTGCCAAAATCACACTTGCCAAAAACTCCATTAATAAATTCCAGAAGATTTTCACCACTTTCATCCATCCATCCATCCATCCATCCATCCATCCATCCATCCATCCATCCATCCATCCATCCACCCAGCCATCCATTTTCTTGCAGACATTGCCGTCTCATCCACAGCCACTTCTTCTGTTCTGCAGGTCACAAGTGTTGCTGGATTCTATCCCAGCTGACCATAGGTGAGGGGCCGGGAACATTCCAGACATGTTGCCACATGATGAATGTTTCTTTAAGACCATTCAGTTTAATTGTCTCTTGAACTGCTTTAAAGTGTGGAATATTCATTTGTTTGAGAAAAAAACCAAGTGAATCCATTATGGATCTGTATAAACCTACTGAACACCATAAAACAAGTGAAATCCATCCTGAACTGCCTTTTGTTTTCAACTATTGAAATATAAAGGAGTTAATAAAGTTCTGGAGGTACTTGTCCTATTTTAATGCTGAAAATTTCGTGTGACATTTTCTCACCGTTTGGATGAAACATCGCTTCAATGTCTTTGGCCGGAGCTGCAGAAAATACGAAACGCCCAGGTTTATAAGTGCTTTTACTTGCTGTGATGATAACAACTACAACACCAACCATCCTGTAGAGAAGTTTAACTTCACTAAATCACTTCAGTATCTTTTAAGTCGTGACAGAAAATATCTTGATAACGGTAGATTTCAACTCAAAGTTCACCTTCTATCATTAGAAAGACAAAAGTTGACAATCTCATAAACATTGTGTCACAAACATGACAGAACACTGTTCTGCTACGTGGGTTGGTGGACCCTAAGCTGCTGACTGCCTGCGAGCATGTGGACTATATCTAAACATCCTCTCACCTGACTGCCTCCTGGTGCGTCTGTATGGCAGGTTTCCTTCCAGCAGCAGGGGCAAACTCTTCCTGGACTTCTCAGGCGTGTACATCAGCAGTTCTGGAGGTTCTGGAGGGACAAAAAGTGTGAGGAAGCCTCTGATCCTGGTGAATATAAATGACGATGGGAGACAGAAGACGACAAACCCTGACCTGACTGGCGCCTGCCTCTGTGATAGCCATGGATATCATCCAATCGTGACGGCATGGAGCACAACTTCAGGTTATCATGTTCGAATTGAGGCGCTAAAATGCAAGAAGTAATGTCAACCTGTCTGCACATGTTAAGAATTGTTCAAAATGATGCATTACTGACAGAGGTGTTGGTGTGAACTCACATTGACAGAAGTTGTCTCCCAGGACCTGCCGCGCCTGGAAAAGATGTATATTTAATATTATCAAATTAAACTCAACACGACTAGCGACAAGACAGAAGATGAATGTCTCCTCAACAACGCAACATGAGGAGGACAACAACAAAAGTGAGAAAAACGGTCACGTTTTGTTTTTACGGTGCTTGAGGGAGTTTGACTTCACGTCCGAAAAAGATTTAATTTAATTTTCAGTAAAAACAACAGACAAACATCTGTCCGGAGACTAAAACCACCGCTTGGTGATAAAACACGTAACATCAACTTATTAGGGAACCTCCTGGATCCAGATCTTGGTCTGATGTGTGCTGAATCTGATGGTGATGTCATTGTGGCATGCTAAAAATTATTTATTATAGAATCTGGTAAAAAGAATACATTCATATTTAATATTTAATTATTATTAAATGAATAATAATGGTGGGCGGCACGGTGGCACAGTGGATAGCGCTGCCCCCGCACTGTAAGGCGGTTCCGGGTCTGAGTCCCTCTCTGTGCAGAGTTTGCATGTTGCGTGGGTTCTGCATGGGTTCTCTCCGGCTTCCTCCCACTTCCAAAAACAAAAAAAAAAGTGCTTCATGTTAATTAGCCGTTCCAAATAGCCCATAGGTGTGAGTGTGAGCATGTGTGATTGTCTGTCTGATTGTCCAGAGTTTGCCCCGCCTCACGCCCTAAGTTAGCTGGGATAGGCTCCAGCTCACCGTGACCTGTGCAAGCGGATGAAGTAGTTAGAAAAAATGAATGAATGAATAATAATGGTCCTCTACATTTAGTGTGTTTACATGGGTGGCCAGCAGGTGGCAGCACAGTTCAACACATCTACTGACTACAACTAGTGTTTTTATCAGTAAAGCTTATTTACTTCTGCAACACAAACATAAATAATAACAACATAATATCAACTTTAGTAAAAACTACATTATTATTATAGTGTTATTACCTAACAAAGAGAGTTCTGTCCCTCCTCACCTCCATACCCTCCCTTCCCTCCTTACCTTCTGTGGGAGCAAAGCTGGATGGTTTTCTACGATCAGCCTCTTGAGGTAGTGAACCCACAGTCTCTTCTCCTCTTGGTTCTTGGTCTGGAGAAATGAAAATTAATATAATTTAGTAATGAATGATGTCATGTTACTCAGCTCACATATCTCAGCTTCATCAGAGGTTGTGACAACATTTGGCAAAGGCTTCTTTAGGTCTGAATTTTGAGATAAGACGAGTCTAAAAGAGGATCTTTCCTAATTTGGTAACACAACAGCAACAACTGGACCCAAAATGCTTCTGGGGGGAATTTCGAGGGAGATCCATTCTGTGACACAGGTGATGCAGGATATCCGGATGGGATTTAACATCACAAAAATCACACAGCCGATGGAATATAACGGATAGAGACAAAGACTTAAATCCTTGTCTCCAGTTCTGACTCCTGATGGACATTGGATCAGGATACAGATTAAAGTTTACATCTGGATAGCATCCGTATGTTCCATGGATGAGTGTGTAAATATGGATGTATAGCTACATGCTGACTTCTAAACACTTTAAGGTGTGTTCAGGTGTTTCTCTGAATATGGGCTCAGGATAGTCAAACCTGACTCTAAGTTATCTGATAGTGCCAGGCAACGTCACACTGAAGCTCACCTGGACGATGTGCTGCTGTTTGGGAATGTTCTGATCCGACACCCGGAAACACAGAGGATCCTTCAGAGTCTCAACCAGCAAGAGGTTACAACACTGTGGCCCAGAGAAGACAGACGAGCAAATAAGGAAAGTTCTAAAAATGAATCAACAGTCAACACAATCAATAATAAACAATAAATAATGAACATTGACGGTTCTACCCGCCTTTTACAGGCCCTGGAAAACCTACAAATATATGTGTGCTGTAGACAAACTGTTCCAGCCTCTTCTTGGCAATCAGCAGCATCTTATCAAACAGGAAGAATGCTCTCTCCTTCTTCACCCTCTGGACCTTGAAGGAACCTTCCAGAACCAGCTCTCCAAACCCGCTCAGATCTGGGCCGCTCCAGTTCACCAGCAGCGATTCAATTTCCTGTGAGGAGTTGGTCAAAGGTCAGAGAACAAACTTCCAATCCTGCTCGATCTGTGGAGCAAAATTTACTCCAGACAAGCAGTATCACTCCAGAACAATTCTGTGGTCTGTATTTGGTTCATTTTTGTATCATGACTTAAAACTGCATATTGAGTCCAGCAGTTTTTGTGTAATCCTCTGTCTGATGGGTGAAAACACCCTCTGTGTGGTGGAGGTGGTGAAGGTGAAGAACCAAACAGAACCAAACAAGAAGAAGAAAGGAAAGGGAGAATTTAATTGTGCTACTGCATAAAAACCAAAGCAGAGAAATGTCATAAATGACAGGAAAGGTGTTTCTAACTCAGCTGGAGATGAAACAAAGCCGACCCGTGGGGTCAGTGCTGAACCCACTGGTGATGTGTCTGCATGTGATGGAACACCTTAATGACATGTTCCTGCGGCTATAATGATGTCAACACATGTCGGGGGAAAGCTGAGGCATGTTAACATGTCTAAGGTCGACCAGCTGACCTCCAGCTGCCCGTCTGACTCTGTCAGGCTTGGAGATGAAGAGGTGGTTGGTTTTAGCTTCCGCTTCCATCAAAACACTGACTGGTGTCCACAAGGAAAGACTTTGCATCTTTACACTGATGACGTAGTTTAGTTTAACTGATTAGCATTCCAACACTGAGTTTATCCACTAACAAGTGTTGTGAGCATCTTCCACTGAAAACACATCATAATTGCAATGAACACACGATGCTTGATGTTTGACTCAATCCCATATCCACAGTCCTAGTGCCACAAATATGCACCAAAGCGTCAAATGTGGAAAAATCTTCCACAGAAAATAAACCCCAAAAGCATCTTCCTCCTGCTGAGCAGCTATTTGAAGAAGTCACAAATACTTTCTTTTTTCTAAAAATGAGCTTTTTGTATCAAGAGAAAATCTAAAAAATGTTTATTTGAGGCATTTTGAGGAATTTATTGACAATTAAACAAATATTGCCAGCATTGTTCTTGAAGCTCAAAAGAAAAACCATCCACATGTGGACCAAATCAGGGATTTGGATAAAAAGCAGACATGCACAGCACTTCAAAAACAACAGTTCATGCCAATTTTCTCTTCATGTATTGAACAGTATGTAAATAAAAGTAGTTATAGTGTATAAAATAACATGTTTACCTTTGAAGAATGTCTAAAAATGCTTCATAAAGAACTCGGAAATGGATGTGAAAATTCAGGAAGGCATTCCCCAAGGAACCGTTTGAGATCCCCTGCACTTCTGATGTGAGCTGGTTTAAACAGCTGTTTTCTTGTAAATAATTTATGTTCATTAAATGTTTTATATCTGACTCATATCAGCCGCCTTCTTCAAGAAAATGTATCCTCAGAGAGAATTCTTTTTGTTTTTGAAGATAATTCAGAACCAAAAACTTCCCCCCAAAAATTTTTTTGGGGAAGTGGATAATTTACAAATATTTCATCTGCACTTTTTAAACTTAAACTTTAAACAAATTATTTCACATTGAAACATCTCAGATTAAGTAACATGTTATATACTGCTTAGATCATTTGGGCACATAATCTGTGTGGATACCTGCAGTCGCACTGCATGCTCCTGTTTCCTCTTCATGTCATTGATGTACCAAGCGACTGCTGTCATGGTGATAATGGCATCCTCAACAACCTCATATCCAGGGTCGCTCTTGTCAAAGTGCTTAGAAAGTTCCTGAGAAGAGAGACAACATGGAATGGAAGGAAAAGTCTCAGATTGTGCTGCAGTAGCTCTGATGCTAATCGGATGATGGGATGGAAATGCTACAAAAAAATTTGAGACTAAATCTGGTGTCCTAAATTTGTGCTGAAACGTGCTGAAAATACTTGAAATGACAAATAATAAATCTCAGAAACATAATAACAACAGCATTAATGAAATACCTCACACAGATTTAATATCACTATAAAATCAAGATGTCAGACTCAGCTCCAATTAAAAGCCAGCAGGAAGAGAAGTGTGTCTAAAGAGTCTAAAGATTGTGCAGATCTGGAAAGCTGCTTCCTTGACAGTTCTCTAACTGGTGAATAAGTGAAACCTTAAAAACAAAATCTTAAAATCAATCCTGAACTGCACTGGAAACCATTGTAAGGAGGCCAATATTAGGGTCATGTGATCACATTTTTTTTCCAGTTCAAAGTCGAACAGCTGCATTTTGGAGTAGCAGCAAATGATGAAGTGCAGACTGATCTAAACCCACATGAAGGAAGTCACAATAATCAAGTCTGGAGGTAATAAAAGCATAAATAATCCTTGAGAAGGATCCACTTTGACCTTGGCTAATCATCTGTTTTTAACAACAGAGAATCTGTCTGGTTTAAAGGAACAACCAGAAAAGTGACTCTTCAGAGGCATTGGAGGCATCCGGGGCCTCTTCTACAAATAACCTGTCGAACTTTCACCGAGGTGAATAAATTCTTAATCCATCCAGGGTTTAAAGACTTCATTAAATTGATTATTTCCTTTTACCAAGGAAAGTAGCTTTTATATTAATCCTCTCACAATCAGGAAAAACCTGTAACATCATGTAAACCTCTAACATGCTTGTAAAACCTTTCTGACAAACTAAATATCACAAACCGTGTGACCTGCTCACTAAGTGGAACTGGACTTCATCACAAGAACAACTGAAACAGGACCAGCTGAGGATTATGGGAAAATCCCAGTGTAGTTCCAAACATATGTTTGACCAGTGTTTAAACTGGCCACCGTCGAGCCGGTAACAAATACACTGCAGACCAAACACAAAAGAACGGAGAGCAGACTTTCGGCTAAAGCGAATGTTCGTTTCTCTCTGTTTCATCATCCCTCTCAGAGGTGGGCTTGGACTGGGACCAGTGTAGAGACTCTACAAGTTTACAGTACGAGTGTGTGTGTGCGTGTGTGTGTGTGCGTGTGACAGACAGCTGAACACAACTGTGTTAAGCTGTTTGAAAAGGTTGTGACTTGCGATTCAACAGAGAACTGGAATCGATTAGACATATGATAATAATTGTAATTATCAATGATCTATTACAGTCCAGACCCATAGGACCAGCCCAGGAAGGAGTCCGGGGTGTCCTACCAAAATAAAAGGCACTCCTGATTCATTATTAAGGAGGATCTGAGTTCTCTTGTGCTTATTGTTCAGGTTTATCAACTCTAGCCTTAGTATCAGTGTGGCGTTATCCGTTAGCTTTGGCCTCAAGGCTGACTGAGATCCTTTTCTTCGCTTCAGTTCCAGCACTGTCTGGTAGAAGAGAACTTTTATCGCTATGAAACTGCCCTGGTGCTGACATTCAATCCAGACCATGTTCAGAGGACGAATGAAACATTATTAAAGAAGGAATGAAGGGACCACATACTGCACGTTAAATCCCGTGAAATGATTTTCTGTTGTATTTTGAGAGTTCATAGCCTAATGTCACGTCTTGCACTTCACACTTCCTGTCTCTGTTTTTCCTTAATTAGTTTCACCTGTCCCTGCTTGGATTTCTGCTCTGGTTTCTTCCTGCTGCTGTTTAATCACAATAATGCCTTTTTAAATCACTTAAAGGTCTCTGGGCTTCTGGAGACTTTGTTGGTTCCCCGTGATTTAAAAGAAGTACCCGTCTTCTTGGGTTGAACAGCATTGTGAAGTTCCAGACATATTTTGGGGACTTAAACACTTCCCTTCAAGGTGCATGGCAGGAGTATGTCTAATACTGTTTACCTGGTGATTCAGAAACTCATCCAGGTCATCTCCTGCCTGGATTAGTCCCCCTCAAAGTCGGCCTTCAGACCAGATTTATGCTGCTCAAATCTCTAGAGACATTTTAGCTGTTTAATTACACAAATAAATCTTGATATGCCTTAAAAAAATCACATAAAAAAACCCTGCTCGCTGCCGTGGCCCTCATCTGACACGGTGATGTCATGGTCTGGTCCTTATTTTATTGGCTGTGAGAGTAAAACCACACAGATGTGAGCTGACACTGACGTACGACCGAATCCATGCCGCAGCCGTTCATCTTTAAACGCAGCAACGTGATTCGCTTAGGGGTCCTCGTCCTAAGATGACCTCCATCTCCTCGGGACGTTTCTCACTGATTGAAAGACAAGATTTATTGTTGTGTAAATTTAGCTTCTGTTTACTGATATAAACAAACAGGTTGCCTGGAAACCAAAAGGTTGGCATGAGATTCGAGTAGAATTAAAAATATGGTTCCTTTTAAGGCAATATCTCTTGCATCTAGTAGTATTTTAGAAAATCCAAGTAATACTGCAGGAACTGGGGATATTTAAGTATTACATGCAGTATTTGTTTTGGAAAATCTAAGTAGGAGGAGATGGTCCTGGAATTTAATGCCATAAATTAAGGAGGTTATATAGTAAATGTTGGTGGGACTTGAGGTTTTACATGTAGTGCTATAGTATTCTCATTCTCACCTGTAACAAGACATGCAAGTTGAAGTATTAGATGCAGTTTTTTTTTGGACGGCATTTTTAGCATCTGGTTGGATTTGAGGTACTACATTTAGTGTTTGGTAAAATCTGAGAATCACCTGTAGCAGCAGGTGGTATTTAGAGTAGTACTGGTAGGACTAGGTAGTACTTGACCATCACCTGTAGCAGCAGGTGGTACTTGAGGATCCTCTGCACTGGCTTCAGCAGGTATGTCTCCAGAGGTAAAGAATGGTTCAGAGTCGTCTGTCTCTCCTGGAAGAAACGAACCAGACTTTTGTTTTTCATGCATTCCCTCAGCACCGCCACCGAACTGTGGAGAGAGGAGAGGGAGGAGGAAAGAGAGGGTCAGAGAAGGGGAGACAGAGGGGCTTTAGGTGAACTCATGAAGAAAAACAAATTAAGAATTACTGAAGTTATAAAATCCATCCAAAAACAGCCTACAGAGCTGGGATGTTGATGCTTTTCTGGCCATCAGGGGACTTTCAGGCCATCAAATACGTCTTTCAGACGCGTTTAAAGCAGGTGTTTCCTCAGGTGAGATGTGTCGCCTGGACAGATTTGACTTCGTAACAAATTTTATTGTGTGCCTGTGTTAAGTTCCGAGACGTGTCACCAGGGTATGCTCTTTTGAAATGAGGAACAAATGGATTTAATGTGAATCCTATCAGGACCAACGTAATTTGCTCAGTGACCTTAGAAGTACTAATTTCTGTGAAACTTTTTCTTCAACCTTTTTCCTATGATAAAGATGAGACGGCGATGATGATGATTAAACACTAACAGCAACCAAACTGAGATGCAATGAAAAGGAGGAAAGATGGGACTAAAATGAAGTAGAAAAATAAAATTTCTACAAAAATCCCTTTGTCATCCTCCAAGTAGGACAGAAGTTCAAACGGGTCAGAAGCCCGGCTCACTGGCTTGGTGGGCGTGGTTCAGAATAAATCAGCCAATCAGAGCATGTTCCATCTCTGGATTTGTTCCTTAAACTGACATCATCACACCAGACACTTACTGCAGAGCTGCATTCTGAAGCACTCAACCTGTTTTTATCAGATAATGATCAGATAAATCTGATGTGGATTCGGAAGAAAATGAGAAAATATATTAGTTTTAGCTCGACTCGATTGACTGAAATGTTAATAATAACCTGATGTCTCAGAGAAAAGAGGCTTTTCATTGACTATAATAAGGTTTACTGAACTGGTCAGAGTTCTAGCAGCAAAAACCAATGTATTGTGGATTAAATATGAAAGACATTTAACATAAGATTAAGATTTTGTTCGAGCACAGATTCAAGTGTTCAGCCTCACCTGCAGCAGATCCAAGCCCCAACAACCTGTTTATGATCTTAAATATATTGCTGTGACATAAAAAATGGAAATACCTTTGAATTTATGATATATGACTTTAATGCACTTGTTGGTTTCTCAGTGTTTCTTTTCTGGAGGATGATTCAGGATCCAATAAGAACTCAATGAACAGAACCAGAACCACATTCTCCCATCCCACGAGGAAGAATGATCAATATGCAACTTAGATTAGAATTATCAACGGAGAAAGAGAGTTCAGTCTTCACCTCCTCTGATGAACATTTATCACAACATGAAGGCAAGGGGAAAGAGATGTAATAAGGAGCAATGGGAAGCAAAAGAAGGAACTGGAGTGGTGGAGATCCAGAAGATGAAGGAAGGAACACCATGAATCTGAGATGCTCTGATGAACCTTCATCGTGGCGCGACAGAAATACGGATAGAAAAGGAGAAAAAAAGACTCTGCAGCTGTTTGGAGCTTTGACAAACATTTATTATGAACTTGTGAAAGAAGGAAAACTGGGGAGAATGGAAACGAGCCAATGGAAGGTTTTCACGTTTGTGCTGGAGGACTCAAAGAGGAGTAACTGAGAAGATGAAGGGAGGTCAGCAGGAGACAGGCATTCATCACAAAGCTGCACAAAGATAGAAAAGAAACTGAAGACAACATAGAATCTGAAAGCATCCTGATGATGGAGGAGAAACTCAGCAAGTCCCTTGAAAAATTTTGCAGAACTGGAACCAAGGAGGACGACAGAAAGTCATCCAGATGGCGGAGAAGGAGAATGAGGAGGAAACAAGCATAGTGGAGGTGGTGAGTGGAGAAGATGGAGGACTACTCAGCAGTCGAGTCTACTGACAAACATTCATCACGGCATGAAGCCAAAGAATGTTGGACGCCAGAGTTGAGATGGGAAGCAGGGAAAAGAAGAGAAAAGGGGAAATCCGAAAAAGAAGGGATGAAGAAATGGGTCGGGGATAGACGGAAAGGAGGTCAAGGTAGCGATGGGGGTCGAGAGAGGAGGCTATTTCCCTCCAGATAGACGTTAATCACAGGAGCAGCAGTAATATCTTCTACAGACTCATCACTGATGGCTATGGCAGGGAGCTTTAAACAGAAACTTAACTTTTGTCTGCAGATTCAAAAGTTGAAGATGCCAACCTGTCGTGTGCAGCTAACACTCAAACATTGGTGCTGACTGTATCTGATAGGATGATAATGGTTTCTATGGTGATGATGAACAGCTAAAAGGCACTCAGAGAACCTTTTCATTAAAACTGGAGAAGTCTGGAAGTAGTTTGATGGAATTAGTGTCTACACCACAACTCAATCTTTTATTAGAAACTAAAAACAAGAGTCATGTAAAGATGATTGACCCCCCCACCCACACACTCACCCACCCCAGATCCTACACAAAACAAAATCATCAGTAAACGATAATTCCATTCTTTTGGTGCATCTACAGTCTACCTTGTTGATGGTGAGGTACCTGAACTTCAGAGTCAAATCAAATAAAACAAGAGTTGTATAAAAGTCTAAATATCAAAACAGCACAACTACTACTCTGCCATCTGTCATGGCAGAGTTGTCGGGCGTCGTCTCCACGTGTGTATGAACTCCGCTTTCTTAACAGATTTAATTATAAAATAATTATTTTTACTCCCTTCACTCATCTCTCTTGACTGAAATTGCACGACCTGACCTTTCCTGAAAAAGAAAACACTAAACAAGTCCTGTCGGTCTCGGAAACTCTTCATATTCATACTCTCCAGAGGATGAAGCCTCACTCTCTCAACCTTGGTATCTGCATCCAGAGCAGGCCGAAAGATCACTTATTCAACCTAAACTAACTTTATCATATCATTCCTGCTCACCAGAGGGTGAATCTCTCATATTTCAATGGCCTTCACTCTACATAATAATAACATTTTACCACAGCCATCTATGACAGCAGTGAAATGACTGTAATCTGCAGTGTCAGACAGAACCAGACAGAAGGAAACCGACTTCGGCCTGAGATAACACCAACCTCTGCTCGAAGAATTTAAAGCATATGGCAGAGTGAAAAATGTCGGCTACACCACAGGAGAGTTTCCTAGGAACTGCGCTTGGAAAGACTCTCATCAAATCACACTCACAAAAGTAGACACTCATAAATCCAAGGTTAATTTGTTCATTTATCACACATTCACCTCATGTTGTATCCTCTTTCTAAACAGATGCACACAGCGCCCATTTCACTTCAAGCCAGTTTTCATCCATATTCTCACAGACTGCATTTACAACTGTAATTACTGCTGCTCTCAGGAGCCTGAATCCATCCACCAATCAGAGGTAACATAACACCAATCCTCAGTCTTCACGGTCACTCCAACGATTATTAAACTCCTTGATGCTTTACCTCTCCTAACATCCAGCTTGAGGTCATGTTTGCATTTTCAAGAAGTAGTTTCCAGGTATCCAAATGTGTTTTCCACCACATGTCAGTATCACATGAACAGGACATCTGCTTCTCTCAACATTTTCAGGGAGGCTACAAGATGATGGTAGTTGAAACATTCATGCCGAGCGGTGAATAAGTTCATGGCTTCGTCATGAATCGTGAAACCACCAGGAGCTTAAGATACGTCGATGTATGCTCCTCCATCAAGAAGGGCCGGCAGAGGATGATCTTCCACAAGGAGCTGAATGAGTTCCACCATCTACAGTCCATATTAATATCATCCAGCTCATTCTTCCATCATCCAACACTGTCCACAAATTAATGTGAACGAAAACCTATAGGTTTTTGGTCCACATTTTTGGTTGCAATTTCAATACATTTCAAATGCATCAAAGTTGATTTCTTTACAAATATCAGATTCTGATGAGATTCTTCCGATCTCTCTGAAGACAAATCAGTGTCTGCATGATGCAGCTGATGGCTTCATTCATCCAAAAGACAAATAACAATTTTCTTCCAAAATAAAAACCCTCAGCATCATTTATATTTACAATAATAATATTCTACTTTTCCAACACACTATTTCCCAAATCTGTCTAACCTGAAGAGACACGGGGTCAAGTTCCCTGCTCAGGATTATGAATTAGCTATTTAATTAGCTATTTTGCTAAATTCAGATGAACTAACTAGAACTTATGACTGGTCAATAGTGGAAGTGTAAGATTTTCCTGACAAACAATCTGAAGAGGACTCCAGGGTTCAAGACTAGACAATTGTGTTGACTGGGACAATGGGAAGGGTCATGTGGTCTGAGGAGTGACGCACCAACTGTGCCTGGTGCCTCCTGGTAAAGTACAGCTTTAAATCTAAGTTCAGGATTTTTCAACTTTATGTTTAACCTTTATTGTTGTTTTCTTTTAAAACTGGATCCCTTTGAGTCCGGTGGATCAAACAATAAAGCGAAGTTCTTGCAGCAGTGATGCATCTATTTAATAGACGAGGAGCAGATCACAAAAGTCCTGCTACTGCTACAAATCACATGAGCGTGCAAAATTTAAAATCATATTTCCATTTTTATGTTTCCCACTGTTTCCTCCTAAAAGACATACGATATGAATCACAGCTGGAGGAATATTTCAACCTGTCCCAGCACAAATAAAATTGTTTCTGAACATGATGTATGCATCAGATATGAGGCAGATCACCGCTGGTAGGTGAAAAATTTCAATTCTCAAAGGATTAAAGAAAGAGAAAGTCAGATGTGTTTAACTACAAGCATGTGTCTCAGTTTTGAAACAGAAGTACAACTTCTATTCTTAGCAGTTTAGCTACAGAAGGCTGTTTAAAAATGAGCCACAAGTTGAGGAGGTTAGACTGAAGTTCTTCTTGTCTTCTGTCACTCAGCTGTTCTGGAATAACACGAATGTCTCTGTATGATCCCGTTTATCCCAGAAATATGTATTTATTCATTTATAAACATCTGGTTTGAGTACATCCTAAAGCTCCTCCAGGAATGTCTTAAGCAATTTCAATCCAGTTCAAATGTTTCGCGAATGCATCAAACTTTATTTCTTTACAAATATCAGCTTGTGATGAGATTCTTCTGATCTCTCTGAAGACATATCAGTGTCTGCATGATGCGGCTGACGGCTTCATTTATCCAAAAGAAAAATAACCTTTTTTCCTCCAAAATAAAAAAAAACTCACTATGATTTATATTTTCAATAATAATATTCTACTGTGTTCCAACACATTATCTCCCAAAGTATTTTATTTCAAAGGCTTTGCTGCTCTCAGATGAACCTTAGAGTAATCAAGATAGTGTTTTCACCCATATCCGTCTTTTTGTTTGTTTACTTGTTGCTTGGTTGGTTTGTTTGTTTGCAGAAACGACTGACCTGATTTCCAGGAAACTAAGAAGAGGGGTGGGACCGGATACCGTGACAGAACCTGGAGGATTTTTCGGGCATCTCTACAGAGTGCCATTAAAGTTGCTCTTGGCTCTGCTCCATTTTGTTTTGCCTTTTCCGCCCAATTCTGTCTGTAAGGCGTCATTCGGACCAAATCAAGCGTGGAGGTGATTAGCGTGGTGTTGCGGGAGGAAACAACTGGGAGAGTCATCGTTTGGTCCATAAAGTGCACCTGGATAGTTCTCCTCCGGCTCCTCTGGGTTTATCTTCCCCTGCTGGTCTAGGATGATGTTGTTTGAGGCACCAAGCAACAAAACATAAACTTGGAGGACGAATAAAGGTTTGAGCAACGACACTCTTGGCCAGCCAGGTCATGTGACCATCCAGCACAGCGTGACATCCGGTTTAATCCTTGTAAAAGTTTGGGGAGTCGCATGTTCCCACACAAGATTCACTCTGGATGCAGCTTTACGGTGCACTCAGATGAATCATCATCAGTGGTTTATGGGTCATCAACAGACGTACAGTTTTCCACAATGGAGAATCTGGTTTGGACGTCAATGCCAAACTTATGGTAGCTGTTTGTGTTTGTATAGATGATTGTGTTTACTCTGGTCAAAGTTGATGATGGCAGGAAATGGCAGAAACAAATATTATCAGTTGCCTTTCTTGCACAAGATAAGCTCCACGGGAATAAAAGGAGTAATTAAGGAGATAAGGCAGTGAATGTTTGAGCACCAGGTCAAACCTTCTTAGCAGGTTGCCAAATTCTCTTGACAACTTTTCAAGATATCTTGTGGGCAAACATAAACAAATATGAATCCCTTGACCCTCATTGGTGGATTTATATCACAAGCAGCTCAAAAATGCAGTGCAGCAGCATAAATCTTCACAGCATCTGCATGCATCCTCTGCCTACAACCACGTCTGTTAATGTCATTTTAATGGCAGCCTGTTTCATGATACATGACACCTATACGGCATGATGATGTTTGTGAGATTTCCTTAAAGCACCTCCGCTCAGCTGCTGGCAATCTCTGATGGCAGAGATGCTGCATTCCTTGTATTAATTCTCCTCTGACGCAGGACAACTAACCAAACAAAGGCCCTCATCATCACGTTCCCCGCGGAGCTGTGCTTGAGTTCACAAACCTGCAATCCAGCAGATTCTCTTCCAAATCTGACCCAGCGGATCACGGTGGAAAAATGCAGCGTGGAGACCGACTGGAGATCGCATTACGGTCTCGCTGTGATCCCGCCGGGAGCTGCAGATTTGAATGCTGATTATCTTTTGTTTTACTGTGTCTCTTCTTCATCTTCTTTCTTTCTTTTCTGTTTGGAACTATGATGCCTTAAAGGATCCAGCGACAGGAGAAGAAGAGGAAGAAGATGAAGAAGAAGTGGCGCTGAAAGCTGCAGAGGGTCTGACTCAGAGCTCCTCAGTTCAGCAGTCTGAAAACATTTGACCTACTTAGTTTTATTGCAGTTTAATGGAGCTTTAAGGAGGTGACAGCAGCGAGAGGAGCAAGGTGAAGAAGGGGTGGGCTTCCACTTTGGCAAAATTCACACACACATGCGTGTAGGCTTTTACTGTGCATGTATGCAGTGATTTAAATGCACTAACAGAGCCAGGCAGCGATCCAGTCATTCAAACATTTGCTTGTCAGATCGCCGCGGGAGACTGAGAGCCATTCTCCCAACAGAAAAGAAAACACAGATGATGAGACAAAGACAGCGAAGAAGATGAAATACCTTAAATCAAGCCAATGTGTGCTTCTTCTTGTGTCTGACATCGTATTTCTCCTCACCAGGCAGTTAAAGCCAGAGAGATCGTTCATCTTTAATCATCTTAGAACATTATCATTTGTTTCTTAGATATAATAAAGAATAAAAATAAGTACAACTTGTATATATTTAGAGCTTGAATCTCATTTACGAGCACAAAAAACTTAAAAGAACTGTTGAGTGTGAAGACTCTGGTTTTATTTCCATTTAAATTTAGAGAGGGACTACAATGGCTTTCAGTAACCCTAACCCCACTTCTGCAATTTGCGCAAAAATTTTGTTTTCTGGTATTTTTTTCTCATCCTTTCCTATTTCTTTACCTCCATTAAGCCATCTCTCTCTTCTTATACTGTACGCCTTAGTAAATAAAAAGTCCAGCAACCAGTGGAGCTTATTTATCCACCTCGTACTCAATAAAGTCAGTCCATTGGTTCCAGACACAGAGGGCCGGCCCCTTCAAAGGCTCACAAAGTGAATCTGAAGGGTTGCAAGGACACCGAAGAAGGACAAAGTAGTGTTTTGGATGACTCTCTGATGTTTGATTTTCAATGAAATATTAGCTAAATCGTTCAAATTTGTTTAGATGAGAAAAGTCTCAACAACAACTCAAACATCTGAGATCTATTATCCAAACTAGGCCAAAATGTTTAACCCATTATAAAGTTGCTTCTCATAAGCCGATCATATTACAAACTCATTTTCAGTTTTGCTGAATACTGCATTCAAACAAAAAACAAACAAAAAAAGAAACTAAGAAGAATCAATTGGACTGTTTAATGTAACTGGACTTACTTGGGGTAGTTCATGCAGTAGAGTGTGTAGATGTCAAAGGCTTCACTCTGAAAAACATGACAGAACATTTACAGAGGAAGAGAAACAGGTCATCACTCCATCACTCATGGTTATGGTCTTTATAGTCTCACATCAGTAAAGTTGTCTTCAGGATGGAGAAGGTGAATAAGTGTCTGGTAAAAACCTGGTCTGAGTCACCAGAACAATTTCTTTAAAGTTTAAAATGATGCATTATTCAAAAGGTAGAATATAACAGGCTTCAGTGTTTTGTCAAAGGAGCAAATGTTATTGGATATTTAAACATCCCGACTGCAAGCTGTGTCATATAAACAGAATTTCTGTTTGATTTTACATTTTACTTCGGCCTTTGGGTTCTTCTTCTAGGTATGTTTAGGTTCAGGCTTGAATTTTTGCATCCACGTTCGAGTACAACGTGAGAAAACATTTGTTGGAACATGGGAAGCAGCAGGTTGGGTTTGAGCTAATTGGCAATACCGAGCTCCTGCTAATTAGCCGTATGTTGCTAGTTCTCTCCACAAACACCTAGTGGCTTGAATAAGATTAAACTGGTTTCAGGTCACCAGATCGTACTGGAAACACCCTAAAACTACTTGAGCTTGCAATCGGACTACAATCGTGAGGCCTGCAGCCATGTTCACACTGAACAGACTGTATGCGCTAAAACACACAAGAACAATATCACTACTGTCCAGCACACACCCAGTCAGGAAGTATTCATTAGGTGTTGATTAGCAGCACCAGTTAGAGGAGCGGCTGCCATGAATGGAGGCTACAGTCATACTAGTGCTTTACTGGGTGTTTGAGCTTCATGTTTCATATCAGTACACACACACACACATACACGCACACCCACACATACATACTACTCACCCTTTCCACGAAGCACTCAGCGATGGCTGCGGCATGAGGACTCCTCTCCAAGTCCTCCAGGAGATCGCTGAGGAGACACAGACGTTGGAGTTAATTTCCTTCGACGTGTTCGTGCCACAGTCGTGTAAACTAATGGCAGGAAGAGAAACATGATGACGCCAGAACATTGGAGCCATACGTGTTAGGTTAGCATGTGAGCCTAACACCATGTTCTTTTATGTGCAACAGACGGATGCTGACCCCGCGGTGGTGAATCGGTCCTGCTCTGACACCAGAGTAGAATAATAACAATCATTAGAAGACTCACGGACAACATTCCAGTTCATCCCAGTGGGGCTGGAGGTCAACGCTTCCACCAAAGCAGAAAAAAACTTGGTTTTATGTAGCATGAAGTGTGAGAGGAGGTCAAGTCGACTGTGTTACCAACTATGATAAATATCTTATTGAATTAACTTTATAGTTAGTTCAGCATTAGCAAACTTTTAGCATCAAAACTCCACTGACTTTGATTTTCATTGTTTTATCTGTTACAAGCACCGTGGTGACAACAATAACAGAGGATTAGTTTAAAAAGAAGTGGGGTGAAACCTGAAAATTAACATTTATCTGCATCGATTCATCAGGACCTTCATCAGGAAAAGCGAAGGTGACAACAGTCTTGTGAAATGGAGCAGCTGAACATCAGCCATGACAAACACTATCTGGAGCTAGAGGTCACATCAGGGACAACATGTTATCCAACAGGAGCTGTTAACATGAGCGAGACCGGACCCGTTGAGATCTGCTTATATTACACCCTGCATCCACATGGACGCTCCATCATGGTCTGGGTCGGGGTTTTGTCAGAACTAATCCACTTGACAGTTTACAGCACCGTGTGGTCAGGTATACAGAGTTCACACCGGGTCTTGGCTCACATAGAAACCGGGTTATATTCCTGCCACAAAACTGGTCCCCAGCCAGTGTGTTTTGCTGGAAGCTGTGGAAAACATTTAGCAAAAACGGTCTTTATTGTATTTGGTGCACAGTTTAGTCACAGTGAGAACAGTCTGAAACAGATCATGTGTTTCCACATTTGGTTTGATGTCACACTAACTGAGTCCAGGACCTGCAGACTGTTACAGCTGGCAGGCGACAAAAACTATTGTCGCTGTTCCCACAATCAATTCACGTCGTCATCCTTCCGTCTTGCCAAAGGCTGCTGCTGCAAATGCATCTCTTTCTCCATCCTCCAGCATTCATCCTTACATTTCCTGCTCAGTGACACGCCTAATGTCTCTACATCATGGCTACAATCACACAGAAAGAACAGAAGAACAATTAAATCATTGTCACATGCAGAACTGGGAATACATATTCTTTTCATTTACTCTTCGTCTTGCGCCAAAATGAATAAAGTCTTACTGTAGTTAAAGGAAACGTGTAGAAAGAAGCTTAGTTTTGGTTGAAAAAAGTCTGCACATCAGGGTATTATTAATATTTTAGTCAGTCAGGTGGAGCCAAAACCAATACATTTGGTCATTTTATTTGATTCAAACAGATTGATTTGATCATTATCTGATAAAAACAGCTTGAATGGCTCAGAGGCAGCTCTGCAGAAAGTGTCTGGTGTCATGATGTCAGTAAAAGGAACACATCCAGACATGGAACAGGTTCTGATTGGCTGACTTATGTTGAACCACACCCACCACGCTAGACAGCCAGGCTTCTGATTAGAAGTTTGACTGACATGGTTCTAGTTCCAAGACCTCCGGTCACTGGTTCTCCAGATGGACCTCAGTCTCTGAGTGCAGGTAACCTGAGGAACTTACAGAGGAACCAGCTACTTGATGGTTCCGTCAGGAGGGAACAAGCTACTAGATGGATCCATTAAAATGAGCCTACTTAACTTGCTAGTAACATATCAGTTTGACAGGGAACTGATTAACTCTTACATTGCATTCCCTCATCCTCAGCACAGCAGTCGTCCAAATCCTGCTGCTCTCATGAAGTAACTGCAGCTGAACGTGGCTCTTTTTTGACCTTTACATGAACCCTTATGAACTTTCCTTGGTGCTTAATGTGATGCGAGAGAAGAAATCATCAATGGGAAGATAGAAAATAGGGTGAAGCAGGAGCAGACAGAAAGCAGCTGCTGCAGTCGCCTCATGTTACTCTACAGGAGGAATTAAACAGAAAATAAATATTTATAAAAGCGTTTGGCTCCATATCTGAGTCATCTCACTCATCTAAACTCTCACTCAAGAACTCAAAAGGCTTCGTTTTGTTTTATTGCTTTCGTTTTCCTCACCCTGAGTCTATGAAGCATGTTCATGCAACACGTAAGCAAAGCTCCTCTCGGTCCCAGCATTCCTTTGTTCATATGTGAACAACTTTTAAAGTCATTGACAGAACTGTTCTACCAGACAGTGAACCCATTGTTTCACACCAAATGGAAAACCGAGACTTTGCACAAAGCAAGGTCGTTAATTTCAATGGACAATGTGAGGTGATCTCATGTCTGTCACACATCCAATAATAGAGAATTCAAAGGAAGCCAAAATAACCTTTACAGTGGAAAATAATGAGGTTAATTAATCTATTAAGAAATTGGCTGTTTCATGCAGATCTCAGATACTTTATTTATTCCTCGGGAGGAAATTCCTTGTCTGCACTGACTCATCCTTGAGGACCAGTGGGCGGTCCTTATGACCTTGGAAACAAACCACAGATCAGAGTCCTGCTCAAGATTAAATCAATATGTAGAATGTGGAACCTTCTGACGTAGCTGATCTATAAAGTGCTGACTATCTTGACCTCACAGAATGCCAAGTCTGTACTGTGGCATTCACAGTACAGACTTGCCTGTACTGTGAATGCCAGGCCAGTAGTGGGCAGTGTTAAAAAATAGACAATATCTGTTTGACACAGTCTGCTTGGGCACAGGAAAGGGAGTCCAAAAAAGTCCCAAACAAAAACGTTGAGTCAGATACCAACCCCGGTATCGGTCTCGGCCCTCACTGTGGTTTTCTGGACACGATCAGTAGGTTTATCTTCAAACACTCACATGGAAAGTTTGGTCTACCTTTCATTTCTCCTTCCACACATGTCCCATTTTGAAAAATAATTCTTCAAATATATTCACCCCCTGAATTTATGACCATTATACCTTCCATCAGGGATTAACACTTGTTTGATATTTAAACTCGACAGGGAAAGATTCAGATACTGGGAAGAACCTGTGCAGTGTTTCATTGACACTTTTGTGATTAAAGAGGACTAATCGGAAAATGAAGAAGCCTCCGTTCATACCCTCTGTGAGCCCAGAGAAGTGGATGTTACATTTTTATCTCCTTCATGAACGCTTTGCTTATTTTATACGTGAGAAATGAACCTTGAAAAGTAGAAATATTGAAGGTTTAAAGGTTTGACCTGGCAGATTGTGAATATTTCTTCATATATCTGGGAGACACATTGAATGCTTCCCTGCTCATGTATGTGCTGAGAAACATTTAAAGACCTTGGAGCAGCTGAAACCGGTTATTTCCCAACCGTACCGTTAAAAGATGACACGCAGACTGCTTTGAGAAGAAGAGCAATAAAACCGAGAGATGCAGGAAAACCTCTGGAATGCTCTCGAAGAAGTTCACTTTTGTTTTTTGAATCCTTTACCGATTATTGTTGCTAGACGTTACAATCACTGCAGCACACTGGAGCATTAAATATATGTTAGATTACATCAGACATCTGTAAAACAGACACTTTCAAATTAAGTGATGCATATGCATGGGTGAGTGTGAGAGGAGGAAATCTAAACATGACAAGATTTTAAAGAAGATCATAAAGGAGAGGAGAGGAGAGGAGAGGAGAGGAGAGGAGAGGAGAGGAGAGGAGAGGAGAGGAGAGGAGAGGAGAGGAGAGGAGAGGAGAGGAGAGGAGGGGAGGGGAGGAGAAGAGAAGTGAAGAGAAGAGAAGAGAAATACTTGGACAAGCAGGACCAGATAGAACCAAACAAATGGACCAGACCAGTTGGAGGTTGTAACAGATCGACTAAACATGAACCACAAAATCAAGAACCAATCAAATAAGAATAAGACAGAAAAGAGGCCATCAAGGCCCAGCAGAGTCCAACAGGACTAAACAGGTATGAAAAATTCTAATTTAAATGAGTTTATATGAAAGATTCCGTTGGGGTTCTAGTTCTAATGAATTGTTGAGCTACAGTAAAGCCATGGTCAGTGGGATTAGTCAACAGGCGTGGAATAATCCATTATGAAGAGGGTTGAGTGGAGACCACAGCCCCTGACTGCCATCCAGTTCTTCCGTTACAACTCCAGGCCGGGTCATGCCTTTTAATCTGGGCCTTTTCAGGTCTCTCAGCAGACATCCGAGAACACTTTGATGAGAAGGTTCCTCTTCCAGCTCTGTCTCAATCTCTTTCTCATCAACATATGATATGTTAGCCATTTCCTAGAGTCGTCTGAATGTCTAACAAGAATCATTTTGCTCTCAATTATCATCCATTGGAAGTGGTTCCAGGCTACGATGTGACATAAACATGGCCTAGCATCCTGGAGGAACCTGGACTTTCCATCTCTCCACATTTACGTCAGTCAATTTATCTTAAGTCTGCCATTAAAAGGATTTGGATCCAAACGAACAATATCTAGTAACAAAACCAACTCTGTCTGGAGACATAAACATTTACATGGCAGCCTGTCAAATATGAACATTAGATAGAGATTCAGTGGAGGTTCGTGTATAATGTATGCACGCAGAAAAAAATAGGCAGCATTCAGACTGAACTTCATGATATCACCATGTATGAATTAGAGAGTTTGACAAGTTATAAAGAAGAAGAATACTTTTATTATCTGCTTAGGGAAATTATTTTATATATTCATCTATACACACATATATATATATGTACAGGCCCTAACATACACAAGAGGCCTTTGGGCATGCAAATAGAGGAGAAGATAATGGTAGAGTGATGGGCAGCTCCTTTTGTGGTGCGCCCCTTGAGCAGCTTGTTCAGGGACATTGCTTTGCTTAAGGGCACATCGGCAGTGCTCAGGAGGTGAACTGGCACCTGTCCATCTAGGATTTCATACTTTCCGGTTCACGGGCGGGTTTTGAGCCGGCTACCCTCTGATCCCCGGCCCAAGAATGAGTGGACTGAGCTACTGCCACACCAGCTAAGTTGATGCAGATAAATGAACTTTCTTCACTGTCTTCATGATGTTAGCTTAGTATATGTTAGCTTCAACTCAAAGCCAGCAGCTATGGACAACGTGTGGTCAAAGAGATTTTCCAAAAGAAATGTCTTCTTTCTAATGTGCACAAATATTTTTCATGACCTGCTTGCTGCAGGTTTGGGCTCCCAAAGCCTCATGGGAACTGTAGTTATTGTAGGGTAAAATACGAATCCTTATTTTAGAGAAACGTATAATCAGAGTAGATCAGACAATAATGTTGCATATAGGAAGCTACACCACTGAACTGAATTCTGTTACAAAGCTGAAATCAATAATCATTATCACACAACACAATCCTTCATCCCCTTCTCGTCATTCACCCTCTCTCTTCTGGCGTCAGCCCTCATTTTGTGGCCGGCGAACGTCATTAGTGGGGATTGTGGTAGAGGAAAAGGGAGTTCTGGGTGTTTTTTTATTTTTTAATGCAGTGACCACAGAGAAAGGAGAGGGGAGGAGAATGGGGGAGAGGGACAATGACAGGAAGAAAGAAAGAGAGAGAGAGAAACCATGCCACAGTAAGAAATGAAGAAAATAAGAGGCCGACACATGGAGGACAGAAGGTCAGAGGGAAAACACCAGAAGAAAAGAAGCAGCTGCAAATGGTGATTAAAAACAGGACAGAATAATATCTTTACTACAGGAAAAACACAAACATGCCAATGAAGAGAAAGAAACAGCAAGACAAAATAATAACGATAATAATATAAAAGAATTCACACGAGTCACCAAACATTTTACTACTTCAATTGCGTAAATAAAATAATGATTATTTACGTTTCTTTCTTTTTTTCTTTTTTAATTAAAGTGATATTTACATTTCTGTTTTTTTATAGCACCCCCACCCCTTAGCCTTCATGCTTGAGCTTCATGACATATTTTATCCTCTCACTTCTTTTCTCAGGGGCTTATGCTGCTAAATACACAAACCCAACCCTGACCCCACCTGACCCAGTGACCCCTGGGCTCTGAACGCTCAAACTGGGCCCTCCTCTACAGGTTGGGGCCAAACCAAACAAAACTGGGCCGATGTCTGGATTTCATCCTCGCACAGCAAATGGACTCTTTAACAGAGTGATAAACAGCAGCTGACTGTGTGGCATCTGAGATATGATGTTAGACGAGGAGGAGGAGAAGGAGAAGAAGGAGAAGGAGGGTTATATTTCACACAGGTGTGAAGAGAAGGAGCATACGAAGAGATAAATAAATGTGTTTTATCAGTGCTGTACTCTCTGGAGGTATAAACATAAAAACATGACTAATAATGAGGAACATTTTACTACTTTTAGCTTTGAAAACATAATTTCTGTTTGTTCTAACGACAAACTTTCATAATGAGTCGAAGAAAATCCAGGATTATTGTGTTGATTATGAGAAACAAAAGGCACGGCATCATTTCATCACTCCCAGGGTACTGTGCTCACTCTGTGATGTCATCATGATGATATCGCTTCACTCTGATCAAGGGAAATAAAGTTCACCACTTAATTCCTTGACACTGATGCGGATCTGGATTCAGGTGTGCATAGATGTGGAAACGCTTCATGCTGGATGTTTTTCTCTTCCATGATCAAGAAAAGTTTTATCTCACAGTACTGAAGAACAGTAAAAAGCAACCCAAAATTCTCCTCAAAGCCAACTTTTCCTAGTCTTGGACCGTAACTTAAACCTTGACCTGAACTTAGATGAAGGTTTTTCCCAACGTTCCCAGACTAAAGCACTCTACAATTAAGAACAGCATTCAGACACGAGCCGTGAAGAGTCTCCAAATCCGATTAAATGAAACTTTGACAGGTTGATCCTCCCGGCAGCTGACCACCCAGCATGACGAGGCTCCCGTTCATCTCGTTTTTGCCGTCTGTATAATTCATGGCAAATATCAATCTATAAAAACATACCCGAGGCCTCAAGCCGAACGGATTCCTCAGACTCAAGGATGATTTATGTCTGTCAGCACTGTAATCTAAGTATCAGTGTCTAACAGCTTTATCTGCTACCTTTAAGACTTCGAGCTTTTGAGATTCTAATTATCAACAATGCATGAGTTTGGCTTTTGGAATAAATTGGTAATAAAGATCAGTCTTCAAACTGGACCACAGAGTTCACATTTATCAAGTGTGCCCATCAGGTTGACAGCATTTAAGTGACATTTCAATATTCACAGGGGATTATTCAGGAGTGGAAAACAGAAAATACCAGTAGAATATTATCATTTTTAACCACACACAATACAAAGGTTGTAATTTTATGCATTTTTTGCAGTGTTGGAATTAATTTCCTTCCATTTTTAATGGAGCCATTCATGTTGCAACATACACCAGAACACATCAACCAGAGCCCATAAATGGGAGTGTAGCAGCGCCAGAACCTAATTTATCAGGACAAATATGGATCATCCTTTTATTTCTCACAACAAACTGTAACATGATAATAACGGATAAAGAGAGGCTTCATCCTTATGACGCAAGAGCAAGAATGGCAGCAACTACATTTTAAGAGCAAAAGGGCTTTTCATAAAATGTTCCAGCAGATGTGAATGATTTTAATTGCCTTAAAGTATTTGGAATAGAACTGAAGTTTAGGCTGCTGCTGGATAAAACGAACAAAGCAAAGGTGCCACTTTGGGCTCGGAGTTTTTGTGACGGCATTTCTCACTATTTTTAGAAGTTTTACCAACCACACAATCAATTAATGGAGAAATAACGATGAGATTAATCCATAATAAAACCAAGTAGCGCAATAAAATCTTGCTTTTATATCAACACAAGTCACAATAATCTTACGATTTCACATTTAATATAGTAAAACAGTCACAGGAGATTTTACACTGAATTCTTCTTTAATAGTTTAAGTGTATTTTCTATGTTTTTAATGAATCCTCTGAGGTCTGAGGACCGACCGGCTCATTCTTCTGATGGTCGTGTGATTATTTTCGATGTAACAGGTTAGAAATGTGCTTTGAATGCTGCTGTAATCTGTACACAAAAAGTCCATTTGTATGTTTTTGTTGTTTTTTATATATAATAAATTAATTCAGATTTTTTTTTTGCGCTTCATGAAGCTTTGTATAAATTTGTTATCCAGTATAACTTTATTTCAGATCGTAAAACATTGAGCAAAAGCAGACACAAAAACAACATTAAAAACATTATAAAATGTCATGGTAGACATTTACTTGATTAATTATTTATGATTTTACTCAAACTTTCAACTGCTGTCAACCTCTGATCCTGGTAAACCACTTTGAAAAACCAAAACAATTCATCCACATGACAAAAATATTTTCCCAAAAATGTTAGAAATCAGAATTTAATTTTTAAATTTCTCTGGACCAAATCTTCTTCTTCTTCTTCTCTGGACCATATGATATTCTAAAAAGGTGAGCTTTGCTTTAAAAGAGCTGAGGTTGGGCAGTTATATCTAATAAAGCATCAAGTATGTGTGAATCTTAAATAGAGATATATCCTATGTACTTCCAAATCCTCTGATGACGTCATTTTTTCTTTTTGCTGCCTTGAACATTGTTCTCTGTGTTGAATCTTCACTTCTGGTTCTCGTCTGTTAAATATTTCCTGATTAGTTTAATCCATTTTGGGCCATAAATCTTTGAAAATATGTTTTGTATGAGAGGAACAAACACAGCGAGACCCCAACTGACAACACATCCAAAACGGAGGTCTGTGTGGTCTGAATAAACGACAGATTCACTCCAGTCGTCACAACTTCAAAGAGAAATTTAAAGCTTCAGACTCAGCATCAGATTTAAGGTTAGAATCAGGCTTAGGTTAAGGTTAGGGTGAGCGTCTGAGGAATGCACAATGTCATTGAGGGCTCTCACAAGGATGGCAGTGGGTACATGTTTGCATTACATCATCTGGCCTGTGACCCCTGGTTAGCATGGAGGGGCTAAAGGTCAAATGCTAAATCACAGAGAGGGAGAAATCTGAGTAAGCACGGGAAGAGAAGAAAAGACACAGAAAAAAATTACCATAAAAAGAAGTTCAGAGGCGAGGAAGACAAAATAAACCCTTGTTTTATGACATCACTGACCACCACTGTGACTCAGCTGCAGTGACAACGCAGTGCATCATGGGAAAGCAGCACTGACGATGATGTATTTTAAAGATGAAGCGCACAATGTTCAACATTATAAAAGCTGGATCTCTTTAGTCACTGTCACTACATTCAAGGATGGGATCTCAGCAGAAAGAAAATAACGTAACGTTCGACATTAAATACTCTGAAACATTCTGGGGGATACAGCAAGACGGCAAAAAGGCTTTCAGTTACCAAGCATGATGAGAACTGATGCACAGCTATACGTATGTTTTATCATATTACATACAGTGAATGTATGTCTTTAAGATATTTAAAGAAATAGTTTATAGAGATCAATCATTAACTATTTTAACCAATAATTACTTCATCAAATGCCCACAAATAATCATGACCTGACTCTCTATTGTAACACAATAAGGGAAAACACTCAAACACACACGCACACGTGCGCGCGCACACACACACATACACACATACACACACACCCAGATGGGCAGACATTACAAGCCCAGAGTAGCTACATCATCCAGCATACCTTCAACATGAGCAACATGAGAGTATGAATGTGTGTGTGTGTGTGTGTGTGTGTGTGTGCGTGTCTGTGTGTGTGTGTAGGTGTGTGTGTGTGTGTGTGTGTGTGTGTGTGTGTGTGTGTGTGTGTGTGTGTGTGTGTGTGTGTGTAGGGAAGGGGTTTCTCTTATTTTCTCTCCTTCCTTGAACAAAGAAAGAGAACGAGAGAAAAACCAGGTCAAGCATTTTAGTCAAACTTTGCATGAAGCAGAGACAAAGAGAGGGAGACTCGAGCCTCTCACATTTATTGTTCCTGTCTGGATGGTCTCGCTTCGCCGGTCTGTGTAAACGTTACCACACCGTAATGAGGCGTGGTTGTTGTTTCGCCTCTCAGCTGGCAGTAGATTTAGTGGGGGATCATTTATTTTAGCTGTCCTTCTTCACTTTGAAATTCATTTTGTCCATATTTGGGAAAAAACAAGCAATGCCACCAGAAACCACTGGGGGCAGTGTAGCAGTAATGTAAGCAAGACAAAAGTCAAGTAATAAAGCAAGACAAAACAGTGTCTAAATGTTGCCATGTATTAAATGGCCTTTGCCAAGCACATCACTGCCTCTGCCTTTAACGTCTTTTATGCACGACTTCCTGGCATCCATTTTTGCTGCTGTCAAATCTTTTCTACATTAAAAACATCACAGTGTCCTTTAAAAGAAATGTCCCTTTCATTGTGTTCACTGATATTTGTCATGTTATTCTTGAACACTGTCCCCAGTGGATTTGGATGGTACTGCACCAATGAGCCGTGTCATCTGACCATCTACTGACTTCTCTTTACATGCCATCTGAAATCTCACACTGCAGCCACCACTGTTGCATCCACTGTGGGGGGGCTGTGTTCTACCCATCCATGTTTGTCAAAAGGCCCACTGGGTCTCTATAGAGAGCATACTCCATTAAATTATGGTGTGGAGCACGTTAGGGGCGAACCCAGGATAGTTGCTTTCTTTACTTTTTTTAATGTAGCTTTCTTTAATTTTTCAGGGAATCATGATGGACCTCGATGTCTTGGTGTCTATGAGCTTCTGCAATTTGAGCTGGAACCAAATGACAATCTGGATCCACCAGATTTAAATGTTTGGCTGTTACAAATCCAGAACCCTTCCATTATGGTTGCAGGGCTCTGGGTTTGATTATGGATCAGGCTTGATTGAATTAAAGGGAACCGTTGGGACTTGGCGGATGGATGCGTACCAGTGAGTGTCGTGCCAGCTTTGTTCAGTGTAAACAAACAGGCGGTGTAGAGAAGGGTGGTCGTGACGGTGCTATATATGGACAGAGACAGGAGGCGGAGCATTGACGGGATTACTGCTTTTACAACTAAATAACATCATTAACTAAAATCAAAGAGAGCGAGAGACCGACAAAGAAAAAAAGAGCGCGGGGGGGGGGGGTCCTTACTCTCCCTCTTTTTCTGTGTCACTCCCTCATTCTCATACAGTATTTCCCATGAGAACCAGGGGCAGGAAGCCTGGATGGAATGAAAACTGTGTGAACGTGTGTGTGTGTGTGTATGTGTGTGTGTTTTGGAGCAAACACAAAGAAAGTGAAGTGTGAAAACAGGACTCTCAGCAGGACGGACCGGGACAGAGAAATAGAGAGAGAGAGTGAGTGTGTGTATATGTGTGTGTGTGTGTGTGTATGTGCGCGTGTGTGTGTGTGACATTTTACCGGCTGCCTTCCCATGGTTTCAGAGCACACCGTTCCTTAAAGCCACACTTTTCACACTGTCGTCTTCCCCAATGGCTCCAGTGAGCTTAACATCAGTGATTCTGTGAGTGTTTCATTTCTCCAGCAAGCGGTCTCAGGTCGGTGGGCGGGGCACGCCTCTGAATGACTGTCACACAACTGACTGTAACATATTTTAAATACTTTGATGATTAAATTCTATGTTTTCAGAAGACTGGGTATGTTTTGATGTGAGAAGCTGCAGGAAGGGACGGAGAGCCAGCCTTCGTCTCCGGCGCTGCAGACGTCTATAAAAACAACCATCATGCATTTCAACTGAGAGCGATATCCTGGTATGTTCGCCGGCGGCTCTATCAAACGAGCGTGACATAGAGACAGGCACTCTCTCTCCGAGTGTGTGAGGTTGGGCGTAATAGCACTCAGCATTCCTGGCATGGCCATATGAGCCCGACAGCTGCTGCACGCTTTCATTCTCAACCCACAGAGCAATGACAGGAATCAAACTGGCAGCTGTGGCAGCATCAGTGCCTTGCTTGGTTAATTTCTGCCTGTACATTGCCCACCAGACATTTTCCAGACTCAACCCCAGCATAAACCCTCAATGTGACTTTCACCAGTGGAACAAGACACACCAGAAAGAGGATCCCAGCACAATATTGGTCCAACATCTGTAGATGAGGAATTTTTGGACATTCCTTGTTCCATTAGTTATACTGTACATGAAGATGCTAATTATCCTCCCCTCATCCACATTGAAACGATGCTCCATGTGACACATTCCTGGGGCATTCTTGTGCAAACAAGAATGCACCATTGAACTAGCTGCATTCACCTCTAATCACCTGTTTTATTTCAAACAGTCTTATTTCCGGGTTGGGATTGACAAGAGTGCTGCTTTAATAAAGAGTTGATTCTTGATAAAGCATTTTTCAAATATATCTACTTCATTTCCTCAAGACGGGTTTTTCCTAGCATGATCAAAAACGAATGGTGAGGTGTTGGTTGATCTTAACGGCCAGTGGGTTTACCTGTTGAACTCATAGATGTCCTCTATGTTGCAGAACAGAGTGCTGACTTGGTCCGGTTTCAGCGGCAGAGCACCGCAGTCAATGATGCAGCCGAGATAATCCTGCAGACACACAAAGAGGCAAAAAATTAAATGTTGTAGATTCTTTGATCAGCCAAAAAAATATATACTTCATTAATTTTGTGTGAGTTGGTCTGGAATGACTTTAAATGAACAGAGAGAAAATATTCCAGGTTTATGTAAGCTGGTCGTCATTTAATCATCCATTTCCAGAACACTGTCTGCACAGTGAAGACATTTAATTCAGGGCACAGTAATTAGACTGATCCGCAGGAGATGTTTCTGCTCCGGCTGCAGGCTTTGACTGCACCTGCACGCTGGTTAATAAAGATGCCGCTATCGCTAGATGTTTTACAAGGAACTACAGGTACGCAAGTAAACATTGATATTAAGCAGACGATGAAACATCCGCAGCCTGAGCCATCGTAAACACCACCCGTCAGCCAAGAATGCAGGCCTGGAGGTCTGTTTTTGATTGAATCACATCTCTAACTGAGATAAAGAATGAGATATTATATAAATCAATGTCTCTGTCTTGCATTTATAGACTCTGTAAACAAAAACATGTTGTTTTAACGCTCCCAATTTGACGCAATCACTTTTATAGCCTCAAGCTGTGTTGGTGGCATCCTGGCAATGAGAGATCTGGATCTCACTTACATTATCAATTTATTTACATTTAAAGGGTTGTTGTGTCAGAGTTAAGTGAGGTGAACACGTGTCCATCTAGAGCTGGAAACAGGAGGAAACCGAAAACCTGACTCTATCCTGAGGCAACAAAATCTGTCTTCCACAACCTCCAGAACTCCAAGTGAGCTCAAAGTGTGGTTCCACTTGTGTTAGCCATTGTCCGTCAATAAAAAGTCCACAAAAATTCTTACACTTGGGTTTATGAATTTCTTTCTGATTAAACAAACAGGACATACAATGCTAATCACTGCACCCCAGAGGTGACTTTTGTTGGCGATGAAATAATCCAGGTTGTTTTCATGTGAAGCTGTGGACGGAGATCAAACTGTTATCCATCGTTTCATTTCAACAAAGCACAATTTCTCAAAACAGTCTCTCAGACGTTTTTTAATCTCAAGTCCAAAGACAAAACACAGAGAGAAAGAAACCAGGAAAGATAAAAGGGGACCAGAGGGATGTCCTCCGCCAAGACTCAACAGTTTCCTCCTAACTAAATGAAACCCAAATCTAAAGTCCAATTATTAGCCTAACCCAATGAAGCCATCCACATCATAACTCAGCAGATCCGTTCTGGGTCTGTAGCTGAAATATCGGCCAAGCCGACAGATGTTTTCCTCCACATCTGTTCTTCATGTTGTTTGGCTGATATTTCAGTTCCACAATGAGAAGTAAAACGAGGATGTGAATGAAAATCCAGGTATATTGGAAATGACATGAAATGTACGAGAATGAAAACTCGACACTTCTAATAACAATGGAACCACTCCAAGACCTGATTGGTTCCCTCTTTGGCGCCAGCCTCGCCTTCCCACGTTCTTTCCTGGTAAAGCCTCAAATAGTTGATAAAAGATTAACAATAAAACATGTAAAAGCTTTATCACACAACATCTCTCCCCCACCAGAACATCAAATCTCTACAATTCTGAAGGTGCAAACAGGAAAACACCTGAGCTGTCACACACAGTAAGTCAAACAGGAAACAACAAAGAAAAACAGGATGTGTGAAGAACTTTTAGTCTGAGGTTTGACTGACAGATCGCTGCAGATCAGTGGATGCAAACAACCTTTTATGATGAAACTTTGAAATGAAACACCATCAAGATGCTTTTTAAGCTTCATTAAACAGCTGTAAAACAAGACGAGAGGATTTGAGGCGACACGATCATCTGTGAAAAGGCAGTGATTGAAACTCTCACAAGCTTAACTCCATCAGCCAACCCTGTCAGAGGCCACATGAGGTAATTTCCTGTGGTAACCAGTAATTAGATTACACTAGAGCGGAGTCAGGGGTGAGACACACAGGGCGAGAGAGACTGAGCAGAGACAGAGAGGACTTTCACCTCATCAGAAGATTTTATTAGTAACACACCAGCAAACACTGGCTGGCGGTCTAATCTCGATTATATCCTGGTCACTGGAAGAAAGACATGAAGCCCAGATTCTTAGTGATTTAGATTTGATCCACAATTTCACGATGCCATGTGATTCCTGATAGTTCTGCCAATATTATGAGAAAGAAATGCAATTTAATTGTCGCTGCAAGCTGTGGATTCCTGATGTTCTCAATGCAAGTGATTTAAAATGCAAGTGACTTAAAATGCATAAGAAGAGTCGCACATCCAGGAAATCGTATCAGAACCTAGAGGTTGTGAGTGAGCTGAGGTGTGATGACCTTAATAGGCACAGACAGAACACCTATGTGGACATCAGATAAACTGAACTTCTAAACTACCTACAACTCCTGAACAATCCAGAGCCTCTTGTGTTAAAAACAATTCTTCTCCTCCGTCAGCCTTTTTTTCTGTTTTTTCCCTAAATTGGACACAAATACAAGACCTCTGTGTGTGTGTGTGTGTGTGTGTGTGTGTGTGTGTGTGTGTGTGTGTGTGTGTGTGTGTGTGTGTGTGTGTGTGTGTGTGTGTACGCACACATAATGAGGCATATAATGACAGGTCTCGGCTGCATTCATCACCTTTTAAAGGCAACGGGAAGCGCACAAACACTGAGGGCACGATGGAGTGAGAGAGGGTAAGAGAGCGAAGAAAGAGAGGGAGATGAGTGAAAAATGAGAGTTGAACAGGGAAGGAGAAGACAGGAGGAATGAGGAAGAGAGTGATGTTACGCTCCGCTCAGGAAAGGTTTGGCTAAAACAAACACCAGCAAAGACAGAAACACGGATAAGAAAGAAAGTTGACTCTTCTTGTTCTCCTTTTCTTCTCGTCCTTTCTCTACATCATATCCATTTCTGTTTTTCCTCCCTTGCTCCTCCATCTCTCTCTCTCTCTCTCTCTCACTCTCTCTCCTGCTCCCCCCTCAGTTTCCTGTCCCACTTGGCTGCAGGTCAACAGCAAGATCCAAACGTCTCATGTTCGCTGAGTTTTCTGGGTTCAAAAACGACATCGCTTGCTCCAAATCACATGAAATTGTTCCACTTATTTCTAATTTGGTTTCATTATTTCACGAATTTCCCCAAATGCTCCTGAAATGGGTTGGAAGAAAAAGAAACTTTGGTTGTCAAAAAAGAATAAAAATCCAGTTGGAGTGATCGTATTTTTTAGAAACTGTAGATATGCGAGTGTGTCAGTGACAGAGGAGCTGTTTTCACTCTCCTCTTTAAAACACTCACACACACACACACACACACACACACACACACACACACACACACACACACACACACACACACACACACACACACACACACACACACACACACAAACACACACACACACAGGCCTATTATGGTATTTGGTTCACGTTCCCACTGAGCGTGACATCATGTAGCCTCAATCAAAACCAGACTTCAGCAAAACCTCAAATACATAGAGCAGCAGGAACGAAGGCTTACATTACAGGACAAAACACTCATCAGATCCTTTCCATCAGGAGCAGGAATGTTTGGAGCTGACCCTGTCATTCCTCACAATGAACCTGTGTCAATTCTGTTGATAAAAACTATGAGGAAAAACGACCTCTCTCCAAGACTAAGGCGAGACGACAATGAGACGACACGGATGTCATTAAACCTGGATGTTTTTCTTCAGGTTAAAAGAGACTTGAAATCACAGGATTGGGAAGAATAATCCAGGCAGTAATCAGCCCCAGTGACAACTGCACTCGTTGTGGGATTGCGCAGATGACCTTTGAGCGTCAGGAGGGATTAACCCACGAAGAAGAAAGATGTGGTGATGAGAGACGGAGCTGGAGGTCGGTCCTGCGTCGAAGGTCAGAGAGGGGAAACTGACAGACAGCTGATAAAGCTGATGACAGTTAGCCAAGCCGTGAGTGTGCGTGTCGTGGCTGAGGATGAAAGCGGCAGTAAATTCTCTGTTTTAGTTCAAAAGGATGTTTCACACTCCAGTCAGACAGATGGACGCAAACACACAGAGTTTGGCCGACGCCTGCTGCACCTGGACCAATGACGGATGAAAGATGGACTATAAAAGCACTAGTCAGCAAATACTCCTAAAAAAAGCATTTTCCATTCAAAAAAACAGAACATATTATACTGAAAGACTTCAAAGGTATCTCCAAAAGTAACTGAAACATTCTTCAAGTCAAACACTGGCACCACTAAAGTTCCTGTTCATGTGAATGAACATTTAATCCCAGATTACAGGAAAACAGGCCTCATTCTACACTTTAATCCCACATTCACCCTGACCTCACCCAAATTTCACGACAGTTTCACCCTGTTTCACGTTTCCTGGTTTGAATTCAGTTGGTCGTGATGTTCAACCCAGATAATCTAATATTGATATTTGGTAGTTTAAGTCAGTGCTTTCTGAACAAGATCACAATAACCAATGTGTGCAACATCCTTGACAGAAATGGACCCACAAAATGAACGAGGAGTACAAGGACACGCTCTTCCTGTTCTGAATTATTTATCGTTGCTGCATAGAAAAATAAAGCATGGGCTTTTTTACTTAGCTTTCACAACTAGAACATTCTGTGGAGTACAGCCACTGCGCACAGCTTGAAACCGTGTTGTATCTTTGCTGCTGGGAGATCAAGCTGTTATTGGCCATTAACAAGTCAATCACTCGTGATGGAAACCATTCTTTTCCCTTTTCTCGGCTGCTTTAGGGCCCACTCCTCTGCAGGAGGAGGTGGGTGTGGGGAATGAGGACACTTCCTAAAGCTTTGGCCCACATGTCTGAAATTTAAAGAGATCTACTTGATAATATGGTGAATGCATAAGTGACCATTTGCATATTCCAGCATGAAAGAGGGCCGATTGGTTATTCTTCAAACACGACTGTTAAAGCTAAGCCAATGATGAACACATGTTTTTTAGTTTAACTTGTGATTAAAAGTCTCAGGCCAAAATCACCTTGGCCAAACAGAAAGTCAGATCCTGGCGCCATGTATGCATTCAGGCCTTACAGATATTCTTCTATGTTTTTATACTGATATTACAGTAGAACACAGTCGCATGCGTGTGCGTGTGTGTGTGTGTGTGTGTGTGTGTGTGTGTGTGTGTAGACCAGCTGCAGGTGAACTGGCCCAGAGGCATTCACACCTGGCCAATAAATCTTGACTACAGCTAGCCCCTCCCACCACACAGCTGTGTGCAGTGATGCAGCCTTGCCTTCGTCTTTGTTTTTATTAGAAACCGCAGCAGCATCGTGATTGGCTGCCGGGTATATTTAACGGGGCAAGCACCTCAGAATATTATACCATAGTTTGGTTACCTTGGAAACCAATTTGTCACCAGCTGATGTGCGCTAGACCTTATGGTGAAGCTATTCTGTGTAATCTTGGAACTGGTAAAAATCCTTTAGAAAGCATCTGGATCCAGATGATGATCCGATCACCAACACAATCCAATAACTGGTTGGGTCAGACCATTCCTCTCCAACATTTTGTTTCAAAATTTATGAGTAGTCCCGCCAGCAGACAATCAAACCAACGCCAGTAAATTTCAACATCTCCTGGAGAAGATTTTAAATTAATAAAGAGTTTGACTCCACTTTTGAATTTATTCACACACAAACACTCAAAAAAGTGGATTCGCCTCTTGAGATGCTTTCACTTTGCTGCTGGCGTTTTGAAGACATAAGCAACCACCAGACTGGTTCTTACCTCCACAATGCTCTTCAGATCTCTGACGTAGGCTTGCTCGGTCTCTACGATTTCCAACACAACTCGTTCCAAGCGGGAAAGCTGTCTGGGTTTGGCCGGAGCTGCTGCCTCTGGATTGGCTGAATGCCCATTAGTGGCATTGCTTCCACCAGTCACCTTGGTCAGACAGACCCCACTTCCTGTTCCTCCTCCACTACCAGGAACTCCACAGGCATGTGGCGTGACCAGGGGTGTGAGGTCCAAGCTGATGTCCGAGCCATTTCTCTTCGGCGTGGATGATGATGACGATGAGGAAGAGGCATTGTAGGTCGGCACAGTGCCATACGGTAGAGAGGAAGAAGAGGAGGAGGAGGAAGAAGAGGAATGGGAAGTATCCTGAAGGGAGACAGAGGAGGCAGAAGAGGAGAGGGAGAGGGAGGCGGGACGCTCGCTGTCTGAGCAGACTGTGTTGACGGAGGTACAGGAGGAGGACGAGGCTCCTCGGTCCACTGACGACATCATCCTACCCACAATCCCACTCAGGGACGAGACTGAGGAGGGACGCTTGGCAGCTGCAAAGACAAAAGATGAAGTTAGTACATCAGCTGATGTTACGTAAAAAACGACAGAACCTCAATAAAAATATCTACTTCAAACTCAGGCTTTCCCGAGAAGGGTTCATCAATCCTACAACTCCGCTATGATATGCCCGTAGGCATTTATAGTAGATCAAAGAAGTCACATGACACATGTTCAGTTTACCAAAGCTCTTATTAAATGAGCGTAAGAGACTGTAATCATGTGTATGGTAAGATGCATAAGTATGGTAAGAGATGTTAAAATATGTGTTGGCGTGTCAACAGAAGTGGCCCAAGAGCGGACCCTTGGGGAATGCCACATTAAATCTTTTCTTTGCTCAGATTCTAATTCATCAACTGACAACTTAATTACAAATTACCGCAATCCCAGTTCTAAAAGAGCAATTTCAAACCATTGAGCACAGTAGGAAAAAAATCTTGTCCACTTTTCCAGTCTGTCCATCATGAATAGAGAAGCTGAGAGTTAGTCCAATACAGAGCCAGTGTAACAGAACCATGAGGGCACCCAAGAGAGAACATATCCCCTCCAAGGTTTAACAGCCCACTTTAATTCAGTCAAGCCTTACCCATAAATCAAACCCAAAGCCCTATCTTATAATATTAAAGAAAGTGAAGAAAAGAATTCTGGACCTGACTTTATATTCAGATCCAAACCAAATTTAAAGTCGTCTACTCAAAACCCTGAGCCATTCTGCCACCGATTTGCACGCAAATCTGTTTTGCCACAATCTTGCTGAAAATCCAAAAAATAACCTCTTTGGTGCAGCAGTGAAGACAGATTTAAGTGTTACCTTGTTTGCTGCTCTGTTGTTCATCAGACTGAACTCAGCTGGATGGATTACAAACATCTGGGAATGTGTGTTTGTGTTGCCATCAAGACACCTGCACTCTTAAACCGTTCCCCAAAACCTGCCAGTCAACAAGATGGCTAACACAAACTGCACGTCAAAAACACAAAACAGCACAATCTATCTGCCCACCTGCCAATCATATCATCCTCTAGGCTGCTTCAGCTCTTCACAAACAGGAAGCATCAAGTGAGAAGACATGCTTCCGGTCTCTGGGGTGATTTTCTGAACAGTGAAACAAACCTGCAGCTTTCTTCCTCAGAGCGAACAGGAAGCAGAGCATCGGATCATGACTGACAGTTCCTCATGTTGCATCATGCATGTGAGATGAGCGATGCATCCTAAAGCATGATATTTGCATTGGTTTTTATCTTCTTCCAACCAGTCACATTCTATACATCAGCCCTGAAACCTTCACTTCACCTGTTTGTGTGTTTTAAATGTTTTCATATAATTCTTCTTCTTTTCCTTTCGGCTTTTCCCTTCAGGGGTCGCCACAGAGAATCAATTGCCTCCATCTAACCCTGTCCTTTGCATCCTCTTCTCTCACACCAACTACCTTCATGTCCTCTTTCACTACATCCATAAACCTCCTCTTTGGTCTTCCTCTAGGCCTCCTGCCTGGCAGTTCAAAACTCACCATCCTTCTACCAATATATTCACTATCTCTCCTCTGGACATGTCCAAACCATCTCAGTCTGGCCTCTCTGACTTTATCTCCAAAACCTCTAACATGTGCTGTCCCTCTGATGTACTCATTCCTGATCCTATCCTTCCTGGTCACTCCCAAAGAGAACCTCAGCATCTTCATCTCTGCTACCTCCAGCTCTGCCTCCTGTCTTTTCCTCAGTGACACTGTCTCTAGACCGAACAACATCGCTGGTCTCACCACAGTTTTGTACACCTTTCCTTTCATTTTAGCTGAAACGTATGCGTCTAATTCTCCCTCTTTATAGAACAGTCATTTAAGAAATGAGCCAAGCATCAACCTGAACATCAATTCAGATTGAATGATAGCTGTTAGCGTTGGGCTTTGCAAAAGTAGTTGCTGTAAAACAGTTGTATGGAAAGAAATTGAAAGAAGTGCTGCACATTTAGACAGAGGCTATCATTCAATATATGCTATTATCAAATGTAAGAGCTTAGTTCAGACATCAGCTGGGTGAAGTGAGCCATTAATGGGGTGACATCACTACAGTTACTTTTCCCATCATGATATAAATTGATAAATAACAGGTCTTTCCATCTAATGACCTGAAATTTGATGCCAAGTAACCCAAGTCTTAAACGATGAAAGACATTTTTAGTCATCGTCAAACCAATTAAATCATGGTGGGTGGGATTGAAGCAGGCAGTTAAACCAAATAAACCTCAATGCCTATGATTAAACGTTGGCTGAACTCAGGTATACTTAAACCAATACCACAATACAAGACAGAGAAGGCATAATTAAGATGAAGACTTTGTGGTGTCAGAGGCAGTGATGACATCAAGTCTTCATGATGAAAACTGTGACAGTTTTCTCCTCCCATTCATCTCCTCTCATAAAACACTCAGACTCCAAATGAAAACATATCTTTTCCCTTCATTCATGAGAAGCCGTAATCAAATCACTTCCAGTTTCAACCCAGACAACAACACACCTGTCCTGACTGAAAGCTGGAGAACAATTTAAAGTTCATTAGTGTTTGAATTCCAGACATCCTGGCAGGAGGAATTTCCAAGCGGGGTGTTAAATGAGAGCATTTTCCTATACGCTCCCTCATTTTGTTCCTCTTAGCCGACACTTCGCCTTCGTAAGAGCGCTGATTGTTAAAGGAATCTTTTTAACAGCTGCCAACAGCCATAAAACCTCTGCATGCATCCACGGGGTGACGCCAACTCATGCATGTGATTCAGAGAGTTGTTGCTCTTTTTCCACATGAAGAGGTGATGTTTGACTTGGAAAACCACCGACATACTTTGTAAAAAAAAGGATTTCATCCCGCACACCTCAGCTGTTAAAAGTTCTCATCACTAATCATTGTTAAATCATTGTTTCATTGTGAAATTAGACAAGGTGTCTGCATTGGCAACGAACTCTCTTGGGGTACCGTTGACAGCTGCAGCTATTGTTAGCCACGCAGAAGACATATGTAGTATAAAAGTTGAAAATTTTTTGCCCATTTGTCCAACTTACACATAAAATCCTGGACAATCCTTTATCCATAGACACAGACTTCCAACAGCCAACCCCCAACAGAGGATTTGATTTGTCCATAAGAGGGAAGTAAGTAGTCGAAGAGGATGTGGCTGGAATACTGCAGCTAGTAAATAAAAAGCAGCAGATTTTATTTACCTAATTTAACACAACATATCAAACGCACTTTGATACACACTTACAAACTTTGCTCCAAGTCTATATGAAACAAGAAACAACACACCACCATCAGCACATTTGTCTCTGCCACTTCCTATCTCCCTCCATCATCTGTAATCAATGAGTTTCAGTTTAAAGATGTGTTGAAGGCAGCAGAAACTCAGATGAGCACTAAACTGATTTCCTGATCCCTGTTGACGTCACTCATACTCCCTCACGCGCTTCCTTCTCTCTCTGTTATCAGGTCTGACACTGCTTCAAGACCAAAACCAGCATGACTTCATTCTCATGCTATAAACAGGACCAAGAGCTGACCTCATTGCTTCATCATTGTATCGGCTGAGAGAGAAATGGTGTGCTCGTAAATGACAGCAGAGAAAGAGAAGAAAAAAGTACCATCAGCATTGTCAATTTTAAAGGCTCATTTAGGTTCTATTTAGGAAAAAAATTAATTTTAGTTCCAAATGATGCATTTGTCCTCACAGGAGGTAGGCAACATACATACATGTTACAGAGCTTTAAGAATAAATGAGTATGTTTCATCATGGAGCAAGGAAGGAAGATGGGCATGTGCCAAAAAATGAGCTGCTACTTTTTGGAGTGGATTTGGATAAAAAAAAAATATATTTTCAATTCATTTCTTCAGTGAAGAATATTTGACTCTGCTAATCCCAAATTCAGAAGGCCTCAGATTGTTTCCTGAGGAATTCAGGATGTTCTTTCGTTGTCCAGAAACACATGGCGAGTCTTCAAACACAACACCACCTTCTAATTTTCATGTTCCAGTGTTGTGAAGTGTGTCAGGAACATGATCTACACATCAGGGGACTTGCTCAATTACGTTACATAACAGTGTGTGTGGGAGGGATAATAGCTGACATCCACCTTTAAAATAAAACCCTCTGGGAGTTGAGGTCACTTAAACTTGTGGTCAGTTAAAATGAAAACAAGTATAAAATTAAATGTCTTTTTTTTTCCATGGGAAATAGGGAAAAATAGGTAAATCATTAATTTTCTTGAAGATGAGACAATCAGTAATCATCCTGTCTTCAACTGCTTATCTGAATCTGGTTCATGGGTTCAAGCTGGAGTCTACTACCTGACTGTGAGCGGAGGTGGGGTACTCCCTAGCTAAGTCGCCAGTTTATTTTAGATTTATAATTGTATATGATGCTCAAATAATTCAATGATCATATTGAGCTCTTTAAAGAACATCCAACTGACACTGTATGTCGTTTTTTTGTGAAAAACGTTTCCTAAAGCGATTGAGTTCCAGAGGCGTGTTTAGGGTGGAATTCCCCTTTAAATACATGCTGTGAAACTACACGGTGGAGAGGATTCCATCGTGTGATTACAGTGATAAGAGAGCCCTCCGCGTTGTCATTATGTGTTCAACGGTGATGTAACGCGTCTGCGCTTCAACACAAACTTACGTTTCTCTGAAATGAACAAATTAGGACCTGTTTGAGCTGCTTTACGACAAACACTGCAGTGCTTACAGAGGAAACATGCGGAGATGAACAGGTAGAATATAGTTTGTTAATTTTTTTGTTTCTAAAAAGTTTTAGATGGCAGGATGGACATGACGGCCACTGTTTTTTCCCATCGTTTTTATGTTGGGGGAAAATAAAATGAATAATTCTGAGATACAGAGACTCAACACAATTCATGGAAAAGTCCTGCATCATCATCTCTACTAAAGGAAGCTGTTTATTTAAGGAGCTCACTGATATTTAAGATTTTTGCAGATGTGAAGAGGAGGGCCAGCTACTTCTGCCAAGTTAAAGGATGAGTCTGGTGGGACTTGAACCCACAACCTTTGAATTGCTTGCCTCATTGCTCTCTTCTAGAAGTCCAACATGCTATCCATTACGCCACAGAGCCACATGCTTGGTATTCTCCCCACATTAAAATCAGTGTCCCGTTGCATCCATATAACAGCTGGGGTTGATAACCACCAGCATCAGCCCCAAAAATCCCAGTTTGGTTTCATGGCTGCAGAGAGCAGCATCCCAAACCTTTTGGGTCTTATGGAGATAGTTCTGTGCTACTGGAACCACATTTAATCTGATTTCTTTTGTGATTTCACTGTTGCAAATGGCTGAATATTAATTGAGACCGCTGTATCTTGTTAATTTTCTCTAGTTTGTCTTTTCAGGTGCTGTAACGTCCAACATCACTTGATAAAATATCACAAACCATCTTAATCTACTTAATCTTCCTACGTAACAAATCCCATTTTGTGGATGGGATTAGTTACGTAGGAAGGCAACCCCACCTCTGAACATTTCTAATAAAGAATAATTCTGTTACACAGATCTAAAGTTGGAATATGCCCCACAGCAACTTCGTCCTCCATTTGAGCTTAAACCTCAAACCTTAAACATTTTGGAAGAAATCCATTTCAAACCACAGTGGCTCTAAAGATAAACGAGGACTGACAGAGAAACAATGACAGCAATGAAATGCAATGAAAACACCAAATGTTTAAATAGTTTCAATGTAAGTTTGCCATAAATCACAGACTGGAGATCAAAATAAAATCTCTGAACAGCTTTGAGTGTTTGGAGCGACAACCTCAAGCTTCAGAGTTATGCATTAGCAGCTACATTTAGCAATAAGAAGCGAAACTTTCACAAAGAGCAATCTGCTAAAACAAGCTGCGGGTTGTTGATAAGCTGATTTATGTGCTGTAACTTGATAAAACTTGCTAACATTGCTCTGAATTTTCCTCAGGATTAATAAAGTGTATATCTATTTCAGATTAGCAAGATAGTATTTCCTAACATGTTGATATTTTGGCACATTTTCAGTTAAATAACTCAAATTAACATGCAACTCAAATTATCATCTTTGGCTAGCATGCTAAGATTTGCTAACGTGATATTTTACACTTAAACCATTAATAGACAAGAACAGACAAGTACATCTAAATCTATCGGGAATGTTGGACTTTTCCCTTTAGCGTAACAGGATCAAATGTTAAAAAAGTGAAAGCTTTCAGGCTGCAGTGGAGACAAAGGGTTGTGTTGACAAAGACAGAGACAGGAAGTCTTGTATCATCATTTACAGGACAGGCGACCGATGTTACGATGCGCCCATGTCACCTTTGACCCCTTCACAATACAGTGCCAAACACAAACATCCAGTGCCACGGTGTTTACATTCATTCTTCCAACAGGCTTGAACTCTCTGACCCCATCTGCTAACTTCGAATGTAAGCAGATCATTTAACAGATTTCACATCAAGTTCCTTAAAAAAAAAAAAATTACAAAGTGAAACCCGTGATATTCTATATTTTTTGTCATTGTGGACAATTTCTTTTTTTAATGATCCTCCAGTAAGAAGAACATTTAATTCACACGTAGGACTAATTCAGTGTCATCAGTTCAAGTATTCTGCCGGCATTAAGATATAGGCTATCGCACACCTGACCTCACCACTGGAAACATATTTATTTCCTGTCAAATTAAACTCATATGCAGCAGACGACATGTGGATAATTCCTGTGTGAAATATAAGAAATTAAATATACCATATGTGTTTTTCCTCTGGAATTTCTGCTGAAACCTTTCCTACATTTTTTTCTGCCACCACTAAATAAAAATCTAAACATCTGTGGTCTGTTTTCAAGAATGCAGACCTCGAAGGGGGGAAAGCGGGGGGCTGGGGGATACAGTTGTTGAATCAAAGTTCAGCTTTGTTTCATAGAAGACTAGGCGTCACTGAGAGCACAAGCCCCCACCAAAGCAAGCTCAGTTTCCCCATTAGGTCATTGCACTAAACCCAACAGTCTCCTGATAGTTCTGGTCGTGCATTTTGCGCAGTGCTTAATTTATGTGAAGCATTACTGGATAAATCCTCTTTACGGTGTGTTCATACTGAAAAACAAGGAAGCTCAGTACTGCACAATTGCATGAAACTTAATGCCAAGCCAGCAAATGTTATGGCTGATCAACAGGATCAACAGGATGTTTGGTTTTCTGACATACTGTATCTGTGACATCCACCAAAAACACAAGGCATTATTTGATCATGGCGGAAAGAGACTGTTGGTTTTGTTTTTTGCTGGTTTGTCGCTATTATTTTCAGGAATGAAGGGAGAGACACAAAGTCAAAGTCATGCTTCAGCATGAAAAACTCAACAGATTATCCTCTGACTCACTCAGATCAACAGGCTCACATTTCCTTTCCTCGGTGACATCAACGTTTCACTGACCTGTAATGATGTCACAAATGGCCTGAGACAGTTTTCATCCTCTCTGTGCCACCTCCTTTGGGATTTCAATGACTCTTCATGTTTTAATGACGTCAGAAGACACTCCTCAATAGAGGTGAAAAATCTTCAGACCCTTAACAGAATCCAGTTACTTCATATTCAACTTTCAAAGATTTAAGATGTGGAGCTGCTGGGTTGTTTTGTTTAGTTGTTTTTTTTTGTTTTTTTTTTCATTTTGGCAGTGAAACAGGATGTGGTCGTGACCTATTTGGGGATCTAAGGATATGTGGGGGTACATTAATAAGCTTCTGATTTATTTTATTATAATGATATAATTCACTTACATCTTCTCGTTGAGGAAGCTTGTGTCTCTTTGGGGATCTGTGGTCATGTCTATTTTGAGAAATGGATGCCAATAATGTTAAGAGTCTATAGTTTGAATCAAATGGGCTGAAACCACTCTTCCCAGTTCCTGGAATGTTTCTTTCTGGCTGTTTTTGGTTTTTGTGACTGGTTTTGCTGTGTTTTCAGTCTAAACTCTGAGGCCGGCTTGTCGCCTGTTACTTATTATGTTCTATATGTTTGTCATTATGGTAATAGCAGCAGGGAGGCATCAGAAAGCATCCAATCACAGATGAGAACACAACTGGAGTTAAAAATAACGGAATTCTCTCTTCACTTCAGCTTCTCCTCTGTCCTCTTCGCCTCCTCACACGAGAAGCGTCCTCCTCCCTCCTCTCCACCTCTATCTCTTCCTCTCTGGTCCTAATCTATCCTTCGTCTTACCATCTTATCTTGGGCGTTCTCTCTATTTTCTGCTTCACTCTTTTCTATAGTTATAATCAACAGATCTGCTGTGGCATTTTATTGTGCGTGCATGTGTACAGAAACACCGTTCAGTGCTACACTTTATCACCACAAACCGTACAACTTCCTGCACACAGAAAATATTGGTGTGTGTGTGTGTGTGTGTGTGTGTGTGTGTGTGTGTGTGTGTGTGTGTGTGTGTGTGTGTGTGTGTGTGTGTGTGTGTGTGTGTGCAACTGCTGACATACCAATTCTGCATGAATGCAAGGACCAGAGATGTGTGTGTGTTTTTTCTAAACAACTGCTGCCTCTACCGTTTTAACACATTTCACTATGGAGTTCAGCCACCCCCCCAGCGCTGAGACGAAAAGTCTAACTGATTTTCACCTGATCAATGTTCAAAATGTTTTAGAACTGCTCCATATCAGCGCTGCTTTTAACACAAGCGCCATAATAATCTGGAAGAGTGAGTGCCGATTTAGTTTACGTAAATTACACTTAGAAACTAGGGACTACTTTGTGTTGATTGGTGATTTTATCCGCGCAAAGATTAAAGGGTGTTCCCCTTGGGTCCACTCTCGGGCCCCTTCTCTTCTTACTAATTCTTACAATATGGATTTTTTTCATCTCTTCCCATAGGTATCCAGATGATAGACAACTATATATTATAGTGTTGTCACTTTTACTGAATAGGTGTGTTGATAAACTCATTGAAAGATTTCTACAACCTTACAACAAATAATTTAAAGAGAAAATGATCCACCTTTTACCACCTTAAAAATATGGCAATAATTAATTTGAACAAACTACAAGTACCTGAGATCTCATTTAAATCACATCTAAAATTGGATTGACTTGTGCAGCTTTCTCACTGATTTATGGTTATGTTATTTTAATTCCTGGTGTTATTGTTGCAATTAAATGTATTCTAATGTCATTTCTTTTACCAGTCTCTGTTCTATAAGAAAAGCTGTTAAAAACACTTTTATGTTTGAATGGTGCTCAGTGTGTGTGTGTGTGTGTGTGTGTGTGTGTGTGTGTGTGTGTGTGTGTGTGTGTTTGTGTAAACATCTGTTGCCTCTACTATGATTGCAGTGTGTTCTGGTATGTTTCTCTGTGTGTGAAGGCTAACTATGGACGCCAATATAACAACCCAGCAACTAAACAGCATGTGGGATCCCTGCATTCTGTGTATAATTACACATCATTACTGAGTCTGTGTGTGTGTGTGTGTGTGTGTGTGTGCGTGCGTGCGTGCGTGCGTGCGTGCGTGCGTGCGTGTGTGTGTGTGTCCATTTGGCTTCGCTCCCTGCTTTGTGACAGGAAGTCACAGCTCAGAGAGGAAATTGATCCAAGACTCAAAACACTGAAATAAATCTGGTTAAAATGACTTTCAGTGGAGAAATAAAGAAAAAAACAAGTCACTCCCTGGAAGCAGCAGGAACAAATATGCTTTATATGAAATCTAATGTCCTCATTTTATAGTCTGATTAAATGTTTGTACAGTTTGGGTTTTTAGGAGGCGTCTGACTCAGTAAAGATGGGACTCAAACCTACCAGACGCTGTTCACACCTGCTACCCAATCATTCACACCTAGAATGATAATACATCTTCACATCATTGGAGGTTATAAACAGGATCACGCTTTCCATCTTTTTATGTAATTAATGTTATTTCATCACAAACATCTCACAGACATCAGCATTATTCTAGGGGTTACTGCGGACATGGCTGTAATAATAGTTGTATAATATTTCAGTTTACTGTATTTTTTAAATGTTTTTAATGTTTAACTTTCATTAACTTTCTTTTTAAGGGTCTGAGCACAGATGTTACTTGGGTTAAAAGTCTCTTAACAGGCTGGTGCAACGCTGATGACAAACTTGTTCTCTCTAAAACGAAATGTGACACATTTAACACCAAAATCACAAGAGTTAGAATTTCCTGCATCTGTTTATGAAGTTTCTCCTGACCTCAACTCTCCACAGTGTGCATTTTTTAAAGGAGTCGGGGGACACAGTCATTTCTTAAATTGGTGTTCACAAACATCTGCTGCTTACCTTGGCAGGTAAGAGAGTCCAAACACATCATTTACACTGCAGTGAACCACAGTAAAGAATAATCACCTGATCGTAATTGCAATTATTTTGCATAAACGTTAGAATTACCTTAATTCCTGTTTATGAAAACAGGCAGATAAAACAGAAATGTCATATTTCATCACTATTTCCACATTGTTCTCCATGGTCTACTGCTTGATCGGCGCTCGTTAATGACATCATCTGGTTGCACTTATTCTGCTGCGAGTGGAGAATTAAATTAGACTTTTGCACGAGCCGCTTAGCCTTTCGATGAGCATCTATTAGCGTGAACATCATGGATCATTTAGTGGTGAAGGCAAACACCACAGAGCCGGCTGTGGGAGCACGTTGGTGCTCATCCAAATGAGGAAGGAGAGCTGGATAATTTGGAGGGGATTTAACGAATATGCAGCAATAAGGTATCACAAACATCAAATAATTAATCTGGATTATTTGTATGACAGTTAATGGTTTAGTAAAACCCAATAATTGTGGCGGTCGAGTTTGAAAAGCAATCCTGAATCATGAGTCTGTGTGTGCGTGTGTGTGTGTGTGTGTGTATGTGTGTGTGTGTGTGTGTGTGTGTGTGTGTGTGTGTGTGAGTCAATCCAAACTTTAACAGCATCTTTGCCGCCACGTGCCGAACCCGAAGCGAGTCATAAAAATCAGTTGTTTCTGTGTAAATCTACTAAGAATAAAAAACAAACAAATAAACAAACATTCAGATGCAACAGAAAACAAAACAATTTACAGATCGGTACAGAAAAATTAATAATAAAGGGATAGTTCCCCACACCGCGATGCGCTGGCGATACATCCAGGGTGTCCCCCGCCTCTTGTCCATGGCTACCTGGGATAGGCTCCAGAGTTACCCGCAATGTGGAAAAGTGGGTGTAGATGAGACGCATACAGTCGTTTCGTGTACAAAAAAAATAGATGGATAGTTCCCAAAGGACACTACAGCTGATTTTTAGAATTTAAAGATCATCTAGCTTTCTATCCGGCTGCTGATTGGTTCAAAAAATGTGCATGCTCCACTCTCTGAACAGTCCTAAAACCAGGAAAACACAGGAGTCTCTTTTCAAAGGCGGAGACTCCAAGCTCTGCCTCTTACCTGTGTTGCTCGGCGATCTCTTGCTGCCGCGCCGTGACCCCTCAGGCATGGTGCGATGATGTCACAGGAAGTAGAAACCTGCAGAAAAAGACCGATGAGAGGACTCTGGTTAGTTTCTCCATCACCATATGTTTTTTTCTTGGGGTTTTTTTCTGTGAGTCACAACATAAAAGCTCAACGGTGACACAAAGAGACTAAACACAGCGAGAGGCAGGAGGCCGAAACCTTCACACGGCTTTGTTTGACAGCAGAGAAGGAGAGGAGGGCCGTAAAGGAATTCTCTCTGGTGTAAAAAGAGTGAGGACATGTGTAATGTTTGGCAGGGAGACAAGAATGAGGTCTGCTAACGGCCTCCTACAAAGTCATTGATACAGTAACACGGTTTGACCCACTTAGGCCTCTGTACGCGGAGTGTTTCTGCAGCTGTCTGCTGGATGACAGAGATGTGGGTCGGGTGAGGAGGGGACGGCGGCTGAGAGAGGGGTGAGGGGCTTTAGGAGGGTGAGGAGCTGTTGGTAACATAAGCCAGATACAGACATATAAACGTGTCGCAGGTTGGATTCTTTGATGTTTGTGCAACACCTGCAAATCCTCCTCCAGGTTAAAAGGAAACTTACATGTAATTTTTTTCCACTGAGACCCAACAGTCGGCATTGAGCTTAAAATTCTGTTCTGGACCAAGAAACATTTTGTACTTGATGTGTGCTCCTACTGACAAACAAAACCCCACCGACTATGACTTCAACGGGAGACGTGGCTCATGTGGTATAGCGGGAAGTAACAGGATTAGTTGGATTAAATTCAGTTCACAAGCCGATCCCCATTACAACCCAGTTTAGTCCAATGGTTCCTAAAACATCCCAAAAACAGAAGTGTGTCAGGACTGAGGGGGTCTGAGATGGACGTAAAGCCAGAGGGCTGAATACAGCCATAGGCCCACATGTGCCTCTGTGGCGTAATGGATAGCGCATTGGACTTCTAGCTGAATACTAAGGAGGAGTTATTCAAAGGTTGTGGGTTTGAGTCCCACCAGAGTTGCTCTTTATCTTGGCAGAAGTTCACAAAGACCAGCTTCACATCTGCAGCTCAGAACCGGACCTCAGAAACTCACATCCACTGAAATGTATGGCAAATCTTTAGAGAAAGAAAAGCACATTATCTCGAAGTGTTAAGAGTAAGTGAACAAAAATAAACCAAGTTTGCTTCAGCCTCATTTGTGTGGTTCAGAGGGAGGAGGAGGAGGACATGGATCAGATCCAAAGATGTGGTTAACCAACACAGAGTTTACTGTCAGGTTAAACACACTGTACAGCCAGAGAAAACACTGCAGTGTATGTCACCTACCGACTCCACAGCATCCCATTCAAACACACACACACAAACACACATACAGCAGCTGAGTCATGACACGTCAAATCCATCAAACCCAGTTCTCCTTTACCAGAACCAGGTTCTGCTGGAGGACAAATGGTAAAAGGTCAGAGGTCACAGCTTCATGTCAGTACAGATGACCTCTGCTGCTGCCTTTTAATGTTCACATTTTAATTAAATGTATAACCTGAGACTACATATAATTTAAACATTTCTAAACACAGAAGCATAACATTTGATTAAAATATAAAATTACACAAAGTAAAATAACAGTTTTTAAATGAAATGATTATACACAGATGGATGTCTATAATAAATAATAAAAGAAATAATTTTAAAAATTTATGACATTAGTACTTTTTTATTATGTGTAAAATAACAAATGCATTATGATTACCAGCAGTAAAAAAGAGAAATAAAGAAATAATAGAACACCAAATAAAAATCGGCTGGTTAATATTAACGGATTCAAAGGTCGACCTTTATGGAGTAAACACAGCTGCAGGAAGACAAAGAAGAGAACGTCCAGTCAGAAGAGGTGTGATAGATAAAATACTGAATCAGAGGTAGTGAGGAGCCCGTCCTTTAATGCCCGTTGATCTGTGGGGCTCGAAGAGTCCTAAAATATCCCAAAACAACCACTATCGGAGTCTGTGTTTACATTTTTTCTTTGTCTTTGGGGTTCATGTTAAAATGAGATCATTGACCAAGAGGGCTGAGCCCTCAGTTTTGCCTCACAGGCAACAGGGAGCACAAACGACAAAGTTCATCCTCATTCAACACAATGATCGGGGCTCTGGTTGTATGTCAAGACAACTTGGTGAATGGAGGACAGGTTCCTCTGGTTCACTGCTGCAACCGACATCTCCTTAAAATCAACTTCATCTCATCTTGAAAATCCAAAGTATAACATCCACAGAACTGCAAATAATGTTCCCCACTGAGACGTCTGTTAGGAAGTCCACTGGGTCACATGGTCTGTATGTAGGCCAGAATCACTGCGGGTGGTCTCTGTGTACACACACACACACACACACACACACACACACGCACACACACACACACACACACACACACACACTATTGTTGTCCTGCAGTCTCCATTGTGTTCCCGGCATCAAACTGATACACACACACACACACACACACACACACACACACACACACACACAGTGGTGGTACTTTGTCTGACAATTGAGCTCACAACAAGTCAATACATCCACAGACTGTAAATAATCTCACAATGATAATCGGTTAGACTTCAAACAATACACTTCCCATGAGCCACCAGGGGTGTATTTGTGACTGTTAAACTATATCTGCAGAAAAAATGGAATAAAAAAGAAATTTAATATATGGAAATTTTAGTGGTTGTTTTTTGCTTTACAGCTTGGAAACATTTGTCTAGACAAATTTTCACAACATGAGCCAACAGAACACAAACACAGATGATGATGATGCAACTCCCTGTGATGATTGTCTGCTATCAAAAATTACAGGTAACCAGAACAACATCATTTATCATGAGAGAAGCACAGGCTGATCTCTGATGACCTCCAGCTGCTCAGATCACCACCGGTTCTGTCAAAGCAACAATGAGATGATGAATTAAATGATAATTACATATAATCTGATTTAATTTTTATAATTTTTGGTCCTCTGAGTGAAGAAATAATTTCCTTGTGTGTTTGAATAAGCGTTGCTCAACAAGTCTGTTTATGGCTCATTTAAATTCTGAGTGTTTTTAAAAATTAGAATCATAAATCAGACTGGGGTAAGGGATGAGGGGACCCACAGGTATCATCTCCTTATGGAACACAGGAATGATGCACCTGAAACGTCTGAAAGGGAAACACGAAGCCTGAATTCGTTGGAGAGGCTCTGACCTCTGACCTCTATCTGTTAGCATGCAGCTAAACACAGGCGCCTCTCATCTGATTTGTCTGCTTGGTCGCTTCATAGTTTCCTCCCCTTCTGTTCGAAGGGTGGAAGCAGGACGGGAACATCTGTTGCAGGAGGGGTTCCTCTGGAATGTGACCTGACATATAATCTGATTACAAAAGACAGTTTGGCAGCAGGAGCATGAAGAAATAAACAGGTCTGTTTTCTATATTTGATTTTCTCATGTTTCCAATTGGAGCTCACGATGTGCATTGTGAGAAGAGGTGTGAAGTATGGATTTCGCAATCCACGAACCCCCCAAGGTAGACCTTGAGGGGGTTCCCAAACGAAAGCAGAACAAAGTATTTCACAAGGACAGAATGTGAGATTATTTCAGCCCTGGGTTTCATCACTATATCATAAATGTCTAAAAATAAAGCTCTTCTGAGATTGGAATCGGGGGTTGCGAATCAATGTCAGTTTGAAGATCCTGATACAAAACAGATCGGGGACAACAGCTCTAGAAATATTGAAATTCCCCATAATGCAACAGCTAACAGACTCACTCCATAGGAGCAGCAGGACCCCCAAAGACCAAGAGTTCATATTAGCTGGCTAGGATGTTAATGGTTGCTAATAACCATTAACATGGTTGCTAATAACTATTAACATCCTAGCCAGCTAGGATGTTAATGGGTTGATTTTTTAACTGGAGACGGGAATCTTTTTCTAGTTTACTCTCCGTTTAATGATAAAAATGGAACTTCAAATGCAGAATAAGTCACCAGATATGATGTCATACAGGCATAGTTTCAGATAGGAGCCTGTTCGCAGATGTGGACAAGCTGTATTTACAATGAAAACTTTAGTAAACCCAATTAAAATGAAGAAAGTCAATGGAATCCTAACTCAATATTCATTCATTTTAAACATCCATAATTCGTAATCTGAATTATTTGTAAACCATCACTACTAAATTTCAATCTATAATCTCCATTGGAGGCCATTTCAATGCCATTACTAACCTAAATACAAAAGTCAGTCAGTCATTTTCATATTACCGCTATATCCGCCGCAGCGGGTCACGGGGAGCTAGAGCCTATCCCAGTGGTCTTATGAGGGGTGAGATGCTCTAGACATGTTGCCAGTGTGTCACAGAACCATGGACAATTTGGTACTGATCAGTTCTTCACCTAAACTGCAAGTTTTTGGAGGTGGAAGGAATCTACAGAACCTGGAGAGCCCGTAAAAACCCATCCATGCATGGGAGGAACATACAAACTCTGCACAGAACAGGAATCGAACCCCAAATGTCTTTCTGTGAGGCGACAGCATTACCCACTGCACCACTGCCGCCCCTACTGTGTGTCAAGTTTTGCTGCTTGGCGTGAGTTGCGGCAGAGAGGGGAACTACAGCAGTCGGACTTGTCTGCGCATGTTTGTTTGTGTCTATGAATGTTTGTAAGCTGAATGTTTGTATCTTGAGGACTACCTGTACTAGCATCTCTTTTTTTTCTTTTTCTGATGATTAAGGCCGTTGCTGTTCGGCAAATGTCTTATAGCAGTTTTTAATAAATCTTTATTAGTCAGGATGTCCACGATGGGCAAAGGGAATCAGTGGAGAGACGTTAAATGACAGAACAGCAAATTTTTATGGGATGACTGAGATGATGTAGGGGGTAGTGATTCATGATGGGAATGTACAGAGAGACAGCAGGAGGCGTCACACACACACACATACACACACAAATACCTGAACCGACTGTAATCACACACACCTGGTTTAAACCATGAACAGGACAAACACATCATAGCATCGTTGGTGCGTAAACCCACGTCTACAAATAAAACACAGACCATAAAAGTAATTTACTGTAAGTACTTCTTTATCCTCCGGGTCCCAGAGGTCAGCAGTTCAGTTTTAGAAAAGACGCCTCAAATAACTACTTCAGAAGAAGTAGTAACAACTGCAGGGGCACACAATGGAGCATACTCCTCCACCAAGGCCTGACAGTCACTGTAAATCAGACCCTAAACCCAATTCCAATAAAACATCAAAATGGATCAGGGTTCCCACACTGTTAAAAAACACGACAACAAAGTCACACAAATATCATAATTTTCTCATCAGTCTGCAATAAGATGCTTCTCCTCACTGTAGACTTGACCTTTGTGGCTCTTGTTCAACAAAATTTGACAAAATATTTCATTATGGTGGTTTAATTTTGGGCAACCGAAGACATGTTTCAGTTTACTTCTGATTTTTGTTCAGCTCAGATCTGCTGTGTGGATGATCCAATTCCAGCAACCTGCATTTCTCTCTAATGTGAATGCAAAAGAAACTGTCACATGACTATGAATTGTGTTTTGATCTGATGTAAGAGTAAAAACGAATGAGTCTCAATTCTAATTTGAAAATATTGGATTTTTTCCCACAATGCCTTGAAAAAATGTCACATTAAGGCCAGAATACCAGCCTGGAAGTTAATGTGGCCATTAATTGTTCGAGTTCAAACCTGTTTAGAGTTGCCAAAGACTGACTCTGGGGGTACTTAAACACAGAACCATTGGATCAACACACCAGCCCATCTTCATGCAGTATCCTTTGCTCAACCGATTGCACCATAAATGCTACTGCAAACCCTAAAATAAACTGAGCAACCTGTCTCTTTGTGGTTAAGTACATGTGCACTCAAGTGTGTGTGTGTGTGTGTGTGTGTGTGTGTGTGTGTGTGTGTGTGTGTGTGTGTGTGTGTGTGTGTGTGTGTGTGTGTGTGTGTGTGTGTGTGTGTGTGTGTGTGTGTGTGAGTGAGTGTGTTTTGTTTATGTCCCTCACTCCCTCTCTGAGGTTGGAAACACTGTGAATTCATCTGCAGCCACACACAGCCTCTGTCCAACCTCAGGCTAAATTGTTAGACTAATTATTATAAACAAGACACACAGGTCGCCGAGGGAACGATCCTCCCACATCCCATAATTATACTGCATTGCCTCGATATTAAAATTGCTTCCAAATACTTGAGATGGTTGGGGTGTGTTTGATTTCTGTCAAATCAGCGGTGCTTTGGAAAAGTTGTTCAGATGTAACAGTGGAGTAGTTCAGGTCTGCTTGAAGACTGTTTGGACTCGTTTGCGTACCAAAATAATGTCCACATCTTCAACGCGACCACAAGATGGTAGTGAAGGGTTAAAAGTTCAAATTGTGACAAAAATCCAACAACTCAGAAGTTCTGCTTTGTTCCTAAAAGTTCCAGGAGGGACTTGAACTCAGAACTCAGAATTTCTCCTTGAGTCCTTTACTAGAAGTCCCACCAACTACCATCGTAGTCGGTTGCACTATGATGGTAGTGGTCACTTCTAAACGCTGACATTGGCATTAAAATGTTGGCATCATTGGTATTAAACTGATGACATCATCAGCATTAAAGTTCTTATATCATCAGTGCTTAAATGCTGATCTCATCGGTATTACATTTTTAAAATATGAGCATTTTGTTTTATGATTGAGTGCATTTTAACCTATTTGTTATTTATTATACTTATTTACTTTACTCATGGGACCTCTTAAAGTACAAACACACACACATATTAGACATCAATAACAAAACCAGGTTGACCCAGTTCAGACCCGAATAAGTGTGTTTTTAGTAAGATCGATGCTCAAAAGGACTTAGCTGCCATCGGCCTGCCAAAACACACACACAATTATAATCCCATTAATGCTTTTCTTCGGCAGAAACTTAAGGGTATTATTGGCACTCAGAGATTCAGTCATCCATGATTCAACCGTCAAACACACATGCAGTAAGCCAAGACACACACAAACACCCTTGAGTGAAGTGTGATTAGTCGCTTCATGTCTGAGAATCCACGACTGAGAAAAGATTTTCAGTCTCTCCGTAACAGCTCTGGCCTCTACGTGGACATACTGTAAATAAAACTCATCTCTCTTGTCCCAGCCTTTTGGAAGACCCTTAACACACCGCCACATCTATCATTTGCTGTCATTGAGAAGTATCCCTATAAAACACAGATGTGTTCAAGTGACTCTGTCTGCTGCCATAATGCCTTCACGGACATCCAACTGACAATGCAAACTGAAACAGTCCCAGGAAATGGCCTGATGTTACCTAAATTAAGCCAAAATCTTGTTTTTGGAGAGCAGAACAACACGACTTCTGATTTCCTACCTGATATTTCAGAACAAAAGGTTTCAATTAAAGTCTGATGTTTTGTTACACTTAACAAATCCCATGAAAAGATGAACCACATGTTCGTCCTTTCTCAAATCCTGGCCGTGGCTTTCCACTCCAAGTCCGAGGGTTGAGACTGAAGAAATGGTCTTTGAAATAGAAATATTTAGTTTCATGTTTAACAAGCATGAAATACTCAGGATCCCCTGCCACGGGTGGACTGAACAAAGACAGACAGCATTTGACCACGTACCAGGAATCTGAAGCCAATTCATCGACACACAAATGTTGTGAAGAGAGGACAGTCACGTCATATGTTCTGTCATCCAACACAGTAGCCACATGTTCAGAATCAATCTGCTGCAAGTGAAGCCTGACTATGGTGGGCCTTGAACCAACAACCTTTGGACCTCTTTTCCTTCATTATCGAGACATCAAACGCACAATCCATTGTGCCATGGAGACACTGCTGCCACCACACCCAATGTCTAAATACTGCATGAATTTTGAGTCATTTGATTGAATTGAACTGATATTTAGAACCCATATGGAGGGTGTGGGTTTGGTTCCCACTCACATCCCTTTGCTATTCATCCATCCCCTCTTCTCAGTTCCTGCCACGTCTTTGGCTGTCAAATCTAAACAGAGGCAAAAAACTGCCCAAATATTCACAACAGGAAAATCTTGTTAACTCAGATGGAGGGTCTGTTTTCAACCTGGTTAGTTGTTTGTTTGTCAGCAGGTTTACATAAAAAACTGCCTGAAGTGTTTCCAAGAAACAGTGGAAAGATGTGTCATGAGCCAGAAAAGAATATTATGGTGCAGACCTGCATAAACAGACAGATCCAGAAATCTTTTATAGCTTTCTGTAATTTTGCATTTTCGTTTTCCCCAACCCTACATAAAGATCTCTTTAATTCATGGAGGGGTGCATCCAGTGAAGTATGCACTCTACTGTGCAACGCTCTACTTGTCTGACTGACTTATGATCAGTCGTTCTGGACCTCTCTGTCTCTCCCTGACATTCCACATATTTCTGTGTGGCCAGTTTGTTTTTAAAAGACACTTGAAAGATGAGACAAGGGGAGCAAACAGGATAAGAGGGATCAGATGCATGTTATCACCCTCAGTCTCTCTTTGGGACTCCAAACATCAGTGCCAGCCCTGCAGAGTGATGATATTTACGGGCTGAAAATGAGAAAATTAAGATGCTTAAAGCTAGCGAGGGGTTTGAAACATATGACTGAGCACGTCTAGGTTTGCCTCTCGGTTTCCGAAGTAGACGGACTGGTGTGAAAAGTTGTCATAGTGCCCCCTACAGGTTTCAATGCACATTACAGCCTCCAGAAGAGACCGGGTGCCCTGTGTTCTCTTAGGTAAGCACTGAACCTTACCTAAGAGAACAGGGCAGGACCAGGATTAACTGACACAGGTCATACTGTCCGGAGCTCTGACAGATTTAGCCATGTTAATTACCTCATACATACAAGCAGAAGAACCCTAAAAACACAAAACATCCATAAGATAAAATGTTCAGTGACTTTAGTCTGAATGACGCTGAAATGCAAAGATTAAGGCTTTTATCCTGAAACAATTCAACCTTCTCATCTTCTCTTATTTCTTTTTAATTCGTCACAATCAAACTCATATCATTACGACTAACTCATCAGTGCCGCTCTGATTATTCATGTTTGTCAATGCTTTTGTCTAAACCACATACTATAAACCAGAGTCTTTCTTTCATTCTGTACAGGAACATATTGACCTTAATAATCTAAAATAGACCTATAATTTTAGTACAGTACATAAAAAGCTACAAACATGGCGATGCATAGAAATCACCAATGTTGTTTCAAATGGACAATAATTTGAGACTTTTATTATGAAAACCTCAACCTTTCATTCCTCTTTATATTTTATGTTATTGTTAAAATTTTTGATTATAATAAATAATTACTAATTATTTTGTCTTAATGTGAAGGTGTGGCCACTGTGAACCTAACCATATGCTGTTAAGTGAAATAATGATGACATTAATACAAAATAAGCCCACAAGTATACTGTACAGCTACAGGTGTCTACGAACCAAACATGAGGCTGAGGCTGCGGGAGGCTTTTACTGTGAAACGTTCTTGTTCGAGAATAGGAATTTTTGATGGTAGGCGTAACTTTACTTTTAATCTTTATTTGTGTAAATTTTGTTTGTACACGTTTACATATATTCAAAAAAGGTGTGTATTATGACTTGGTCAGATATTGAAACCCTTCTCCCCTATTCTACTTCTATCATGCGTAAAGTTACCGAATTGACCTTAAGGTTGATTAAGATGTGACCGTACCTCGGTGCCGATGGGGATGCGGGACATGTACGTCCCGCGGCTGGTGAGTCCCGCAGACCCCGCGGATCGTTTCTCAATCTCTCTCTCTCCCTCTCTCTCTCTCTCTCTCTGGGCGTCTTTCTGCGGTGTTCCTGCTGGTTTATCCGGACGCATTGGACAAAGTTTCTTCAACGAGCTCCCTCAGTCTCTTTAATACTACCCCCAGTCCTCCGTTCATCCACTAACACACTTTGGACACGTTTTACGCACTAAAAGAAAAAGAAAGGCAAAATCCATCCGACATCTGTCCGGTAACGTAATCTCAGAAGAATAAAAGTTTAATCTGACATGTTGGAGGGCACAGAAGCTCTATCTCCCGGTGAAAGATGCGATCCGGTGGTTTGGAGATGAGCTCCGGGCGGCCAAGAGTCGGCTGCAGTTGAGGAGGAGGGAGGGATGGAGGGAGGAAGAGGGAGGTCCGAAAGCCATCAAAAAGAGAGAGGGAAAGAGAGAACGATAGAGAAGGGGGGGGGGGGTGGACGCTTTCTAAGAAGCAGATTCACTCCGGATGTTTGTTTCAAGGTGAAAGTCTTAATTTCACTTGGAGCATCCCAGAACAAAGAGAAGTTAGTGATCGCACCCCCTCCACCTCCGCCATCTCTCTCTCTCTGTGTGTGTGTGTGTGTGTGTGTGTGTGTGTGTGTGTCTGTGTGTGTCTGTGTGTGTCTGTGTGTGTCTCAGGTGTGACATCATCTGATACTATGCGTTCAGGTGAGCTAACTCTACCGGAGCCAAGTCGTTTGTCAATGACGTTCACTTCTGAGCCATGACGTCAAAAAATGGAAACATGGCCGATTGATGACGTCATTTAAAGTGTTTTAGTTGGACTTTAACTTTACTTGTACAAAATTTGAATTGGATTAACCATTGGATTAACCATACGATAATTGACGCTCCCAGGCGTCAATTATCGATGATTTACAGTAGTTATTATTGCTGATTTACGGTAGCTAGCTTACCTCCAATTCTGCCCCACAAATCGTCACACTGCCCACGGGTGGGGCCAAAATACTGGTGACGTTTTTTTTTATGTTTTTCACGCCCACGAAATGACATACAAGATCAAGGTTTTACCTTTTATCGACCGTAAAAGACGACTAGCTGACAGGTTTCTGCTTCGTCTCTTGTAAACTATTTTCTTCTTCTACCGAAAAAGTGTTCGAATAATCTTTATTGATATTTTGTCACGGCTGCAGTTTGCCTAGAGGGCGCGCGTGAGCCCCAACTGGACTTATCTGTTGTTGCTGATGATAAAGTGTTTTATCACTCTAATACTTACCAGTGAATAAAATCCAGTTCATGTACGACTGGTTTCATCCTCGCCCTTACTGACTGTTCGGACACTTCAGATAGAATCAGTGTTGCTGTCATTAAAAAAGTTACATCCAATATTGTAATGGATTTAATTATGAAATACAAGCTAATGATGATGATGATGATGATGATGCTGATGACGGTGATGATCATGATGATGATTATAGTTCTTGTGTTTGAAATACAATGCAGTTTTGCCTGCAAATGTGCTAATATTAGCAGTAGTGCTAGTTTGAGGCATGCTTATTATCTGATGCATGTGGACCAGACATACTACATTAGTTGCGGCTGCTTCTTTTAGATATTTAGTGTTTGACTAGGTGTTGCACAGGTGACATGCAACATCCTGGACTGATTGGACATCATTACAGATATTTTTTTATTATTATTATTATTATTATTATTATTATTATTATTATTATTAGTGTTTTTGTTGTTAATATTATTATTATGATGATGATGATAATAATAAAGTGATTCATATGTTGAAATTGGCTTCTGTGAGTTGTTAATTACAGCTGTGATGCTCTTACATGTCTCAATCAGAAGAGGCTCTCGAAAGATATTTAATTCGTGTTCATCCCCAAACGAAGTTTCGTTGTGAAAAATGTTCAGATTCACCTGTAGTTTGACTTTACATCCAGACCACGCCACACAAACACACACACACACACACACACACACACACACACACACACACACACACACACACACACACAAGACCAATAAAAAGACACATTCTTAACTCCATCTGTTCCATCTAAGCAACCAGTTTACCAGTCTGGACCAGTCAAAGCTCTATACTGGACAAACACAATTTGAAATAAACACACACACAAACACACACAGAGAGAGAGAGAGAGAGAGAGAGAGAGAGAGAGAGAGAGAGAGAGAGAGAGAGAGAGAGAGTGAAGGAATGCATACACAAACAGAAGCAGATGTAAGAAAGTGTGAACAGTAAAAAATAAATACACACACACAGAGGGTAAACAGTGGTGGTGAGTTGGCACCGTTCCTGAATGTTATTCCAAACTCAGACATTCCTTGACTCACTTTCCTCCCGACAATTACTTTCCAAACTCTGTGTGTGTGTGTTGTGTGTGTGTGTGTGTGTGTGTGTGTGTGTGTGTGTGTGTGTGTGTGTGTGTGTGTGTGTGTGTCTGTCTGTGTGTGTGCGCACAAGTGTGCGTACATGTACATGTATATGTATATCTGTGTTCAATATGCCATGCCTTCCACCACCAATCATAATAAAATGCTTTCATATATAATTTTAAAATGTTCCTTGAGAAAAAAATATGTTTCTGAAGGTATTTAATTTTTGATCAATTTACCATGAATGAATGAATTATCCACAGACAGTAATCAATACATTATTTGATTTGTCTATTTTCAGGCGCTCACTTTGTATAAATATCTGGTTTAACAATAAGCCTGAACCAAAATAAAACTCATAGCTTTCTAACCATAATTTAAGATCACTGGATTGGTAACAGCAAAACATTTATATTTGATAGATGTGGGGTTTTATTTGGCACTAACTTGAAGGTACTGTTCCCCTAAACAGGCTTGATTTATTTCATCAGGATGAATTATTCTACTAGAAACTAAACATTGAAAACCAAAGTCCATTCTGACTTTCGATGGAAATCTGTTCAGTTTTTTCTGCCAGGTCCTGAAAGTCCAGCAGATCCTGGTAAAAACATCAACTGTCTTAAGCTTCATGTTCTACGGCAGGTTAAGTTTGGACAGGCGTACCTAATAAAGTGGACTATAAGAATGTAAACATATTAAAAAATTGGATATATAACTTATTGCTATGTTTTACTAAATGAATTGAACACTGACAAGTAGAAACTAAATTGTTTAGCAGCCATATGCAGGGAGCTGCAGATTCACCCTGTCATGAGATTTTCCTCGTCTCTTGTGCTTCCTGTCGCTGGATCAGCTATCAGCCTCACATGAAGTCATATTGATATTCCATCTCTAATAACTGACCACATTTCCACTGCTAATGACACGGCGGCGGCCATCTTGGCTCTGTTTGCCGTCTCGTTACGTTAAACTGGAGGCGCCCAAATCTCCAGACCCGCGCGTGTGTGTGTGTGTGTGTGTGTGTGTGTGTGTGTGTGTGTGTGTGTGTGTGTGTGTGTGTGTGTGTGTGTGTGTGTGTGTGTGTGTGTGTGTCAGTAGACATGTGTTCATGTGTGGTTAACAGAAAAACAAACACATGGAAAGGTCAGGGGTCATCAGCTGGAGGAAAATATGTGTGTACAACAGAATGCTTTAAGGCAGGAAGAAGAGAAATTGTTAAAAGCTGCAGGTGGCTTTTAAAAGATAGAGGTGATGATGGGAGGCAAGAGGTTTACATTAAAGACACTCCTGTAAAATGCATTTTATGCTTGACAAAGCAGCATCAGTGAGGATGTTTGTGTACAGAACAACAAGAGAAGGGTGCAGGAGAACAGTTAAAAAGCGAGGTGGGCAGCTGGTGGTGTTTTCTGCTCTTGTTTTAGGACCACATGTTCATCAGTCTATGGTTGTCAGCTCACTGCGAGTCAGCACTTCTCTGCTGGAAATTGTCGGGGTGCCCCCTCCAGGCTGGGTGGAGTTATTGATGAGCAAGTTTCCGCATTTTGAGGTGAATATCGAATATAGAGCTCTTAAGTTACCAGTCAGTTTCAATCCTCAACTATCAGTATGAACTCTGCTGAGCAAAAGTAAAATAGGGTTACAAGAGGTCGAAATTAGCTCCCTCCATAAGATGTCTGGGATTCCACTACAGAGGAAGGAGAAGGTTGGACATCTGTAGATCAAGACTTATCCGTCTAAAAGATCTTTGTTCCCCTATGACTCAAGGGTAACAAATGCTGGTGACTGTTGACTCTGGTTAACCTGATGCATAATGACGATGAATCGGAGCAGACTGGACAGTTCACACATTTTATTTTCTATTTTTTGCAACAAAAATTTACCAACTGGTTCCTCTGGACTAGCATTGTGAAACGAACTATGTGGCTTGTCAATTTCGATCTCAAAATAAGCTTTATTGGTGTCAGCGTTGAGGTCACATTGCTGTACCAGTTAAATTACATATTATTGAGTAAAAGGAGCGTTTGGTGTCCCTCTGTAGTGTCAGCCGAAGCTATGATTTGTTAGCTTTTCTTAAGTCGCCCTGGAGCATACCAACCCTCTGCACATTCAGATGTCCTATTGCTTAGGGGATTATTAACATCCCGTTGTTTCCTCTCTTCAGGTTTTTGAAAGGACTCAGCTGCCTCGTAGTCACCAGTGAAGCAGCAGATTTTGTTCATTAAATCAGAATTATGCTCAGACAGTTTTATAGCCTTTAATTAGCTGTAGAGAGGAGATACTTTCCAACTCTGCTGGTGATTACAGACTGTCTATGTGAGAGCAGAGAGAGACAAAAAGGGTTCATTTGAGCCATTCTGGCCTCGTCTCTCGATATCTTTGGCCAGATTCGTTCTGTCTGTGGCGTGACCTAGATGTCGGTCTCCTTGTGGTCTCTGGATTGCGACTTACGAGAGCGCCTCAACACCATGTAAAAGATCTGGGTGTGGTCAGACATGCAGGGGTTTAACTACAAGTCTGGATGTCATTAGCCTAGCTTAGCATAAAGATTGTAAGCAGCTAGCTTTCCTCTGGCATTATGTAAAAGATGGAAGACAATTTCATACACTTAGTGAAAACCTGATTCTGTTAGTAAATTGTTATTCAAAAGTCAAAGAAAATTTTGTACTTCTCAGTATTCAAAAAAAAAAAATTCTCAAGAAAATCTGACAGTTACTGAAGAAGTACTTTAAATTCATACGGTCACTTAAAATTAAATCAAATAAATGAAATCAACTTTATTCAATTCCCGCAGGAGAAATTCTTGGTCCACTTGAGTCTTAGTTATTTTTGGTGGTAATTCACATACATATATATTCATGTACAAACCCATGACACACACACACACACACACACACACATACACTCACACACAGGGGCCTGAAAGCATGCAAGCGAGAGGTAGAGCGGCAGGCAGCCCCTTCATTGTGCACCCAATGAGCACAATGAAGGGGCCATACACTTTGACATTCCATTTAAAACTCACATCAGTCCCAAATCCTCAGGATCATTAAACTTTCTCTGATCATTTTCCAAATCAGGTCAAAATTCAGGACATTTTTATATTTAGAATCCATGAAATGATCAGTGTACACACAAAAAAAATAGAAAATCCAGAATTTTGATATCCAAATGTAGGAATATTTGTATCAGTTTAAACAAACAACCAAATAAACAAACATATTCCAATTAACTTACTAACTTTTTTTATTTAATCCACACAGACATATCTATATTCACTTGCTGCACATCCCCAACGTTATGATTTTCTTCAATATCAGAAAAAATTGCAATTTATGATATTCATAAAGGAAAACTGGACCTAGATCTTGATTCGGATCATAAAATTGATCCAGGAGGTTAAAATCTATATTTGCTTTGTTCCTTGCAGTAAACATTTTTGAAATGTTTTTCCATGTCAAATTCTAATTGCTCGTTTAACTTTCAAATACAGTTTTTCATTTTCAACAATTGAAACGTTTTCTTTGTGCGATTTTCAGTTGAATATTAGATTTAAAAGTTTTGCAAATCAATGACTGATCAACTAAACAGATTTCAGATGATCATTAATGTGATCATTGACTGATGATTAGTGTGTGTGTGTGTGTGTGTGTGTGTGTGTGTGTGTGTGTGTGTGTGTGTGTGTGTGTGTGTGTGTGTGTGTGTGTGTGTGTGTGTGTGTGTTTGTGTGTGTGTGTGAGAGAGAGAGAGAGAGAGAGAGAGGGATAGAGAGAAAGCGCTGGAATTCCTTGCAGACATGTCAGCATGACTTCAACTTCCCGGCAATGGGCTTATATCTCAGGTATGTTAAGTGCGGGGTGAGTGTGTATGCTTGCATGTGAGTGTGCATGTGTGCACATGCGTGCATCTATATGTTTTTGTGTGTGTGTACGTGAGAGAAAGAGATGATGAAAAAATACTCAATAGATTAGGTAGTTTTGTTGAGTCAGCCCCTTGGGAGTGATCTATTTTTACTCCTAATGGTGAGGTAAGTGTGTGTGTGTGTGTGTGTGTGTGTGTGTGTGTGTGTGTGTGCACGCGCGCATGCGTGTGTGTGTGTGTCTGACACACAGAGAGACTGTGAGAGGAAGTCTAACAAAGAAAGCCTGTGCGTCTGTTAATGATCATTCAGTGTGTTTTGACTATTATTTATTGATACCCACCACACACTAATTGGGAGGAGGGAGGGGGCATTAGGGTCGGGTTTTGTCTGTCTCGCCTTTAGTTTTCAGACTATAACTCAAAATCTGTTATAAATTTGTTTCCCTAAACTTCCTACACACAACCCCAGAGTACTGTTGTGGCGCCTTTCGCTACAGGAGCTTTTATGGTGTTTATTTCTATTGTCTCTATGGTTACAGAATGAATTTAGGCTCAAATGGTTTTTCACAAAAAGAATTTTGACACCATGTTAAGTCACTTCTTCTTCTTCTTTTCCTTTCGGCTTTTCCCTTCAGGGGTCGCCACAGCGAATCAATTGCCTCCATCTAACCCTGTCCTTTGCATCCTCTTCTCTCACACCAACTACCTTCATGTCCTCTTTCACTACATCCATAAACCTCCTCTTTGGTCTTCCTCTAGGCCTCCTGCCTGGCAGTTCAAAACTCACCATCCTTCTACCAATATATTCACTATCTCTCCTCTGGACATGTCCAAACCATCTCAGTCTGGCCTCTCTGACTTTATCTCCAAAACCTCTAACATGTGCTGTCCCTCTGATGTACTCATTCCTGATCCTATCCTTCCTGGTCACTCCCAGAGAGAACCTCAGCATCTTCATCTCTGCTACCTCCAGCTCTGCCTCCTGTCTTTTCCTCAGTGACACTGTCTCTAGACCAAACAACATCGCTGGTCTCACCACAGTTTTGTACACCTTTCCTTTCATTTTAGCTGAAACTCTTCTATCACATTTAGCTGAAACTCTTCTATCACACCATGTTAAGTCACATTATCTCTTATTTTTTTAGACTATTGGACATTTTAGCAGAAGAAAATATCGTATTGGCCCGAATATAAGACGGTGTTTTTTGCACTGAAATAAGAAAGTGGGGGTCGTCTTACATTCGGGGTCTAGATGTTATACCCATTTACAACGCTAGATGGCGCCAGATATCTTTAAAGCGAATGCTGAACTTAATTCCCCAGGCCAAAGCGAACCCCTGTCACGAAGAAGAAAAATAAAAATAGCGGTAAGAAAGAAAAGAGTAGAAAATAAGAGAAAAGATAACAGAAAATGGAGAAACGTAGCGACAATCTGGAGAAGAGTGTTTCGGTTCTTGGATGGTAGCAAGGTTGGTGCCACTCACCATTCATTTATAATTGTGATTGCACTTTAGTTTTCATATTTAAATGTTCAGATATTAATATGTGATAGACACTTTTTGCATGATTTGAATGAGGCAAAATAAAATGCTTTTTCTCTCTAATATATTGTTATAATCATTTGTTTCAGATGTACTGTAATTATTTTCTGAATAAAAATTAAATTTGCTGTTCAAAAAGTCTTTTTCCAAACTTGAGTCTTGAAAAAGAGGGGGTTGTCTTATAATCAGGGTCGTCTTATATTTGAGCCAATATGGTAATTCTAGTTTTAGTTTAGTGAAGTGTTTTTGTGAAGTGTTGACTTTTAAATTTTAAGACAGGTTTTTTTTCAGTGTAGTTCAAACCAAAGCAATGTGTTTGTCATTTCATTTATTTAGATATGTTATTATTTAATATTTTTATTTTTATTATTTTATGTGACTCCACCTTGAATGGGCTTTGGGGGTGTGACTTCAACCAAGAGTCTTTGGTAGTCCACTGGAAAACCTTAGCCTGAATGTCATTGGCCGTCACAATCATTGTATCTTTTATTTTGTTTTAAAACAAACTATTCCTCAGACTAACAACAACAACAGTCAACAGAACAAAATCTTCCTGTCTCTCCTTAGTGAATTACGCTTGTGGCTGGAGATCCTGATTATTTCAAGCTTGTTCATGTCTATTGTCCCAGCCTGGGGCAACACTTCGTCTTGACTGCTGCCAGTCATCTATGACCACGGGTGAGTTAACACAATGAACACAGACACACACAAGCATTGTTGTTGTTATGTGGGACACTAAAGCTCGTCCACACCCCCAGCATTTTTTCAGCATTTCTGGAGAAAAGAGGACAGTAGACACGATCACACGCTGCTCTTTGTGTCAGCATTCACGAATGAAGCAAAATAATAGCAGCTGTAAAAAGAAAAAGATTGTAATTCCAATAAATGTAGTTTTTCAGCTGCAAAGTTTGGACACAATTGATTACTGTAGCCGCTAAAGTTTGTAGCAAAAATGTCATTCACCTCTCTTTTCTGGTTTCATAGAAAACAGTAAACACACCCATTATCCACTATGTGGCGCTGGAGAACACAACCTTTTAAAAAAGAGAAGCCAGTGATAATCGATAAACATGTGAAGCAATGGTGTGAAGTATATTATAAATTTCAGTTGAACAAAATGTTGTGCTTTGGACTCTTTTATGTCTGATGATAATGACATCATCAGCTTCAACACATTCCAGCCAATCAAAAAAAATGACAGTGGTGAGATTCACAGGGTTGACAAAGTGTTCTCAAACCACAAATCTTCACCCTTCTCTTCTGGAAGCAATAGCAAAAATAAAGACTTTCTGTCCATATTAAACCTCAACACAATTGCTGCCTTTTGTTTGTTGCAAAAGTCGCGCTGTCTTTTTCTACTTGTCCATGGATACAGGAATCAATCAGTTAATCAAGAGGTTGTGGGTTTAAATTCCATGTGTGTGAAAAAAATAGGCGCTGCAGTTGGTAACAGCTGAAACCTTAAGCTAAACTGTGGCGTGATTTAAACCCACGGCATGTGAATGCATCGTGGAACAAAGATCATGACATCACCCCCTCTTTCTTCTTCTGTTGATCGTACAGCCTCCTTCTAGATGTATCGCTGCGTCTCCAATCACCTTGTAAACCAGACAGTAACTGTTTGTCACGCTGAGTGATGTCATGAAGGGGCCAGCTGTTGCCATGACAGCCAGGTGAAATGCAAGGTGATTTGACAATCTACTGTGACCAGATTACATAACAAGAGTTCATAATAAAACTGAAACGAGTGCTAACACAAGTGTTCTGGTCCTTAGAGGCTCCTGATCTGCAGACTGACACCTGAATATTTTCACATATCGCTGTTCTCTACATCATGTCATTCATTCATCTATATATATTATCTTTATTTTGTTCTCATACCTCCCCTCCTCTATCCTCGACACACCTGCTCCCACTCCTCATAAGTCCTGTGGTTACCTGTCCTCCTCCACCCACCTGGGACTCATCCCTCCATCATTATTCTCCCCCCATCTATCCAGTCGCTGGTAAACCTGTTTAAATGTAGAGAGCTAGAAAATCTATTTCCCTTTGAAGTGTCACAAAACCGAAGGTAAAATTTCAACCCTGACTCAGCAGAGACAGGCCCCCGCCTCCAACCAATCAGAGCCCACTGTTTATCATTATCTTTATGTCCAGCGATGTTGGTGTCAGACTTTTGCAGGTGTAATCGTGTTGCTGCAAAATTTACAGGTAACCCCAGAGGAAATGGATGTTTTGATTTAAATCACTGGAAGTTAGATGAGGGTATAATAAAATTAACAGGAACTGTAAAAACTGACGGTTAAAAAGGTCAGACGACTGGGTGCTACACACACACACACACACACACAAACACACACACACACACACACACACACACACATACACACACACACACACACAACTATTTTCCATCTGAGAAGTTTAATATTTCTCAAGCTTTTTATAGAAAACCTCTGATTCACTGTGGACCTCTCTCTCTCTCTTTTTCTGTCTCTTATCTCTCATTCTCCATCTTTCCATTCTCCCCCTTTCCTAATTATATTCATTCTTTCCAGCCCAATAGTTGCCCTTTTTTTAGCAAAGGCAGTCAGTCAAATATTTTTTATGGTATTCAGTCAATCAACCAATTGAAAGAGGCAACCACTGATCACATGAAGTTGAACTCACATCAGCTTTAGCTGAAAGTTCTCCTGAAACTGTTATAAATCTGAATGACACTCTCTGTGTTGAATGTTAATATGTCACTGAAGAGAAATTGTTCTGTGATCCTGTTAAGTTTTTTGATTCCTCTTTTACCTAAATTAAACTGAAGGAAACACAAAGATGATATGAAGTTGTTAATGGCTCACTTACAGAAACACTCACACATAGCAGCAACGACGCTTCTAGACATATCTCATAATAAATTTGATTATTATTGAAGTATGGCCTTTAAATCAAACACCGGTATGAAGATAGACAACATTAACAGGGAGAATGATTGAGACAGGGGAAAGAACAGAGAGAGAGAGGAAGCTGGAAGAAAGGATGGAGTGAAGGACTGACATGGAGTCAGAAATCGAAGCCATCATGGGGCAGTGTGTGGGTGATAGGAGGGTTGTGTTTTTTTAGGGCTGTTCTTCCCACGACACCACATGACCTCCGTCTCTCTCACTCTTCCTCTCCTCGTCACTCTATAAATGGGTCGTCTGGTGGCATTTTAGTGACCAGTCAGGCTTAAAAAGGACAGAAAGTGTTACAAAGGGAGGGAGGGAAATGTTAAGAAAGGTAGGGATGAAAAGGAATACGTTCAACATTTTATGAATCGTCATTGTTCAGCATAGAGAGATGCAGATGAAGAAGACATCATGTGTTTAAGACAATCTAAATTTGGTTTAGGCATAAAGGAGTTCAATAATTCAAAAGTCTCAATACGCATTCAAAAACAGACATGTAGAGATGTCCGTCCATCATTCATTAAATCTCTGTTTACATGTTCCCCGAATGTTTATATCCAGTTCCAACGGTAATCATTGGGGTAATGCAGTCAAACTTCATGCAAGACACGTCAAAGTCGACAAGAAGAAAACTCAAAAAGATTCAATCACTTAAAGACTAAAATGTGTGGAAAAAGTGTTAAAACAGATGACAAACTGATGTCATCAGATCTGTTTTTGTCGCTTTTTATTCAGTTGGTGCATCTTCATCCTCCTCTTCATTCGCATCTCGTGGATGTTTTTTGTGCCCATGTAAAAGATGCACAGACATTTTTTAGCCTTGATGGATGTTTCTGGAAATGGACAGACTCTAAACAAACCGATCAGAGTCAAACTGATTGAGGTTCTCCCCCTCTGATGGGTGTGTGATGGAGGGATCACTGGTTTTATTTGAGGACAGAGGAACCCAGCTGACTCACTTTGTGCGTATTTGTGTGTTCAGTTCCATATCCAGGAAGTCTTTGGGGTCTAATTTTAGAGCTGTGTGTTTCAGTGTCTCACCAAGGACAGTGGAGTCCGTCTCACCCAGAGTCCAGATGTTTCCTATTGTACGAGTCCAGCGGGACCGAAGTGAGTCCGCGGCCCTGAAGCTACGACTCAGAGAACCGGTCAGGAGAAGAGCAGAGTGATTTATATTAAAACTGTCTCACCAACCAGCTGTGTCTCCAGCATGACGGGACGATGACGACATTCAGGAGGAAAGCAGTTCTTTCTTACAACACAGTCCGAGCGCTCAGACAACCTCAGCATGAAGACCCGAGGCCTGGCTGGTCGCCTAGCAACACAGAAAAATACTCTATCTCTGCCCATGTTTGAGTTAGCCGTTAAACAATTTTTTAATACTGTGGTCGTGGGTCACGCAACCAAGTTCAAAATGAAACACTCCTGGACATCCCTCTGTCCTGCTTCCACCCCCATCAACTCAAAGGTGGAACCACGTCCCCTGAGTCCAGCTGTGGAACCTGAAATAGATGACAATAGAAGCAATAAATGCACAACAGTCCTTTATTTGACAGACTGTGAGAACGAGGCTTAAGAGTCTCCTGAGGAGAGCAAGCCTCTGAATGTATGTGTCATTCATAACCATCACCAGAGTGGCAGCTGAACAACGGCTGACAACGCTAGGAAGGATAATAACAGCAAATTATGTTGGAAAGGGACTCGTGATGAAAATCGCCATATGTGGCTGATTATCACCAAACCTAAGGAGAACTGCTGTCGACTTTAAATCATCTCCAGTCCTCTCTATGACCTCACATCGGGGTCCGGAGGCGCAGACCGTTAGGAGTCAGGATCTTCTTGATCTTCAGCTTGTTGCGAGCAGTAACCGGAATAATCTGGCTGGAAGGAGAAAGACACAAACTATAAATCAGCCCCTTGGGTTAAACCCTAGTGATCCAGTGCTCATCACGGGCAGGTTATCTATACCAGTGTGATAACTTCTTAAATTAGCATCAGATGCTATCATTAACTATTAAATGCTGGCAGATTTTTCCTCACAATGCTATGACTTTATAATCTCATCTATTTTTCTGGTAATAATTCCATTGTCATAATAATTTTTCTGCTAGAAGACTTGCTGCAGTATTTTGTATCAATGAATCAAGAATCATCTGTGATTAAATTAGACCGTAGTATTTATTCATTCCACATGTGTGCGCTGGACCTAACTTTGACTCAACAGTTAAACACTTCCAGAAGATCCGGTGAGGGCGATGCTCAAAATGACTGAGGTGATGATTGACATAATTTAAAATTTATTTACGACAGAACGACTCTGGATGTAGTTCATGACTGAACACGTTTACATTCTACTACACATTGCTGCACCCAGGTTCAGTCAATTTTCCTGTTTGTGCTTTACTGTGATTATTTAACAAATTATTTAAATTAATTTATGAATTTTTTAAATACGTACATGTTTTTTAAATAATGCACAGATAAATCTTTTGTTCTGATGGACATCATACAAAGTTCTTCAATCTGAAATTTTTAGGTGTCCAGATTATTCTGAAGTAGATTAATAAAATTACAGTATTTTCTGCACTATCAGGCGCACCTAAAAGTTTGTCATAAACCTACAGTGCGCCTTATAATCCAGTGCGCCTTATATATGAAATATATTATAAGATAAACAATTCATTAAAGGTGCGTATTATAATCCAGTACGCCTTAGTGCTGGAAATGCTAGTGCAGAAAATGTTGTAATGTTCTGTACCCAAATTTGCTGCCTTTAAAATTCAATGTGGAAATAACCCTTTGATTGTTGCTGCCACTTGCTGGTACCAAAATGCAATGGCACACTAAATTCAACTGACTGTTCATTTACTGTTTTGGGTTATTTTCACTAATTTTACATTTGATTATTTTATTACTGATGCTGTAAAATGCAAAGTTTAAACAACAGAAACCAGAACAGCCAACAGTTGTGCAACACTCTGACTGTGTGTCCGTGTGTCTTCCAGGGTTCTGTCCAGGATCATGACGTTCATTTGAGGTATTTTATCATTTCCCTTCAGCCTTCATTAAATGTGAAGTTGGGGTGTGGGCTGGAGGGAATGTTAGTCCACATCTGCAGTTGTCGAAAGGTGTAATTTAGGCCAGCAGTTTCCATGATTACAGTTTATGGGTCGTTCGACTGAAACCGTGGAATCTACAGAGAATTCCTTCTTTCCTAAAACTTCAGCAGTAACATCTAAATTTGATCATATAAATAAAGTATCATGAAATCTCATTGGAAATTGGCTTTACCCAACATGTAGGCAACATTAACTGTTTGTGGAAATACCTTCCCCATTAGAATCTGCATATCTAATTAAAGGCATAAGTTTCAATGTCAACCCCAAGAGAAATAATTGCATTGTTATTTACCTTTTTATTTGAATTTCAGATTTTAAACAGCATTTTTATGATTTTACCTGAATTAAACCCTGTCAAACAAGCACAACTGTAGAAAAAATATATTTACATGGAATATTTTTACATTTTTGTGGGTTTAACGACCCGAGCTATGGCTGTTCTGTTCATAAAGTTATAAAACACTGAGTGTTTTGCTGCTCCTCCTCTCTGCATCTTCTCCATGCGTCGCCACCCGTGTGGCGCTGAGCGCCCTTCTCAGGTTCAGCTGGGTCCGGAAGGCTTTGCAGAAGATGAAATAAATGAGAGGGTCCAGGCAGACATTGAGAACCGACATGGTGACCGTCAGCTCCTTCATGTATAAGAACACGCGGTTCCATAAGCATTGGCTCCGCAGGAACATGTAGGGAAGCCGGATCAAGTGGTAAGGGACGAAGCAAGTGCAGAAGACAATGACCAGAACCAGCATGTTCCTTCGTGATCTGGCGAGCTTCTTGGAGCTGGAGGATGCCAGCTGCCTCTGCTGGGCCTGTGACAGCCGGCGGCAGATGTTGTAGTAGAAGGACACCAGTGAGACAAGCACAAGCAAGAAGATGGCAGCCGTGCAGGCATGGATTGTTTTGTAGTACGAGTTGAGCTGTTTGCTATGGAGGACATCACAGCTCACTGCGTTGGGGACAGAGGATAATACATCCTGGCTAACCAGCGATAGGATGATGTAGGTGCTCATGATGGCCAGGAGGAAACCCCATGTTGCTATGGCGATGTTGCGGGCAGCCTGCACTGTCTGTAAAACGTGAGTTCCTGCAGGATGGATGATCTTCAGATACCTAAAGAGAAGGGAGATGGATGGAAGCAGGTGAGTCGTAACCAACAGCAGCATCACAAATGGAAAATTTGACTGTTCAGTTAAACTAATAAATGTCTGTAAAATTTAAATTGATCGGTTGAAGATGGAGTTACCCTGGCCATACTGTGGAGTATTTGGAGTCATACTGAGCTACAATTTGATCCAGACATTGCATTTATGTTTAATATGGAACATCTAGTAAGACAGGACAAAACTGGGTGTGAAAATTGTTCCTCAAGGAGGAAGTCAGGTGGGCCTCAGTTTCACATCCTGTCTGGTGACGGCTCGGCTTCAGGGCTGCTGTTGTGTTTCCACTGGGGAGTTAAGATCTGGTTGAAACACGCAAGCCGACTTCTGAACTGGATTTCACCTGAAAACTTTTCATAATCTAGGTTTTACTATTTCAGGTTATATTTTTATCTGCATTGCAGCGATGTTGAGTCATTGTCTGTAACATTGATGACGTCATGAAGACACTTACCTCTTCATTTCGCTGCTATGATATAAATCACATCCTGTCATGTTTCACGTCTTCATGGAGGTTGATAAACAGATCTCAATAAGTTTGTCAAGAATTAAGATGACTGTTAATTTATCTCGACTTAAACATTTCATTTTCCTGTCTGGTCCACATCCTGGATAAATGTCACTGAGGTCAACCACAAGTTGCAAAAGTTCTCTTAACTCATATTCAGCATCGAAAAGAAGAAGAATGGCTGACCTCATTAAAAATGACACCTCAGTGACTTCTCGAGAAACATCCTCACATTTCTTTGACTCCGAAACGACATTGCTTTTACTGACTGTACACACTGACGTAATGAACCCCGCCTGCTTCAGATCTTAACGTATTACAATAGTGTTTATCTTGAAATGTGCAATAAAGGAGAAACATTAACTAAAATCAATGTTACTCATATATGTTTAAATTCTTTTTGTTTTTTCTCCTTGCTACCAAGTTTTAACAATGTCTATCTGTCAAGTAACTTTGGTGTCCAAAATGATGAAAATGTTAATTAAATAGAATCTCAATAAATTCCATTAAATGTTGAGCTTTCAGTCTTTCACATTACAGTATTAAACTCATTTCAAGCATTTTGAACAACACTAAAACTTCAATGAAAGAAACGTTTTTCATTTAGATAATCTGTACCAGATTGTTTCTACAAGCTAATCTCCATCTGTTGTCCCTTTATTTAAATATTGAACCTCATGTAAACAAAATCTTGGCCCATTTGGACTCATCACTGAACTGCATGGCAAATTTAATCTGTCATGAAATCATAATGTTCAAAATTCACTGTTTAATTTCTCTTTAGCCAAATCAATTTGCCTTTTTCTCACCCATTTCTGTTACCTTCTATTACTTCTATTTCTATTCCATACTTGTGATTTTGTTTTTAAAAAAAAACTTTTGGCCTCACGAGGGGCACTGATACTTTTGTTAAAACTATCTGTCCATCCACTATCTAACCTTTTTGTCCATATCCAGCCTGGTCCTACCTGTTCACTGCAATAAAGCCCATGAACAGTATGCTGGCGTACATGTTCAGATAGAAGGCGGAGGCACCAAAGTTGCAGTAAATTTGTCGAATGGAGATGGAGCTGCTGGCATAATTGGCGATCCGCATGGGGAGACAGAGGCTGATGAGGAAGTCAGCCACCGCCAAGTTCTTCAGGTAGACGGTCATGCTCCTGTACGCCAGCTGCTGAGCTTGGCAGAAGTAAACCTTCAGTGTGAATCCATTCAGGAACAGACCCACCTACACACGGGGATGACAGGAAGTGGGTTTGACAAGAATTGTCATTTTGGACATGTCGTTGAAGTTTTTCAGGAATTTTTCCTAAAGGCAGGGAGTCTCACCAGAAACACCAGACTGTGGGCCACCATGAAGAACATATGGACCGACGGGTCGACCCGATCGCTGCAGGTCAAATTATGTGCCTTCATCTGAGTGGACTGGTTTAAGAGAACGGTCACCATGGCTCCTGCAAGGTCCTTCATGTTTTTGGATGTTCTAAGAGTGGGCCCACTAAATAATCTGTGAAACGTGCAGAAACAGGTGAAACCTGACATGGAGGCGACTGCAGGGAAAACCTGCAGGTCAGACTAATGGAAGTTTTCACTTCCTGTTTGTCTTAGCTACAATTACAAGTCAATTGCAGCAGGTTTATCGTTGCACATTGCACAAATGCAGTTGAAGTCATTGAGACTGTGACTTTTATAATAGTCACAGATGATTTTTATTAAAAGCTATTCTCTATTTTATGCCTGTTTTTGTGTTTGTTTGTCAGTGAGATTACACAAAATGACTGAAAATATTTCTGAGAAACTCAGGACTTTGAGTGTTTTCACACTATGGTGCAGTTTTGTTGAATTTCTATCCACAGATGTTCAGTTAATCTGATTTTGAGTTGCTTTTGAATAAAATTTTTTAAGATAGGTGCTTTCAGTTTACTTTGAATTTAATTACTGAGGTGAGAAACACCATTAAAAAAAGGTGCAGCAACATGATTTACAAAAATACACAATAAAACAGGAGCTTTTCTTAAGTAGAAGCCTCTGACGAACAAAATTCATTTATCACAAATACTTAATATGTAATGTCATTAAATGAATCACTAAATATATGAATCGGAAAACACATCTGTAGGTTCACTTGTAAGGGAGTAGTTCTACATTGTTAACATCTAAAAATCTAAATATTTTTTCTACACTGATGTTTATAATCACAGGTATTCAGTTCATATCTGATAATAAGCAGTCATTCATTCAATAAATAAAACAACATAATTAAAAGAACAGTTAACTTCATCACCCACCTGTCTGCGTATCTCTGACTGAAATCTGATTTCCTCATAGCTTCATATCAGGAAGGACTGAAGCACAGTGGGTGGGGGATTGCAAGGATGTGGTTATAATTATGTCATCACACAGCAGTATTAAATTTGAAAATGGGTCAGGGCCGCAGCTGATAGGCCAATAATATGCAAATGTCATAATTACTCAGCCCGATCAAAGATTCATGATATAATGAAGGTTATTTTGGTTTTTTTGTATTTGGTTTTTTTTGTTTTTTGCAGCGTGTCATAGCAACCTGCATTGATCCTTTCGTCGGACTGGTGTGTTCCAGACATGTATCATGAGCAGGTCAGTTGGTTAGAGGAACAACATGCATGTAATGGGGGAAGTTTATGTTGAGTATGTGGGGAGGAAGAGAGGAGCATCAGCTTCAGTTGCTTTCTAAATGATTAACTAAATATATAAACATGTATGTATATAGATTTTTTTTCAGCCAATAAGGACATCTGTATGTTTGAAAGGACCAGCAAGTTCCTGGTTACGAATGATGGCTGGATGTATTATAAATAACTGATTAATTGATTAATTAAAATGGTCTCATTCAGATTTAATTGCGTTTTATTTTACAAGAGGAAAACACGATTTCAATATCAAAATAAAAATGAATTAATTCATATTCTCCTTTGCATATATTATTTAATAAGGCAGCGTAATGTGCCTTGAAGACTGTAAGAACTGTTTATATTTTCAGCTTCAGTGTAACAATTGATTTCCCAAAAAGCTGGATGGACATATTGATCTAACCAATCGATCTATTCGACCTGAATACAGTGCACATAAACGTGGATGTAGTTATACACTATGACCACTAGATGACCTAAACATTAATATGGTTTTAGTTACACGTTGTGACACAGTGTAAAAACGTGGTAATACTGCACTGTACTCCGAATGAAAGGAGCAATATCATTAACAAATGTTAATAAATGAGGATGTGTCTGTCTGGGTTGGTTCAGATTAAAAAAAATTCTATGGATTCTTTCATTACAATAGTCAGAATGAGTAGAAATGAATGATTTCAACAATGGAAAAGATCAATTTATGAGCTCAAAACCACAAAACCATAGGACCCAAATTCAGGATTTAAAAGAGAAATGAAAGCACCCACCGTCGCTTTCACTTCCGTCACCAACCTTCTTTCTTCATATAATTTTATGCATGTGTGTAATAATTATATAATTTATATAGCACCTGAAAATAAATCTTTAAACACACACATGATTCTGCATTCATATAAAAATGTTAAAATCAACTAAAACAGGTAACTTTATATAATATTGATGTCAGATCACGATACAGTAATGTAAAATCCTGAATTCCTGATAAACTGACCATACTTGCATCTAATTCCTGCAAATCATAATAAAATAAAAGCTTTGCCTGCTGGAAAGACATATAAGAAATTCAATGCCAGACTTTTCTGAATTAATTACTTCTATTATATTGAGAGTTCATGTCTGGATGAGTCTGCTGATGACATTACACAACCTGCCAATGCGTTCACTCGTTCCTGCCGTGTGCTTGCTGCTTTTCTTTAATTCTTGAAACACATGTAGTGTTGACATCCATGCTCTTCTTCTTGCCAAAACCAAACAGTACTACATTGCTCAGTCCACCTCTTGTCTCTTGTCTTTTTTCCTGTATCATCATTTCTTTTTTTGGCTCCCCTTAAATGTTGCTCAGACTCTGGGCGTTGCTCAGGGATCTCCTCCTAGTTCTTCCTGACAATTTTCTCAGCAGTGATTCTCTAAAAGTTCGACACATCAGGAAGTAGATGATAGGATCGAGGCAGACGTTGAGGGCTGACAGGAAGAGCGTTCCCTCTTTCAGCTGGAACAGCAGGAAACGGGTGTCCTCGCTGAAGCCTAATGCCAGTGTCTGGCTCAGGGTGTACGGCACACGGCAAACGTGATAAGGCACGAAGCAGAAAAAGAAAACTGCCAGGATGCTGAAGATGCTGCGATTTGACTTCCGACGAACGTCACTGTTGTTGTGTCGCACACGGAGGTAAGACTGGTAGATCTGGCGGGCAATGGACGCATAGCTGAAGACAATAACCAGCAAGGTCACCCAGAACAGGGCAACGTTGAAAAGGGTGGACACCCTATGCCACTGCATCCCCAGGGGTGTCTTCAGTTGCATGCAGTGTCGTGCATTCCCCTCATGGGCCGGCTGGCTGGTCAGGACAACATTGGGCAAGACACAGAGTACCAGGAAACTCCAGGTGAAGAGGGCCAGCATCCGGGCAAAGCTGACACTCTGCAGGTGGTGCAGCAAGTTAAACTTTCCCAAAAGAGACCAGCAGGAGGAGATGGAGGAGGGGGAAGTGTGCCGGACAATCTTGACGTAGCGCTCGAGGCTGATGAAGCCCATGAAGGCAATCCCCACGTACATGGAGGAATAGAAGAGTACAGCAATGTAGCGGCAGATGATGACGTGTAGGTGCCACCCACCCAGGCCCAGTTGAGACGCCAGCTTGAAGGGGAAGGTGGTAAGCATCAGGAGATCGGCCACCACCATGTTCTTCAGGTAGACCACCAGTCCAGAGTCACTGGGCACTCTGAAGAAGATCCAGGCGGCCAGACCATTCAGGAACATGCCCACAATGCAGATGATGAAATAGAGCGGTGGGAGAACATGAAGGGTAAAGACACTGCTGAAGTCGGATTGATTGGTGGGGAGGTGGGTGGCATTGAGGAGATCCATCCCTGAAAGCACACAAACACAGTTTGAATGTAATAACTGTACAGCTAGTCTGAGCACCAACGCTGACCCATGTCCATCAACTAAAGATTCAATCGACCAATGGAATGATTCCCTGAACAAGGCAAAGTGTAGACTTGGCTTCCATAGTCTCCAGATCTCAGTCCAATCAAAACTGTCGGATGTTCTGGATAAACTAATCCGATCCACAGAGACACGACCTTAAAACTGCCAGGACTTAACCCGAGAGGACCCATGGTGACACTGGTGTCACACATGCTTTGAATGTCCATCTCTTCGTTATAAAGCTTTATGTCTGATTTTAACTTGATAAGTAACATGCACTTCACATTAATTGGCCGGTCCCAAATTGCCCGTAGGTGTGAGTGTGTGTGCGTGGTCGTCCGTCTACGTGTGTGGCTCCGCGGCGCACTGGCGATGTGCCCGGAGTGTCCCCCACCTCCCGCCCTACGCCAGGTGGGATAGGCTCAAGCTCCCTGTGACCCGCTGCGGCGGATAAAGCAGAAGAAAATGGACGGATGTATGGAAGTCCCTAGGCGACGTATACTCAACATCCTGGAATCATGACCATGTGACAGTCATGTGTCTGTGACAGAAAGTGATTTCTCCAAAATAGTAATAAAATAATAATAAATTATAATAAAACTAAGTTTTATTGTTATGAAAAAAACTTCAGAAATGTGTTCCACATGGTCCACTTTGTCTGTGGTATAACCCACATAATTTTCCTGTAAGGATAAATGGGTGTGGGTTCTCTAGGGTTAAAGATCTGCTGCTAACACCTTGGTATCAGACATCTCAGCAAACCTGTTGGAGTGTGGTGGAGTCTTTGATGGCTCCGAGTTCTGTTGTTACCTACACAGTATCAATCGGATGATTCTGATGTCACGGCTCTTTTCTTTGTAGATTGCATCTACTTTCAACAAACAGTATAGAGCTTGTGACAAAGACAACACGTTTCTGCCTCATAGCAAACTGTCCACTCATAAAAAAAACTTCTACCTTCCTCAGAAGAGCTTTCAAACAAATCTTTATTTATATTAGTCAGAAGCCAGACCGGTCTTTTCACAATTAAACACCAACAAAAGCAGCTTCCGCTTGAAACTCCCACTGAAGACAAAGCGTTCTGTTTACATTGAGCTTCATACACAAATAAAAAGCATCTCCTACTCCTGTACTCCTGTTTGTCCTGCTCTTCCCTCCCCACTCCGATTCATCGTAGTCCAACAAACACAGAGCGCCTACCTTCATCCACGCTTATAAAAACAGGACATTTAGAGGGAATGCAGAAGCCACACTGACATTTATTGTCCTGGTTCTTTTATTTTTAGCCTCCATCTCAAACTCTTGACCTCTGCTGTTGCCAATTTTAGTTCAAATTCAAATAAAATTAAACCAGCGATCCCATTCATGCTGCTATTGCTCACCTGTGTTGCTCCAAACCTGGAAACAATTCCTGTGATGTTAAGACCATAAAGAAAAGATTGTGCTTCATTAAGGCTTCAGGATCTTCATATAAAACATTCTTTTGGCTTCCTGTTTATGTGGAGAACATTATTTTACAAGGAACAGCTGTGGGGAAAACAATGACCAGATCAGATCCCTCCCCAAACCCTCTATAGGATGAGACCCCGTTTACACTAAAACAAAACTTAGATCCAGTGCCTAAGGTCAAACGTCGATTTCCAACCAATAAAGGAAAATTTGTCAAGCATGTTATTGTGTTAATAGAGGTAAGTTTACCTCGAAATCTGATTATGATTTGAGTTGATTTATTTGTAATGCCATTTTAAACTAGACACAGTGGTGCAGTGGGTAGAGCTGTCGCCGCACAACAAGGCGGTTCGAGTCCCGCTCGGTGCGGAGTTTGCATGTTCTTCCCGTGTCTACATGGGTTCTTTCTGGGTTCTCTGGCTTCCTCCCGCCTCCAAAAACATGCACTTCAGGCTAATTGGCCAGCCGCAAATTGCCCATAGGTGTACAGTATGTGAGTGTTTGTCTGTCTCGGTGTAGCTCCGTGGTGCACTGACGTCGCGCCTGGAGTCACCCCTGCCTCACGCCCTTAGTCGGCTGGGATAGACTCCAGCACCCCGCTACCCACAACAACTGATAAAGAGGGTTTACAAAGTGAATGAATGTGAATGAATTAACTATTTTAAAATAAGATAAAAACAATA